>JASDQU010102808.1:113729-147274 GCA_032191745.1 Picea mariana
AACTCCCGGCCATGAATGGTCGAGGGTTCATCCAAAACCCTAGTTCCTTCTAGCCTATAAAAGAAGGGGTAGGGGTACCATTTGGAGGAGGAAAAAATATAGCAAAGAAACTCTGTCCATTTACGTAATCCATTGTCCCAACCCTTTAGCCTTTCCTCATGCCAAAGGAGATTTAATGCAAAGCAGTTGAAGGACAGAAGAAGAGGAGCCCAGGATCAGGTTCAAGGAGCGGTGGCCGGTCTCAGCTTTGATTGTAAGTTGATTCATTTTCAGTAATAAAAAGAATACTTTTCCCGTCCCAATGGATGAATTGTCTATGGTTTGGTTAATTTATGCTTGATTTCTAACCCTTGAGTAGAGAAGTATCATGCATGCATAGTTGTTGTTTGTCTTGAGTGCAGGTCATCTGTGGAAGGAGCAGCGCAAGCAAGTAATCAAAGAGCAACGGAGGATCTACATCGAACGTCGGTAATAAGGTTAGTGGTCCTTTTCCATGCATTTACTGTGAAAGAGGGGTTAAGTCTTGGGTTGTAGGTAAAAAAGTAATTTCTTTTCGGTCAAAATCTACATGCAAGTCTGACCCTAGTTTGCTAGTCCGTAGGGTGTTTTTCCCAACAACAAGCACAACATACAGGAGTTTAAAGACACATTTGAACAATTATTTTTCAAGGGCCTCCCACCATTTTGGGATGGAAAAGGTTCATTATACAATCAAGAAGACTACAATTCTCTCCTCATTCAGTGTAGGATGGACCATTCCAAATTTCAAGGTATGGAAGAAAGTCTGAAAGGCCCAATTCTGGTAGAGTATTTGGCCACACAATTTGAGATTTTGAATCAATTTAAAATAGTGAAGATTGGTCTACCGATTATGTCCTACGCCACGTGCATTGACCTAGAAATTTTGATTAAAGAGATGGTGGACTACAATATTACTTCTGAATCACAATGTAAGGAAATCATGTGGCTAGGCAAGACGAAATGCAGTTTTCCCAGGACCAGCAAGTGACCTCCAGGTGTCACCAAACCAATGAGTTCGACAGAAGATCAGGACAAGATAGATGTCATAAAGGAAGATGAGCAGTCAGAGAAATCCATTCCTAGTTTTGAAACGTCTTTTGAGTAATCATTGTAAATCAGTTCATATACCGAGAATGTCAGTTGAAATTACTTTAATTAGTTTTAGAGGCTAAAATGTTTCAGTTTCAACTATTGTAATCGAAATGTATAAATACTGGGGCATTTGAATGAATTAATGTTGGCAGAAGTGCAAGAGCACCTTTTGGTTGGTTTGAACTCTATTGTAATTTTCTGAAGCTGAATTGAATATATATGCAGAATATTTTGAAGTCTCTATGAAAATATTCTAATGGTGGTGATATGATTTGTGTCTTCCTTCATTGTATGTATTTCATGTGATATTTTTTTCCATTTACATTTTCATCTATTTAAATTGGAGATTTAAAGGCCCAAAATTTGTCTTATGATGCTCTTGGCTTAGCAATTTAAACTTTGTGTATTTCTTCTTAAAAAATTTAGAACTCATTTCAGTAATGCTCTGATGCAGTTATTTGTCTTCCCTTTCTTCCTACACTCTACTTAAATTTAAATATAACTCAGATCCATTGCCTCATTTAGCCTTATCCTCTTGAGAGTTCTATCGGCTGGTCATTGTTTTCATTCACTTTCAGAATTTTGACTCCATAGCCTTGAGTGTTCCTCCCCTTCCTTGCAAGCAACTTTATTAAAACCCCCCAAAACAAACCAAATATAGCCACGGATTATCACATAAATATCAAGTGACACGAGAGATCCCTCTCTGAGTTGAGAGGGCTAGTGCTTCAGCTCTAAAGATGGTTGAAACAGTTACCTCTGTCATTTTTCTATCAGACGGACAAAATTTACAGAGTGCTAACAAACCCGAAATTTAATTTCATTTTCTGGCACAAATCCCGATGTACACGGGTTGTAGTGGAACATCCTGCATATACGCTTGTTGTATATGGTGCAAGATGCGTACAAGTGGAAAAAATTGTATTTTTGTCTCTAGATTCTTTCAACGGGGAAGATAAGTCTGCATAGGGAAATGGAATAAGGCCCTCTATGCAAGATTGCATAAGGAGAGGCAAATCTTGCTATAACAGATGCCCCCTAATGTGTGAGGTCAGAGGAGTATATGCAATGGTCGAAATGCATTATAAATAACCTAGAAGTGGAGTGGTAGGGGAATAGATGGATGAAATCGTTGCTCATTAAATTTTTCACTGACTTTGCATACATGGCTGCCAAAAATACACTGCAAATCCATGTGAAAATATACCAAACAAGCGTCCATGGCCATGAATAGGAAGATACAAATGCAGTTACATGCCAATAGTTGTCATAGTCATGAACAAGGCCCATTAGAACCAGTCTCAAAACCAATATGAATATATCTATATACCATGGAGTACAATCTGATCTCACATGATCACTGAAGTCATATAGGTACTGGTCCAATGAAAAGGAAGCAACAACTCAGGAAAGTTGTGGCCACATAGTAATGTCTTCAAGTCTTCTACACAATCCTCCAAAGGTGCAAGTATACATCATGTGAATAAAGGTGTTGAGGTCGAGCACAATGAGACATTGTTTAATTAGCGATCATTGATGTATACCGTTAACAAACACGATATAGCTTACTGATAATGAAAATAGGTATCAAAGAACCAAGTACATTCTTACAAGTTTGAATAAAGGAGTCGGTGTCGAACACCTGAAGAATCCATCTATCAGGATACATTGATGTATTCCCAACTGTCGATGGCGGGAGAGACTTCCACTGATGACTGCAAGCCTCAAGGTACTGATAAGACTCTAGGTCCCGTTTCCAGAATAATTGGGCTGAATTTGATGGAAAGAGACCCGCTAAAAGGATATCATTAAGGAATCTCTCATCAGTCAGCATGAGGTACAAATCAGGAGCTTCATGATTTGGTGGAAATTGGACGAAGAACATGTTCATGAACCAACAAACCTGTGCATTTTTTACATGCACCAAGTGCAAGAGGTACACGAAAAGGACCCTCTGAATAGAATCCAAAGATGAAAATTGTTGACAAAGGCGAGAAAACCACCAATATGGATAATGGCATTCAATACATTGTACGAATCCCAATCTTTGAATAGATGTCTTGTCGTCGAACACAAGGGAAACCACCCATTCAATGACCAATGATGAAATTTCGACTGTTGGGTTCAAGTTTACCTACCAATGATGAAAGTAGGGCCATGGTGCATGATAGGACTACAGTATCATGTGATTCTGTGACAAACTAAGGGTATGGCTGACATGCAAAGTCAAGAGTTCTGAGGAGTGGTCGACACAAGTTGATAGAATTTCTTTGAATAAGAGCAAGAGACATATGGAGGACTCTGACAACATAGACCCAATGATGAAACCTTGAGATGCATGAGGTGTCAATGAAATTCTCTATAGGGATTGGAAGAGTAACCAGTTGGTAGGGAATACTTTATAACAATCTTAGCTTCCTAAGGACATTCTAATCCCAAAATCATGATGATGAATGGACTCAAATAACTTTGTTCTATGTTTAAAGGCGACACAACTACTGCCAACATAAGATAATACTCCCTTCACGCCCATATTTTTTTGTTTTTTCATAGACAAATGAATGCTATGATACAGAGGAGGAAATGAGTTTCTCAAGTAAGAAAAACTAGTTCCAGCAGTGGAAAATACCTATTCTCAATGCAGGGAAGTGCATGTGGGAGATGGACACTCGAGGGAATGTTCCCTCTTAGGTATAGGGTGTCAAATTGCGAAGGATATAAACAAGGCTCTGCTTGGTTGAGGATGAAAAACTGTTGAGGCAAATGGTTTATAACGCAAAGCGAGAACTGACTATAGGATCAATAATGCAAGCAAAGGCATGAGATGCAATCACAACTTAATGCCAACAAATGTCATTTTGTATATCTTTTAGTCTATTTGGTGTGAAAAAAGGATAAACTTGTGCCAAATAGACGTCTTTTTGAAACCAATTTACGAGTGTGAAAAAGACGAATCCACTCGGCGATCTTTTCAATTTTTTATAACAAGTCGGAAAAGAGCTTAACAAAGACTCATAATCTTTCAAGTCCAATTTAATGAGTGTGAAAGGGACAAATCACTCGACAATCTTTCCAATTTTTAAAGGCGAGTTTGAAAAGATATTAAACTAAACTCATTTGGGAGTCCACGGAGCATAAGGCTGAATGTTTATGAATGATAAATGAGGCTCAGCATAAAGTCTAGAACGAGTTATTGGGGACTCACAATCCTATGAAAAAATCTCTGCATGGGCACCAAATGCAGTAAGGGATATAACTAGGGCACCCATGTTCGGTAAGTCTCTACCACTTAATAACGACACGACTTTGTAGTAGATGGAAGGTTTTGTGTCGCAACAAATGGGTTCGTACCTAGGGACTAAAGAGTGACAGTTATATGATAATGTGAAAATTCATAACAGAGTGGATGCGTGTCCTATATGCTAGGTAATGACAATACATGTCCGTGGTGATGAACGGCCAACATAACGCTGAAATCTGCAAGAATCCCAGGTTAAAATTGCAAAAACCAACTCAATCCACCTTTGTATTAGTCCATTAGGTGAAAAAATGGCTTAAAACTATAGAAAGTGGGTAAAACTAATTTATAAATAGTAACTAAATCAAAAATTACTATATCATTTTGATTTTTTACCCAACTAGTGCAAATTCGACCAAAATACCGCTGATATTCAAACGACGATTACGGGAGCATCATGCAATGAAATTACAAACTGTTTGGATTAGGTAATTCTTGTTCTCCTCCTCTTCAAATTCATTGGATTAAATTTTTGAATTAGGCTCTAAATTTTTAGTTATTGAGGGCGCAAAGTGTAGATTTCGGTGTATGTGGGTTGGCTTCAGTCAGGTCGCATATACGACGAGGTATACACACTTGTGTAAACTACAGGATGTGTATATCAAGCCCTACATGCAACTGTATGTAAATTAGGTCACGTACATGCACACAAACAATCATTTTGGAGAGTTATAACTCAATTTTTGATTTTTCTTTGATAGGATGGTTCTTGAATGGAGAGAGAGAGAGAGCATGAGGAGGTCGATGCTGCTGTAGATTGAGATCTGGGGGTCCAAATGGACTTAAATCGATGTGGCTTATATAATTTTTGGGCACTCAAAGGAATGAGATCCCAGGTGAGGTTTCTCGAGATGATTGTGGTTTACTGGGAACCTGAGAGTGAGAGCTTCAATATCAATGGGAAACCATTGAGAATTGAATTAGAGGACATTTACTTTTTGACTAGCCTATGCAGTCGGGGAGCGGTTGTAAACCCCAAATCATGGGGAGCCGGGACTGGGATGAAGATAGAGGAATATATCAATTCCCATTGTGTAGCGGGGACTCTGAAGTTAGGGAGTCAAGTCCCTATCTGGGAAATAAGCAACCTCAATTTGAATATTATTGTCCTAGTATTGACCAGGATCACAAGATCGACCTCGCTGCACCAGGCATCAAGGTTGCTCATGTTCTATGCAGTGCAGTGTACGATACCTAGAGTGTATTACTAATGTACCTCACTACTGGAAAATATGAAGAGCCAGCTAACAGAGTGCAAATAGGGGAGTAAGAGAAACTTTAGGTTTGCCTCTATCCTATGCAGTTTCTTTTTCGATCAGGTTCCAGCCCTGGGACCTAGAGTTGAGATTCTTCCTAGAGGACCTCGCGATCCATTCATGGCACGATGCACCGAGGTAATGAGGCGACAGGGGGGAAGGTAGGGTGTCGACACCCTACAACGAGGATTTCTTCTACCAGTGGTGGTGATAGGTCATCGCTCTGGATGACTATCCCTAAGAGGGTATCGAATTCAAAGGATATCCATACATGCCACTCCCACTAGGGACCACCTATGGTGACACAGGTATGTCAAATGTTTTTACATATTTCATTTTTTTGTATTTTTGTATAATAGAACAAAAATATTTTTGGATGGTGTTTAAGTATTGACTAGACATTTGTGAAATGCAGATGTGGGTCCACGACGGCCAGAGGGCTTCCCTCGACATCGATGGAGGAATCAGGGAGATGAGGCGACGGGAGGAGAAGCCAAGAGGGTCCTATAGAACGTGCAGGGAAAACGTCGCATTTGACCCACAGGATACCCATGGTTCATGTATAGGATCTACCTGAAGCCATGCAGTGACAGGTGGTTGGTGTACCCAGGGTATGGGTACGACTCTTTCGACGTCTCGCAAACATCGTGGTTTGCTACCATGACACACATACGGAGCCATAGGCGTAGATGTCGTGGGATATTGTAATATCGGTTGTATATGTGTATTGAGGGTATTAGCCCCAATTTTGTACTATAAACACCATATTTTTTGAAATATATAAAAAGGATATTCAACTTTACTTATATTTTACAATGTGTACATTGATTAGATGGTTTTCTTTGCTTTTAAATATGTGACAAATGCCAATCTAAAATGAAATTAGCATAAGAATTGGATACATGATTAAAACTCCTAGGAATATGATAATATGTAATAAAATCAAAATGTCGTTCTAAAAGACATACTGATAGGAATCATCAGAGTAAAGTAGGATCACGCACATGGTAAATGTCGTTCAACTGACATACTACTAACTGGGAGTCCAGGCGAACTTCTAACAAACGAATACCATGTGAGATAGCATCGTGCAAAAGTTCTATAATGATGCTATATTCGGCCACATTATTCGTGGATGGCCCTAGGCACACACCTCTTGAAGACACCAATATACCCTTGGGTGAGTAAACCACCCAAGCAACGAAATCCAAGTTCCGTGTATGAGGAGTGGCTTCATCTGCAAATCCTAGGTAGACTGAAGACTCCGTTGACATCTGTCAACCAAGTGAAAACTCGATAAGCAACCCGAATATGAAAATAAAAAGATAGATACACTAAATTACATTAGTATACAGAGATTTTCGCCCAGGCCTGGGGCTCAAGCATAATATCATTTTAAGTAGAGCCCATTTTTGGGCTCGGCCAACTTATTCCCTTCATAGTCTTCTAACTCATAGGCTCCTTTTTATAAAACATGTCGCACGATGTAAGTACCATGCCACATGGGTTTAAAATTTCCTTCCCCCAGTGGTTCTTTGGTTTGATAATACAAGAGGACCAAGTCACCCTCGGCGTACAACTAAGGACAAACAGATTTATCGTACTAGACCTTGACACATTTTTTTTTCACCTCGATAGTCATAGAGGAGTCTCGACGCTGCTCATTGAGACTCTCTAGGTGCACAAGGTGTTTCTCGAGATCGGAAGTGTCAGGTAGGAGTGTGACTTCCAACTTAAGAGAATGGATTTCGCATTCAATAGGTAAAACCAACTCCACACCTTGTACTAACTGGAAAGGGGAAAAACCGGTGGCAGTATTGATCAAGGTTTGGTATGCCCAGAGTGCAGGATATCGCATGATGTGTCAGTTGGACTTGCTCTGACTGACAGTTTTCTGCAAAATGGTTTTGAGAGACTTGTTGACGGCCTATACTTGTCCATTTTCCTGAGGGTAATACAGAGAAGAATGACCATGTCTAAACCCTAGCTTAGCTGCTAGTTCTTCCATCATCTCATTATGAAAGTGATTTCCATGATCAGTGACAATCTCACTTAGGATACCGAACCGGGAGATTATTTGATTGAATACGAAAAAGGTTGTAATCTTCCCATCAAATTTAATAGTAGGCATGGCCTCGACCCACTTAGTAAAGTAGTCGATGACCATGATAATGTGTTTATTCCCCCCAGACGAAGTTCGGTTGCAATCGACGAAGTCCACCCCCCACTTGGTGAAGGGAACGAAATTAATGACTAGGTGAAGAGGGGTTGGATGTGAGTGCATTTTACGAGTGAACACCTCACAGGGGTGACACTTCTTAACCGCTTCAATATAATCTCTAAATATAGTAGGCTAGAAATAATCGGCTCACAAAATTTTATGGGTTGTTGCAAGCCCGGATAGATGACCACCACAAGCCCCACTGTGGCAATCGTTCAGGAAAGACTCAACTTCTCCATGAGTTAAACAACGACGCAAGATATTGTCTATTCCTTAGCGATACAAAGTGTCACCAACGATAGTATATTTCTTATATTGGTATCTTATACGTCGTCGATCATCTCATGAGAGATGTTGAGGGAACTTCAAGGTCTGAAGATAAAGAACAATGTCTTCATACCAGGGGTCAGAAGATGAGACAAGAAAAATGTGTTCATCTACAAACGAATCAACATGGATAGCGTCCTCATCTAATCGTGGTAAATCAAATATTAACTCCATGAAGACTAGGGATTTATTGGATTTCAAGGAAGCGAAATGGAGATCATAAAATGATAATCCATTTATTGTATTTTCCCCCTATGATACATCTAGTAAGTACATACTGAAATGGATTGACATTTTCAATCACTGTAGTCTTGCAAATTAATATATAGTGATGCAGACACTGGACTGTGTGAATTACAGCCAAAGCTAGCTTTTCAACGTGAGTATAATTAAGTTCAGGACCGACTAACATCTGACTAAGGTAGTAGACGACGTGCTCGTGGATCTCATCATATTCCTGAACCAGAACCATACCAATAGTATCCTCAGACACAATAATATAAAGCAAGTAATCTCTACTATAGTCAGAAGGATTGAATAGAGGCATTGATACCAAGGCCTTCTTCAAAGCATCGAAGGACTCCTGGGCTTGGTCATCCTAGATAAAATGGGTGTCCTTCTTCAAGAGACGCATGAAACCCTTAGTGATATTGGCATAATTCACTATAAACCGATGAAGAAAGTTAGCTTTACCCTGTAAACCCTAAACTTGTCTAATCATGCACGAGGGAGGAAACTAAAGTATTTCCTCAACCTTAAGTGGATCTACCATGATCCTAGTCTCAGAAACTAGAAAGCCCAAAAGATGACCAAAATTAACGCAAAAGATTCATTTGTGAGGGTTCAACCGGATTCTATAATAACGACATCTTTCAAAAACAAGCCGAAGGTGAGTAGCATGATTCGCTCTCTTATGAGAGTGAGCATCAAGATCATCAACGTAAGCTTTGACTATGTGCTTAATATTGTGAAAAGAAAAAGTCATGGCACGTTGAAACATTTCTCTGACATTTTTAAGGCCGAAAGGCATTTTTCGGTATGCAAAAGTACCCCAAGGATAAATAAATTTCATCTTTTGTTGATCCTCAAGTTTGATTTTAATTTGATTATATTCTAAAAATCCTTCCATAAAATAAAATACTTCGCTTCCCGCACACTCGCCGAGAATCTGATCGATGAAAGGTGTGGGAAAGTTATCTTTAGGACAGGACTTGTTCAGGTCACGGAAATCCATACATACATGGATGGTTCCTTGCTTCTTATCCACAGGAACGGGGTTGGATATCCATTCAGTCAAAGGAACTGGGTAGATGAAGCCAGCATTAAGTAGCTTCTCCACCTCTTCTTTAATAGCAGGGGCCTTTCGAGGGTTAACAACTCTAAGATGTTGTCGAATAGGCTTAGAATCTATATAATTCCTAATCTCATGTTCAAAAATGTGAGGGTCGATCCCTAGCATCTCTTCATATGACCAATCAAATATGTCTCGAAATTCCTTGAAGAGTTTGGTGTAGATCAGGATTTCTTCTGGCGAACAATCTGCACTGATATTTACATTTTCAACCTTACCAGGGGTACAAGAGATGTCGATCGTGACAGTAGGAGAAATACTTGCCATATTTCCTTCGGCATAAATGTTGTGTGTATCAAGCGAAACTACAGCATGACCAACTATCTCACTCAAAGTAGATCTAAAGTTTTCTTGTTCGATCCTTTCAAGATCCGGGAGAAAATAAGAGCGGTGATGCATATCATCCCACGGCTTGTCAGAACCATTAATGGCTTCGATGATGGCTTCGTCTGAAGGAAAATTCCCATCGAGGAAATCATGTGAACAAGAAAACAAAGAGGCCCACATGGGCCTAAGAACGGGATCCTCCTCATCCTTCAGCGAGGGAACAGAATCAGGATCGGTGGAAGAGTCGAGAATAACTTGATACACAATCTCTATTGTCGATAGTGCCATGGCCATTCCAGCATGCAACTAACCTTCACAAGATGAATTCAGGGAAGATAAGGTCCACAGATCAATAAAATAGGAAGTGCAAAAAGGAATGGACCTCTCTGTCGATACAGGCCTACTGGACATGGTGTAAATGTGGTGAATCAGTGTCGCGAAGTTGAAAGTACCCATAAGGGAAGAATACATTCCAACACTAATATTCTCAGTTTCCCACTGAGAATTGTCGATCATAGGGATCAACAGTCCAACAGATGCATTAGTACTAGAGTACGCAAAGGATAACTGGTCAATCATCACGATCTTCCCTTCATGAGGAAAATATAGTGTACAAAAGACGGATGATACGACAATGACCATAGAATAGGTCCAATTTCGTCCTAGTAGCAACTTGTAATCAAGAGGTGCATAAACTACCTATACCTCCACCTCTACCGTCTTCCCACCTAACTGGACCAGAAAGGCAGGGATAATACCGTGAGGTCGGAAGCAATGACCGTCAAAAGCAGTCAACATACTCGATGACTTGGAAAGAGTCGGAGAACCGAGAGCCTTCCAACATACCAGGGACATCACACACGTAGCAGCACCTTCATCAACGACCGCATGTTTGATGGTATACTTTGAATACTCCATGTGGATTTGGAAAGCCACATGGTATGGAAAGTGAGGCTTAACATCTATGATGTCAAACTTGATAAATTTTGAGTCACTAGGTTCTAGAGCTCCTAAATATGAGAGTAAGGCATTCCTCTGTGAAGGACACGTCTGGAGTACCTCCAAAGATGACATCGCACAAGGGGTTTGACCCAGGTCCTCAACAATAGAGTAGTTCTGGGTGGCTCTATCATTTGGATTATGTGTAGAGCGCTTGAGTACTCCTTTCAGAATAAGAGGTGGTGGCTCTAGTTTCTCCATATGTAAATTCATCTCCGGAGGAGGAGGAGATTCTAGACCATGTATAGCTTGTTTAGAGCTATCGTCTTGAGAACGAGTGTTTATATTAATTTTTGCATCGACCATGTTGATACATAAACGGTCGCCATCTTGCGACTGCTGGTTTTGACCTCCACCAGCTGCATTTTCGACATTGGAGGAGCTCGAGGCTAGGTGTTGATTATGTGGGAATGGAATTTTTAGCACGACGGGTGATTGAGATAATATCCTCGCATCTTTTGAAAGTTTGGGGAAAAAATAGGTAAGGTGATCGTCTGTGCAAAGCTTACAGGGAGACTTCCACTTACGTATTTCTCATTTTTCCTATCCAACATTATTACCTGTCTTCTCATTATTATTATTGTCCTTGGGTTTATTACCATTTTTCCCACCCTTACAGTTGTTATGTTGTTTCTTCTTATTCCCTCCTGGTTGTTGGTTACCATTCGAGTTGGCCGACGATTGCATAGAGTGTACATCTGTCGATTGAGTGGGGTTGGAAGACATAGACGAAGTTGGTCCTCCTACAGACTAGCTTAGAGACAACTCTTTCATTTGGCTTATCACCAATTCTGCAGACTTTACATTGGTGGCACCTACAATGCCATCGGCATGAGGTCCAAGATTTTGTCTCGGGTCGTAAGTTGACTGTGGTGCATCTAGAATAAGGTGATATAGCATCCCAGACTGAGCATATATCATGTCTAACTACTGGGCTCTAAAGATCGCTTCTTCCTCAGTGGTAACCCCGGAAGTGGCAACATCCTTCAAGATAGGAGCATGCAAAGACTTAAGAAGCCATTATAAAAGAAAGGTCAGGGGTATAGGGGTCTTAATCAACCTATTCTGTATACGCCACTCCTATATATGGTCCGATATATGAGTGGTGGTATCCTGGCGTAAAGTCGGCAACAATTCTAGGCCAACATCATAACGAATGAGAAACTGGAAGTGGTTGAGAAAAACGAACACCAACTGACTAAAATTCCCATATGCACCCCTAGGTAGCTCAATATACCATTTCACAGCAACTCCGATGAGGGTGCGTTGAAATAATCTCAAACGAATAGAATCATCATTAAGGGAATTCGATGAGCACCAAAGGTGAAAGGTAGTGACGTGATCACTAGGAAGCTATCCATTCTTACCCTCAAACTTCGGGATGTCCAAAGGAAGTTTGGTGGTGACGGGGGGCCATGTAAGATCGTGACTCACAGGGTCATTCATTAACTTAGACAAATCTGGCAGATTAAGCATGGCCAGAAAAGGGAGACAGGGTTGTGATATCTGGCCCCAACCTCCTGAGAAAGACTGTGCTTGCGGAAATGAAGGCCATCCATTTTTTTGGTAAACACCATGGACTTGTCTAGCATTATAATGCCCTCCTCCGGGCCGATTCATAAACAGTGGTTTGGGCATCATTCCAGCTGGAATGTTCTGTTGAGGGTTATAAAAATTGCCCCCAGATGGATTGGATCCAGTTTGGGGGTTGCCCATGGCATGAAACTAACCTCCTCTGGGTTGGAATTCGGAGGATAGAGGTGGATTATTCATTCCAAATGTATTGATCAGAATCTGCACCAAGGAGGTATGGTTGTAGGAAGGAACTTGAGTCGAATCTTATCTACTAGATTGATTATTCCACCCAGAAGTAGGAGGATTGGACCCGGGGTTTAAAGAAAGAATGCCTCCCATATTAGGAGTCATTTGGGGGATTTGAGATCCACCAAAATAAAAAGGAGTGTAAGGAGGTGTACTGCCCCCAAGCCCAATGCTAGAATTAGGGCCAGCACCTGGGATGGAGTTCGAAAACTACAAAGTGAAGTTGGGCATACCATAAGAAAAGGGACTAGAAGCCATAGGGATGGACTAAAAATTGTAGCCCGACAAGTGGACAAGAGACCCAAATAGGTTCGAGGAGGTAGCTTGAGCATTCACTATAGGTCGGGCCATAGTAATGATAGGTACCTCTGGCACTACAACAATAGAGTTTGCAGGAATCGAAGGGGTGCCATTAACTATAGTGGGCATGGGAGTCGAAGGGATCCTAGTGTTCTGAAGATTAGGTTCAGTACTTGTCCTTGTAGAATCACAAGTCTGAACAGTGGGTGTACCACGTATAATAACACTACGCCTTTTACAACGAAAAGACTTGAAATATGGTGGTAACTGTAACAAGCGACGGGACCATTGGGGAGGCTGGTCCGACTCCACGATGACTCAAGACTCTAAAGATACAAAATATATCCTAAGGCCAGCTAGTAATCAAAGAGCACACCAAAATTCAAACAACCAATATGCATGCAAACGGGGTAAAGTGGTTGAGTGGCCTCCCTCCCTAGAGAAGGTATGGCTCGCCCAAGAGGGGCCTGATACTCCCTAATAAATATCAGAGATAATAGAATCAGTTATAAGGGCCCTCGTGGGCTTAAAAGCCAATCGATCAGATCCCCCCGAAGAGCTAATCCTCCATAAATTTTTTGTGTTTTCTGACCCTTATCTAACCTAGGGTACCTGCAGAATAACCCCTGCAAGTAACCTATGAGACACCTAAGTCAACCAACTAATAAACCACTATATAACCAATGCACAGGCGAGTAGTCGTAAGTCAGGTCCACCATATGGGTAGGGTAGAAAATCCAAAAACCTTGAAAGCACCACCTCTCATGGAGGTAAAGGTACTAGAAAGATCCCCAGATACGAATAGATCCCCAGAAATATCTCTGATGCTAGGAAAGGCATCGGGGGTATATCCCTTCAAATGACTTCGTGCGACCTCGTGATTAAATCTGGTGTGAGCGGAGCCTCCTAATCTTACCAATTATACAATGGATTTCTCCACTCCCTGACTCAGACACATATGTTGATTCAATTACCTTGGAGAAGTTTACTCACAAAATCATATTCCAAGGCACTAAATCCTAGGCTAGTTTGTGCACCTTAGAAAGTAAAATCATGACTAATTAATTGTATATTATAGCGTTGAATTTAATGGTCGTGATTACTCAAAAAGGTATGGTAGTGAAACTCATGGTGTTATGACTCTGCAAGAAAAGTAAATATGAAGATAATGCAAAGTGCTAATTTTAACTTTCAATGAATGATATGCTTCTAAAAACGATGCAATTTTCAAATTCAACTCTGCAATTCAGAAATAAAAATGAAATCTTTCACTATATGTACTAAGCTAATGATAAAAACTCAAAAGACAAAAATGCCAAGCAATGCAAAATGCCTATAGTTTTTTTATTTTCAATATATCAAAACTAAAAAATTCATGGACTAAAAAATAACTTGATATATATCCCTACTGTGTATAAAAAAGACATAACTCAAGCAGGATACCAAGCAACAAAACACCCAGCCCAATGTGTGATCCAAATTTATGTAGGAACACAATGAAATATAGAAATACACATAAACACGGAGATGCAACGGAAATAAGACTTCATTTCATTAATAACAAATGACTGAAATATGCTTACAGACGGAATGGAAATAAACTAGCTAGGTGCTGGTAGCTTATCTCTGAGAAGAGATGTGACCGCTACTCGCATCCGTGAGAAGATGATTACAATGAGGCTCTGAAGGCCCTTTTACAATAAACGGGAATGCCAAAATTCCTAGACATTCAAAAACCTAACCCTGGGAGATGAAGCGCCAAAAGTCATGTGGGCCCCGTTTGGGTAAGTTGGTACATCAACTTCCCGGGGTCATAACTTTTGCATACAATCTCCATTTTAGGCGTATGATAGCCCATTGGAAAGATCTATCCGAGGAATACAACATTTGTGAAAAAATTTCATGATGAAACTTTGCGCAACATACCCCAAAAAATGTCGTTTAGGGCCTCAAAACGGCTCCAGAAGTTCAGGACCCGAAAAACTGCTAAAAATAGTAAACTGTGCGAAAACTAAAAAACTGAAAGAAGAAATGGTGGGGGTCCAAGTGGAATAGGTGGGTGGCCACCAATATCCACCTGGATCAATGTGCAAGGACAATAAATATGAAAATATGAAGAGAAAGACTTCGCCCAAAAATTCAACCAAAAGAGGGTTTCCTATCATCCCACTAGCACTTATCAGGCACTACAGAGACCCAAGAAGGCTCAACAAGCATCAAATCCCACCCAGAAAACACCAGACCAAGAAAAAAGGTAAGGAAAACTAATGTACGTGACTGTTTGGGAAAACAGAGCATATACACACATCTTGCAGTGAGACATCCAGCATATGTACGTGACTATCAAGGAAAAAGGTGCGTATATGCTTTAAAACAAGTCTAGCCAAGGGAAAAAGGATGAAAACTCTGACCCAGAGTGAATAGGATCTATCAAGCAATGATATGAAAATAAAAACAATAGAAACAAGAGCAATATAAGGACAAAAGTACTTCAAACCCTAAGAAAGAAGATTCAATCCCTAGTGGAGTCGCCAATTCTGTTACGAGGAAAATCTCTCTATGGCTAGGGTGAACCACAACAGACGAAAATGACTGCAGAAATCAACTCTATCCCAAAAACATGCTATATAAACCAATGTGCAAGTGAGATAAGAAAGAGGCCTACCTCGTCCAGATGTTCGATGATGTCCATCGTTCAGCACTTTGACCCAAAGCTATATACCTGCAACAAGTTCTCAACAAACAAGAAAAACAAACATATGGTGGAAATATAAAAGGTTAGCACATTAGATAGCATAATCCATCAATATACATAACAAATACGCCCATGGATAATAATTCATATATTTGCAAGATATTAATTGGATGGGAAAGGAGTGTTTCTATTATTAAATGGTCAACAGAAGTGAAAATATTATAGATTTATGTGTCGGCATGGTTTGGAACTGAGAAACCAAGTTACTTCCAGCTGGGCCTCCACCACTTCAATCCTCCACCAACGACAAGCTCATATAAGGGACTCAATGAGGTTCTCCAACAATAAGGGAAGAGCTTGGGGGTTGAACACTCTATTCAGACTTAAAGGACAAAGGGATGCAGACTCAATGTGAATTAAATAATTCCTCCAAAGTAACTTTGCTCTCAAAGTTGAATTCTCCCTCCTTTTCCATAGCTCGAAATTTTCTTCTTTATAGCCTTCATAATGGAACTGAAGGGCCGAGTTAGAACGTTTCTAGTATATGGAAGGCCAAGGATCAAAGATATCCTGTCGTGACATGGAAAACCGACATTTAATTTCATTTTCTATCACAAATCTCGATGTACATGGGTTGTAGTGGAGCATCCTGCGTATACGCTTGTTGTATAGGGTGCAATATGCATACAAGTGGAAAAAATTGTATTTTTTTCTCTGGATTCTTTCAACAGAGAAGATAAGTCTACATAGGGAAATCGAGTAGGCCCTTTGTGCAAGATTGCATAAGGTGAGGCAAATCTTGCTATAACAGAAATGGTGAATCCCTTGTACATGATGAAGTCAATCCCAATGAACTTTAGCATACAAGGTATGCTCATATCAACTATCAATCATTACCCTTCCTCAAAAATATGGTTGAAGGAATACCAGAACTATAATCTACACATGAAGGAATTTGCAAAGGATGTGGTCTTGGTAAGAATGTCAAGAAGCCATTCTCAAACAGCAATAATAGATCTAAGGAAATTCTAGATCTAATACATTCAAATGTTTGCAGTCCGATGCAAGTCAAATCTCTAGGAGGTTCTATTTATTATTTAATCTTCATAGATGATTACTCAAGAAAGACTTGGTTATATCTCTTGAAGACAAAGGACAAAGTATTCAGCAAGTTTCAAGAATTCAAAGCAGAGATAGAGAACCTCACAAACAAGAAAATCAAGACCTTGAGAACAGATAATGGAGGATAATATACATCCAAGGAATTTGTTTCCTTTTGCAAATTGGCAGGGATTAGGAGGGAGATATTTTTTCCTCATAATCCTCAACAAAATGGTGTAGTAGAAAGGAAGAACAGATCTATTGAATAAACTATGAAGGAACTATTGAACGATCAAGGTTTATCTATGTATCTATGGGGAGAAGCAGCCATGACAACAATATATGTTCAGAACAGAAGTTCTCACTGCATATTGAAGGATATGACTCTAGAAGAAGCCTTCTCAGGAAAGAAACCAAATGTGGAACACTTAAGAATCTTTGGATCCCCTGTTACTTTCACATTCCCAAGGATAAAAGGAATAAATTAGAACCCTCGGGAAAGAAGGGCATATTCATGGGATATAGTGAATCATCCAAGGCTATAGAATCTATATCCCGGAACAACATAAGATTGAATTCAGCAGAGACATAACCTTCAATGAAAAGATGGATTTCAATAAATCCATAGAAGAAACTATAGAAGAAGAAGAGTATGAAGAGCCTATTGAAGAAAGCGCATGTATTCCAGAAAGTCAAAATGAAGAAACAGAACAACTTAATCATCTTATGCAACCATGTGAGACCATTGATTTAGACACTATACCCAAAACAAAGAAATGACCAGCTTGGCTTGAAGCTACCCTACAAGAAGCAGAAAGACTCAAAGCCCCAAGTGGGACCTTCAGAAAAATCAAGAGGCCCAAGAGATTCCCCAGTTATGCAGCATGTATGACAAAGCTTATAGACGAAGAACCTACCACGTTTGAAGAGGTGGCTCAGAAGAAACAATGGAAATAAGCCATGACAGAAGAACACCATTCCATCATGAAAAATGATGTATGGGAAATTGTTCCTAGACCTAAATAAAAATCAATAGTAACTTCAAAATGGGTCTATAATATTAAAGAGGCAGCAGACGGAAGTGTGGACAAATATAAAGCAAGGTTCATAGCTAGAGGGTTCTCCCAGAAGGAGGGAAAAGACTATGACGAAACATTCACTCTTGTTTCCAGATATACTTCCATTAGAGCCATTATGTCTCTTGTTGCTTCCATGGGATGGAGTTTACATCAAATGGATGTAAAAACAACTTTCCTCAATGGAGCAATCGAAGAAGAAGTATACATTGAAAAACCTCAAGGGTTTGAATTACATTCCAGAGACACTCATGTTTGCAGACTAAAGAAATATTTATATGGACTCAAGAAAGCTCCAAGATCTTGGTATGTCAGAATAGACAGCTACCTAATGAGACTTGGTTTCTCCAAGAGTCATGTAGATCCAAATATTTACTACAAAGCCATGAACAATGCACCTGTGATTCTATTGCTATATGTCGACGATATGTTCTTAACATGTGAAGAGCCTCTCATCATCCAGTGTAAAAAGGAACTAGCTTTTGAGTTCGATATGAAAGATCTTTGTCTCGTGCATTATTACTTGGGACTAGAAGTATGGCAAAAGTGTGGTGAAGTATTCCTTGGACAAGGAAAGTATGCAGTAAAGATTCTTCAAAATCTTGGAATGATGGATTGCAAATCCACGGACACTCCTATGACCATAGATATAAGAAAAGTAAGAGACTCAGATTCTGATCCAGTAGAATTGTCCCTATATCGACAATTGATTGAGTCATTGATGTATTTAGTAAATACTCAACCAAACATTTGCTTTTCCATAAACACAGTAAGCCAGTTCTAGGTGGAACCTAGACATGAGCATTGGATAGCTACAAATCATGTTCTCAGATATATTCATGGGACACTAAACTATGTTTTAAGATATATCGCATCCAGTGATATACAACTTCATGGATTCACAGATTCAGATTGGGCAGGAAGTGCAGAGGACAGAAGAAGTACTTCAGGGATTTGTTTCATCTTGAGCTCCACTATGATATCTTGGGGAAATAGGAAAAAAACGTCTGTCACACACAGCACAGCAGAAGAAGAATATATTGCAACATATGAAGCATGTATAGAAGCAATATGGCTGAGAAAGTTGATTTCTAGATTATTTGATCAAGTTTCAGATTCGACCATAATACACTGTGACAATCAAATTTGTATAAGGCTATCAGAACACCCAGTCTTTCATGAACAGTCGAAACACATTGAGATCGAATACTATTTTATTCGAGATAAAGTCTAGGAAGGAGAAGTGAAGCTCCAGTATATCCCCACAGATGAGAAGACAATAGATATCTTGACAAAGCCTCTATCCAGAATAAAGTTTGCATACTTACGAGACAAATTGGGGATCGTGGAAATAACTCCCTTAGATGAAAGGGAAGAGATGGTTCTCCGGGTTGGGAGGGAGCATTGACATATCATTGATTTATGGACAATCATTTTTAGCTTTGAAAAATGGTCCGGGATGGGAAGTTCCTCTCCAGTTCAGAAAGTAGTTTGATATTTCTGACGAACATGCATTTTCTAGTTCGTAAAATGGTCCAGATAAAACAATCATTTTTGTAATGAAAATGGTTCGATGGATTGTTGATGTACCATAAACAACGATTCCCCTTGTGGCCAGTGTGGGGGAATGGTCTAGGACATTCTTTCTTCTTAACGGGCACTCTCAGTAGTGATCAAGAAAACTGGTCTACTTCGTCAGACAGTCATTCTTTCAAAGCTCACAGTTGTGAGAAGTTTCGAAGAATGGTCCATTTTGGAGGTTGGTGCAGGACAGTCATTTCCTTAGGAAATGGTCCAGACAGTCATTCCTTAGGGAAGATTCATTCTCTCTAGGTTGCACTTTATTTACTGCCAGAGGAATGGCCCAGATAGGTGATTGGTCTAGGTTCATCAATCAGGGACATGCATTCCCTAGGGCAGGCTCATTCTCTCCAGGTTACACTTTGTTTAGTGTCGGAGGAATGGCCCGGATAGGTGAATGGTCCAGGCTCAAAAATCAGGACAATTATTCTTCTATGCTTGAGAAATCAGGACAATTATTCTTCTATGATTGAGAAGAATAGTCCAGATATCCCATCGTTGATGTTTTACTCTATGAGGGAAGATTATCTTCCATATATCACAGATGTGAGTGGAAGAATCGCCTAGATGACTCATTTTATATCATGATATTGTTTTCATGTAGGTTGATATCAGATGATATGATTACTATGGAGACTGTATGTCTCTAAATAGTAGAGGTATGCTACTGTGGTGGATATGTTCCACTGTTTGTGACTATGTGTCACGGATTCAGTAGTTGTGTACTACTATGGATAGACACGATTGTTTTCTATTAGTTGACATTGTACTAGTTGTCATGGACATTATCCAATTGGAAAATAATGACAGTGCTCATCATTTAATTAGCTTGTGTGGCTATAATGATGCTACCAGTTGAATGGTTTGCTTGTGCTCAAGACCACTATCTGTTATACCTCCCTAGCTAGGAGGGAGTGTTGATATTATGGTAGTTGCAGGAGGTATTAACCTCCATTTGTGACCTTTGACTATATTAGAATATTTCGGAAGCAAGAAAATGTTTGGATATAACCCTAGAAGAGAAGTCGGCTAAAGGAAATACTATATACTAAGTAATTAGCACCCAGAATGAGAATTCTGCCCAGGAAGTCTAGAAGAAGTGGTATAAATATAGGAGTTCAGTCTTCATTTTAGCTAGACTTCTTAGAATTACAAAAGTACACTTGTGCGCACTTCAAAACGTCATTTTGTGTGCAAGTCTTGGGAGTAGTTGTTGTCAGCAATTCTTCAATCTTCATTTTCGGTTTTTCTGGGTTGGACTCTATGATCAGTTTTGGTTATCTTTTCTTGGTGCATTAGCCTTGGTTGGCTATTGATTTTTTGTTGGAAATTATTCTCTCTGTTAAGGTCAAGGTTCTCAGGGGTGGAATTAGTGCCTATGGTTGAGTGACAATATAGCTATATTCTCTATGGTTAAACAAGCACATCTAATATTCTAACAGTCTACTCCTTGTCATCTTAATAAATGTCCCCAACGAGGTAAGGATACAAAAAATTGGGTCTCGATCTTGTTTCTCTTGAGGACAAAATCCCTCGCACACCCAAGTGACCTCTCATGGCAAGAGAAAAGAAAGATGATGGGACAGGAGATCCTTTCAAAATTTTGCTTAAGGAAGCCCTCATGCAATAGAGGAACGAGATGATGTATAGTTTCATGCAAATCCTTCGACAGCTACCGACAGGCGACACATCTTCCTCGAGAAATGGCGCCGCCCCCTTCAAGGTACAAATCAACTTCGATATTCCTATATTTGAAGGTGAGATAGACGTAGATGTTGTAGACAAGTGGTTGAATCTACTAGAAGGGTATTTTTCTGTCCATAACTTTTAGAATAGAGAAAAGATTACTTTTTCACTCCTCAAAGTCATTCCCCATGTCAAAGATTGGTGGGAAACTTTCTGTGAGCAAAAGGAAACAGAGGAACCCTCATTATTTACAGTCGTGACCACCTGGGAATGCTTCATGGATGCTATTAAGGAACAATACTACCATGTTGGAATTTATGATGACTTGTATCCCAAATGGACCACACTGCAGAAAGAAAGAGACCAAGTAGTGCTAGAGTTCACAAATATCTTCCATACATTGTGCACCAAGTTGGGTATCAAAGATTCAGAGTGACATCTAGTGCTCAAGTATCGCAGTGTTCTGCATAGATATATCCAAACTGAAATGGAATTTCTGTACATATTGTCCTAGGCGTGGCCTACTGATATGCCATCAAAATTGAGCAGAAGCTCAAACAAAAGACATGGCAATTTGGGCCTGGGAATCCCTCACAGCAAAATTTAGGAAGGGGTGCCCCCTACCCATAGAAAAAAGGATAGAGAAAATATGGACAATATCAGGACAACCAATCCAAGCTACAAGCAAAGAAGGACACCGAAAAGACAAAGAAAGATACCAGGAAGTGGTGCGACTTCCATAAGAGCCCTTGGCATAACACTGTTGACTATCACTTAAACTAGATGCTAGTGGCCAAAGTGAAAGCCTCTGAATCAAATGTGGATTCTGACTCTGAGTTAGAACCAGAAATGGGAAGATGGATCATTGATGCAGAACCCAGTGCCACCATTGCTACCACCAAGTTCCAGCCTGGTGAACCAGTCGATTTAGAAGAAGGCAAGTGCCTCTTCCATTCACAAATGTGGGTAAAAGGCACCTTGTTACACTTCATCGTTGATAGTGGTAGCCAAAATAACCTCATCTCAACAGACATTGTCAAGTGGTTGGCATTTCCGACAATGTCGCACCCATAACCCTACACCATTGGATGGCTCCGCCAAGGAAGCGATCTCCACGTCAGCCAATAGTGTCGGTTGTCGTACGAAATCAAGCCCTTCAAAGATGAGGTATTGTGTGATGTTGCTCATCTCAAAGTTTGTAATGTTCTTTTGGGCCTACCTTATTTATGGAAACGTCATGTTGTATATGAATCTAGGCCTCGTCATGTTATTATTACTTTGAATAGGAAATTGCACAGGATACCCGAGGCAGTCCTTCCTAGTGTTATTTCTTTAATCTCTGCCAAGCAATGTAGGAAGGTCATCTCTCAGACTGGGAAATTTTTCTTCTTCATGATTCGCTATCAGAGTGAGCGAAAGATCTTAGCCACATCCATGGCCTCCAGGGCTGCTCTCTCCACACAAATGAAGCAAGTGGATAAGGTTGTGGAAGAATACTCAGATATCTTCTCCTCTCCTACTGGGTTACATATGCACTGCTAGGTCAAGCATCCCATCGATCTGACCCCAGGAACACTGCTACCCAATGGGCCAGTCTACCACCGCTCTCTCTTAGAAAACGAGGATATCAAGAGGCAGATCCAAAAACTGATCCACCATGGGCACATACGTCCCAACTCATCGCCTTATTGAAGCCCAATAGTGCTAGTGTAGTGCTGGTGCATAAGAAATATGGGACTTGGCGACTCTGCATTGATTAACGTGCTATGAATAAAATCACAGTCCAAAACCGATACCCGATTCCCCAAATCGATGACCTCCTTGATCAGCTCATGGGGTCCAAATACTTCAGTAAGATTAGTCTGAAGTATGGCTACCACCAGGTCCCAATAAAATAGATAGATGTATGGAAGACCGCCTTCAAGTCAAAATAAGTTCTTTTTGAATGGATGGTCATGCCCTTTGGTTTGACAAATGCTCCAACAACTTTTATGAGGATGATGGACAATATCCTATGTTGGCACAGGAGCAAACCAAGGGTTCAACTCCAATATCACACCAACAAGTCCTAACTACTGGCCCTTTCGACAACACCTGCGAGGCAGATGCAATCTCACCCAAAGTCGCTATGAGGGGGTTGTAGGACAGAGATGTCTACAACCAAAGGGGATATCAAGTGGATCCAATACAAGAACAATACAACATTTATATATCACTTACCAGATCATATCTACTCCACAAAACTATCTATCAGGTATAAAATGGTAATACCATGGAAATATATCAAAGGAGAAAGAACACAGCAGCAACCACACACAACACAAGATATATTTGGTTCACCCTCTCTCCAGGGCTACGTCCGTAGAATTATGCTTTATAATATATTAAGATAAAGCATACAGTTCTTAACTGTTCTCTTATCTAGCAGATCTTATTTCTTCTCTTCTTTGTCTCTCCCCATCCAGCTGCAAGACTGATCTCCACACCCAGCTGAAGATATTACAATACCAGAAGGCTCTACACTTAGCACTTCTCTCTCACACAACAATAATCACTCATGCTAATAAAAAAACTAGAACAAACCCTCTTCCCTCATCTAGGTTCTTATTTATACATTACAATAGCTCACCAACAGCCTTAGGCTGAAACCTAGGTGTCAAAACCATAGATACCAAAATCCTAGGTGTCTAAAACCCTAGGTCAACCTAACCCGCATTTTCAAGGCTTCGCCAGCCTATCTTTCCTTCCTTCCCACACGGTGCTCCAAAGCATCCAACGGTGGCTTTTTCTGCTTGTTGAGTTTTCCACGATCCTTCTTCCTTGTTGATCCTTCATCCTCGGTCTCCTCATCCAACGGCTTTCTTTCTCTTACTTCACTCCATCTTTTCTGCTCTTTTGCTCACTTCGACCCAGTAACAACCACTGTGTCTTCCACGCATTTTGCATTCCTTCCTTTCTACCTTAATCTTCACTTACTTTCATACCCAAGGTCCAAAAGGCCCCCAACACTCACCTGTGACTTGTTCAGAAGCACTTCATATCTAATCCTTTTGTTTTGCTTCGACTTCAGACTGTGCAGGGAAGCCTTTTCATTCTTCTCTATGCCTCCTTTCCTTCCTTGTGCAGGCTGTCTTTTCTGTGTCTAGTACCCAGTTTCAATTGCACCTGGTACCTAGACCCTTTTCCTCATGATTTTATTGGGGGCTGCGAGGCAGTTGGTTGTCATAATATAATTTCAACCGGCTCTCATTCACCAAACATTCCTTCCATTCTCTATTCAAATTCTTCAACTATGCAACTCCTCCTTCTATATCATAGGAAACCTCATATGGCCTGAGCCAATGCGTTTGGAACTTCCCTGGGTGTTTCGTGAACCTACTTTCATACATCAATACCAAATCACCTTGCTTAAATACCTTCTTCTTGATGTGTCTGTCATGGTAGGCCTTCTCTCTTTCCTTTTGTACCTGCTGATGGAATCCTGCAATAAATATGTCTTCTTCTAGTTCAACCAACTGTGCAAGCCTCTCTTGAACAACGACAGCATCATCCATCTCTATAACGGCAGATATTCTTAAGCTTGGTACCAAATATTTCATTGGGACAATGACTTCAAGACCATAAACCAACTTAAAAGGGGTTTGCATTGTTATCTTCTTGCAAGTGGTTCTATAGGCCCATAGCACTGTTGGTACTCTTAAATCCTAGTCATCTCTGTTCACACTGCAAATCTTTGTCATCGTTGTCTACAAGATTTTGTTAAATGCTTCAACTGTCCCATTCTCTTGTGGATGGTAAGGTGTGCTCTTATGATGATGAGCTAAAAATTCCTCAGTCAAGGCTTCAACTGTCTTATTGATAAAATGTGTGCCTTGATCGCTCATAAAGATCTTTGGGCATCCAAACTGAGTTATGATGTCATCAAATATGAAGCACATAGCTATGGTTGCACTATAGTCCTTAACTTCTCTTGCTTTGGACCATCTAGTCAAGTACTCTGTCGCAGTGATTATGTACCTTGCTCTTGTGTGCTTTCCTAGTGGGTTTATAGGTCCCACAAAGTCAATGGCCCATTTATCAAATGCTTGTAGGGTCAGTTGTGGTGCTAAAGGCATTTCATCTCTTCTGGATGGTTTCCCAACTCTTTGGCATACATCACAGGCTCTGTAATATTCCTTAGCATCTTTGTGTAAGGTAGGCCACCAGAGGCCATCTCTAAGAACCTTTTGCGCTATTTATTTCCCTGCGTAGTGTCCTCCTGTGATGCCTTCATGATCTTCAGCGAGGATCAACAGTCGCTCTGCCTCCATAACACACCTCCTTAATATCTCATCAGGTCCCATATTGTATAGTTTTCCAGCTATAAGTGAAAATTTTGCAGCGCGAACTACCAGTTGTTTCTTCTGGGTGATTGTATACTCACTAGGTGCCATTCCTATTGACAGGAAGTGGACTATCTCTGTGAAGTGATCGTCAATATTTCTAATGGCTAGCAGTTGTGCATCTGACAGTGTATCCTCCAAGCTAGTAGGATCTTCTCCATGTTCCAACCTTGACAAGTTGTCAGGACCTTTGTTCATTCTTCCTGGCTTAACCACGATCTCAAAATCATATTCCTGAAATAGCATAAGCCATATGCATATTCTCCCAACCAACACTAGCTTGTTGACTAGGTATTTCAACACAGAGTGATCAGTAAACATTTTAAAGTGTCATCCCAGCAAGTAGTGGTGAAAATTATGTAGCGCATAAACCATGGATAACCCTTCTCTCTTAGTAGTGGCATAATTAATCTCATTTGTTGATGGATTCCTACCAGAAAAGGCTAATGGGTGGTCGATGTCTCTTGTTCTAGGTTGTGATAACACAGATCCTAATGCAATAGAAGATGCATCGACATGTACATGAAATTCCTTGCTCCAATCTGGAAAAACCAAAATAGGCGCAGTAACCATTTTTTGTTTTAGCGTGTCGAAGCTCTGCTGGCATTCTTCTGTCTAATGAAAATGACAGTCTTTCTTCAAAAGATTCTCCATGGGTGTTGTAATCTGTGCATAGTCTTGACTCTTTAATGAATTTCCTGTAATATCCAGTATGTCCCAGTGCAGTGCACAACTGTTTGACTGAAGTAGGAGGGGGCAGATAAACTATAATGTCAATTTTAGATGGGTCTACCAGCAATCCCTGCTTGCATACAATATGACCTAACAACACTCCAAATGGTGAAAAGAAGATGCATTTCTTTAGGTTTAAGGAAATCTGACACTGCCTACACTTGTCCAACATTAGCCTTATACATTCATTGTGATTTTTCAATAAACTAAAAACAGTCAAATCATCAAAGTATGATTCTATAAGTTTATGTAGAAACTCCTTGAATGCTTCGACCACCACCCTAGAAAAGATGGTTGGGGCATTCTTCAATCCAAATGGAATCACTGTATACTGGTAGGATCCCCATCTGTAAAATAATATACCTCCTGGCCTCCTACATTATCTAACACTTCGTCAGTGAATGGCGTAGGGAATGGGTCATGCAAACAGGCATTGTTCAGCTTCCTAAGATCTATGTAGATCCTGATCTCTCCTGTATTCTTGTCTTTTACCACCACAGGGCTAATCCATTCTAACTCTTCGACAGGTTCTATGATCCCTGCTTCTAGCATTCTGTCAAGCTTAATCTTCACTTTCTCCTTATATTTAGGGTTCAATATGTAAGGTCTCTGTTTGACTGGTCTGGCATCTAGTTTCAAATGGATACTCATCTCTCCCATAGGCCCTTTAATTCCCTTCATATCAGTGAACTTGGTTGGAAACAAGTCATGATATTCATGCAGTAACTCTATAATCTTGTTGATAGTGGCAGCATCCCAATAGTCTCCAACATTGGCAAGCTTCAGTGTTTGCTCTGTTCCAATATTGACTTTATTTATCTCGATCAGCTTTCCAATGAAAGGTATCTCAACTCTTGGCCCTTCTATGTCTCTTTAGCCTTCTGTTTCTGCGATTTTCACCTTCCTAGGATCATCGTCTTCATCAGCATTGACGTTGTAACAACCTTGCAATTTTTGGAGGGGTGCAGTCCATTCGTCCTCTTCTTGTTCTAAAGGGAGGCTATATGCCTCCTCAAACACTTTCTGTCGCACAATCTGTAATGCTTGGTCTACTGAAGGATATTGACTTTTGAATAAGAAGGTAGTTATAAAACTCTGGTTCATACCTTCCCAATATGGACTGATAAGGTGCAATTCTGCTTGAAGATACCAGTTGATAGGCGTTCTGCCTAGCGTGTTAATGAACTTGTGCACCCACTTCTCTTGAGGAATGTTGCTCCATGCTTCCTCGCAACTTTTCACATGGTCCTTCAGACAGCTTTGACCTATGTACCTAACTTTGCAGCCTTCTACTTGCACTGAGAACTGTGTTGTCATCAAAGTACGACATTGTATCTAGACTGTAATGTTGTCTTTGTGTGTCCCCCGCCATCTAGCTGCTGTTGCTTTCAAGGCCTCATACATTTCCAACAACCTTTGTTGTGATAGTACAATTTCTTCAAAGTTCAATAAGAAGGCTTCTAAAGGATTCAAACCATCAAAGGTGGGTAGGTTACTGACTGTTGTGTCGATCCAGCGAACTTCTCTAGTTAATCTAGTGCATCACCTTGTTGATACTTCATACATTTTGTTCTGCCAATTATCCAATGCCTCTTATGAATTGGATGAACATCTATTGTCACTTTTCCAGCTTAGGTTCCCATCCGCCATAGGATTAATGTAATCATGTTGTCTGGCTGTTAATTTGTATATGTTTTCTAGTTCATATGCACGGTCTTCTTCTCTTATAGGTTTTGTGTATCGTTGACCTTCATCAGGATCCAAAGTTTCAATGAACCTAAGGCCCTCTCCTTCAAATGTCATTCATATTTTCTTTAAATCAACCATAGTGGAATTATTGAAAGCCCAATCAATTCCTAATAGCGTGGGGTAAGGACAGTTGTCATCAACTATCTCAATCACCTCAAAATATGCAAACATCCTCACTCCGTCGATGTCCATAGGGACATGTTCCAATCTTCCAAAGGGGTTTACAGCTTGATGATTAGCCATCCTAAGCCTGATAGGGGAATATATCAACTTAGGTTTTCCCATCAGTTTCTAGGTCTGCTTCGTCATGACATTGATCGCCGACCCCAAGTCGAGGACCACATAGTCTATATCATACTCTCCAATTTGATCATTCAAGTGTAATTCCTTATTTTTCCTTCTCCTTTTAGAGACTTGGTGTACTTCTCTATTCAGTAAGGGATCTATCTTTCCTAGCTCATACTATCTAATTAAATTTTGTAGTTCTTGTACAACACTTTCATCCTGAATCAACTTAATACAAGTATATAATAATTCCATGATCTTGATTACCTCTTTTCCTTCTTTTGGTAGAGTAGAACGATCGAATGCCAAAGGAATTCCATATTATCTTACTTCTGGTACCATCTTTCATGAAGAACCTTGGTCTCCCCTGAATTCTTTTCTTGCCTCCTCAAACATTTTTTTTTCTTCCTTTGCATCAAAAGTTTGTGTCTTCTCTATAGCTTTCCTGACTACTGATTCTTCTGTAGTTTTTCCTTTGGTCATTCTGTATTGTCCTATAATAGCACCTCCTCTAGTGATAACAGTGACTCTAGGGTCCTCTCCACGAGGTTCAGCGTATATCAATTTCACTTACGGGTTCTGCCGAGGTCCTCGTCTCTCCTGAAGCTTAGCTAGCAGCACAGGACAATATTCTATAACATGTTCGAATGAACTTCAATAACTGCAAGTGGTACAAGGATTTTGATAGTCCCTTGCTAAGTGTCCTGGTTGCATGCATTTGTAACAGATGATATGTCCTCGACCTCGACCCATACCTCCTCCTCATCCTCTTCCTCTGAATCCACCGTGAGGGTTTAAGTTTCCTCTTCCCGGAGACTTATATTGCGTAGTGTTTCATTTTTGTTGTACTTCGCCTTGAATTTTGTATTTATCCCTTGACCTTTTGCGCATGAGGTCATAACCCCTACAATCCTGATCATCATGCCCCATGGACTTACAGAACATGCAATACAAATTTGTGGGTGTCTGAACATATTTTTGCATGTAATATCACTCACCATGACGATGTTTATTTCTACATACCTCGCACCAGGGTAGGGTGACTTGCTTCAAGGGGTTCAGAGCTCCGAAGGCCAAGTATTCATGAAATAGAAGACAATGTTCCTTGTCATGGCCTTATGATTTGCATCTAACACACCAAATGTCTTCTCTTTTGTCTTTTCCCTTGTCTTTCTTCATATCTTCTACCTACAGAGACAAACTAGTGAGCTGACTCAATATTTGACTCATACCTGAGTTGGATTCTCCCATAGGGGTTGATTCTAACTTCATGGTGATCTACATCGCCTCAACCTGCAAAGAAATCTTCTGTTGCATCACAGGAACTCTGATGTGTGGTAAGAGAGTAGCAATGAACCATTCCTTTTTCTTCTCATCTGGGATTTGAAAATTTAGATGGCCTGTCAAGGTCTTAAATCTTTGATCGAACTCCCACACGAGTTCAACTATTCTCTATTTGATTTCTTTTAGTCCTGTAATGCACTGCGATTCTAACTTAGGTTTCTTGAATTCAACAATTAGCTAAGTCTTAATGGTATTCATTGGTTTAGGTGTAGCTCCTTGGACAAATTTAATGTACCAACTCAGTGCGCGATCTCTTAGGGTAGTATTGAACTGAGCTCATTTGACAGCTTCGTCAGTGATATTCTTAATGCTCCACATGGCTTCACAGAGAAACCAGTGTTGTTTAGGATCGTCAGATCCATCTCCTCTAAAGGTGGGTAACCTCATCTCATCTGCCATAGATCTTCCTAGGTTTCCTGACTAAGTATGTGGTGGACTACTAGTGACAGTGCTCTGAATGCTCTGGTGACTCTGATTACTCTAATTGCTTAACACTGCTGAATCAATAGGAGGAATAATAGTACTTAATTCAATAGTCGGTGCAATTCCTGAAGTTTTTGTCTCTTCCTAGTGAGGTTCTTCAGCTTCCCCTTCCTCTACCCTAGTAGGTTATGAATGCTCTTCGTCTGTCAGATCTACCTCTTCTCCACTGTAGAAACCCTCGTCCCCATAATTCTACTTAAACAAGTTCGCAAGAGGAACTTCTCTGAACACTTTGCCACTGCACGTATGTCTAGTCTCTGTGTCGTTGTCACTGTCTGAATTCTTGAAAATTATCCTTTTCCAATCCAACCAACTACTGTATCTTCAAGATGTTCTTCTCATGCAATATCATCTTGATCCTTAACTTTAGGAAGTGTAAAAAATTTCCTCAGTGTCCCTTAAACAAATACCTCTCAGCTTGGCTATATGACTCTACTATGTCAACAACAAACTCGGTGATGTACCCTCCAATGGTGTTATCAAACCAGTGATCTACCGCTCGTGACAGGGCGTTATCAACTCTCTTGACCTTCTTAACCAACACCGACATCAAAACCATGGGAGGTCTAGATCTAATCTCAAACTGGGTATCTTCTAACCTAGCTAACCACTCATATAGCTCCTGCTGGATTCCTCCAAAGAAAATATCGTGTATATTAGTAAATATATATCTTTCTAACCAATCCTCTGTATTAAGATTAGGGTTCTTGTTCTGGGCTTTAGTGAAGTCATTTTCTTGATCTTCTATCCACTTTTGAATCTCTGTCTGTGATGGAAACCACCTTGACATTCCCTCAAGAAGATTCTTGTCCCGGCAAAGGAACCATTTGTTGGCACAGGGGAAGACCCAGGGTTCAACTCCAAGAGTGCACCAACAAGCCCTAACTACTAGCCCTTTCAGCAACACCTGTGAGGCAGATGCAGTTTCACCCGAAGTAGCTATGAGGGTGTTGTAGGACAGAGATGTCTACAACCAAAGGGGATATCAAGTGGATCCAATACAAGAACAATACAACATTTATATATCACTTACCAGCACAGATCTACTCCACACAACTATCTGTCAGGTCTAACACAGTAATACCATGGCAATATATCAAAGGATAAAGAATACAATAGTAACCACACACAACACAAGATATACGTGGTTCACCCTCTCTCCAGGGATACATCCACATAACTGTGATTTATAATATATTAAGATGAAGCATACAGTTCTTTTCTGTGCTCTTAGCTAGAAGATCTTATTTCTTCTCCTCTCTGTCTCTCCCCGTCCAGCGCACCCATCTACAGGACTGATCTTCACACCCAGCTAAAGATATTACAATACCAGAAGGCTATACACTTAGCACTTCTCTTTCACACAACAATAATCACTCATTCCAATAACAAAACTAGAGAGAACCCTCTTGCCTCATCTAGGTTCTTATTTATACATTACAATATCTCATTGACAGCCTTAGGCAAAAACCTAGGTGTCAAAACCCTAGATACCAAAACCCTAGGTGTCTAAAACCCTAGGTCAACTTGACCTGTGTTTTCAGGGCTTCACCAACTTGTCTTTCCTTCCTTCCCGCATGGTGCTCCAAAGCATCAAACGGTGGTTTTTTACACTTGTTGAGTTTTTCAGGATCCTTCTTCCTTATTGATCCTTCATCCTTGGTCTCCTCATCCAACGGCTTGCTTTCTCTTACTTTGCTCCATCTTTTCTGCTCTTCTACTCACTTCGACCCAGTAACAACCACTGTTTCTTCCGCGTAGTTCACATTCCTTCCTTTCTGCCTTAATTTTCACTTACTTCCATACCGAAGGGCCAACAACCTATGACCTTTCACCAATACTTTTGTAGTGGTGTATCTGGAATAAATCCTCATATACAACAAAAATTGGGACGAACACTTGCAGCATATTCAGCAGGTTTTGCAAACCCCACGGCAGCACAAACTACATGCAAACTTGGAAAAATGTTCCTTCAACATGGAAAAGGTCCATTACTCAGGCTACATCATTGATTGACATGGTGTGCATGTGGATCTAGCCAAGATCCAAATCATCTGTGATTGACCAGCCCCAACCACACTCACTGAACTTCGTAGCTTCTTGGGCCTTGCCAATTTCTATTGTTGGTTCGTGTTGGGATTCTCTCATATCACATGGGCCCTTAGCCAAGTAACTAGGGGTGGCAGTAAGTCAAAATTTGTGTGGGGTCTGTGCCAACAACAAGCCTTTGATGACTTGAAGAATCATTTTTTCTCATCCCAGTACTTTCATTACCAAACCTGCAACATCCCTTTGAGATCAATACAGATGCTTCAGACTATACTGTGGGCGTCGTTCTAACTCAACATGGCCACCTCATGACATATCATAGTGAGACACTACCAGATGTTGTCTATAAGTACCCTACTTATGAAAAATAAATGTACTCCAATGTGCAACACTACCACCAGTGGAGACATTACATTCCTTAGAAGGAGATAGTCATCCACATTGATCACAAGCCACTATAGTTCATGCAGAACCAAGGAAAATTGCAGAATGACCTCCATCAGAAGTGGTCCACATACTTACAATAGTTCCACCTCAACATCAAGTATAAAAGAGGAAGTACCAACCGAGGTGTTGATTTCCTCAGCTGACCTCAAGTCGCGGAACTCACCATGGTGCTAGACTCTTGCGGCCACGAGACCTCTGGATGGCCCCACCTCTATGAGACAGACCCTGAATTCTCCACCACCTACCAAATGTTGGGCTCAAAATCAGTGATCGCTAATTTCCATCTTCAAGATGGGTTGTTGTGTCATTTGGGCCATCTTTTTGTTCCATCAAGCGAGTACAAGAAGTTGATTTGGGAAGCTCACTACAGTCGGTTGGAAAGACACTTTGGCGTCGAAAATATAGTGGCAGTGTTGTAGAAAAATTTCTACTGGTTGAAACTTTGACAGGTTGTCAGCAAGTATTTCAGGTCCTGCACCGCCAGTGCTATTACCAAACCTACCACTAAGATACAGGGCCTATACACCCCTCTTCCTACTCCTAAAAGGTCATGGGAATCCATCTCAATGGACCACATGTCAGGCCTCCTGTCTACTAAGAGGGGAAATGAATGTGTTTTTGTGGTTGTTGTTCACTTTTCCAAGATGGCGATTATAGTCGCCTGCAAGAAGAACATTATAGAAGAAGCCACTGCCAATCTCTTCTTTGAATGAGTATGGGTACATTTTGGGATCACACAAACCATTATCTCATACCGTGACATTCAGTTCCTCGGCACATTCTGGTCGAGCCCCTAGTCACTGCTAGATACCAAGCTCACCAAATCCATTACCTTCCACCCCCAGATAGATGGACAAACCGAGGTCGTCAATCGGATGATCGTACATATCCTTCGCATGTACACTTCAAAACACCCCCACAC
>JASDQU010102808.1:147373-160348 GCA_032191745.1 Picea mariana
GATTCTTACCCTTCTCCACCAGAACCTAAAAAATCCACCTGTTTCATTGATCAGATCCAGCACATCCACCAACAGGTTTAGCATATTCTACAGAAGTCTAATGCCAAGTATAAGCAGTGACATGATCAAAATCGGGTGCCACATAAGTTTCAGGTGGGAGACAAAGTTTGGTTGCACTTGTAGAAAGAACGCCTTACAGGGGCCCATCGGAAGCTTTTCCAACTCCATTATGGGTCATACACCATCACCAAGGCTGTGGGTGACAATTCTTTTGAGCTCAACATTCCCCCTTTCCTTGTCCTGCACCCAGTCTTCAACGTGGCTCTCCTTCAGCCATATTTCCCACCATTATCGGAAACCTCAGAGATAGCAGAGAAGTTGACACTAACAGAGCTCAACCATGACTGCATGCAACAGGCATTTGATGATCATATTGTGGACACACTGATCAAGGGAACTCGACAACAAAGGATCCATCATTATCGAGTCGTCAAAGCAGGGCAGCTCCTGCGCCAAGGCAAGTGGCTTACCCAGGGCCAAATTCAACATAAATTTCCCCATTTTATGGGGGAACTCAACGCAATTGAGAGCATTTCTTCCTCATGATGGAGGATTGATCCAGGTGGATATCGGTGGCCACCCACCTTTTCCAACTCGCTCAAAACAGTTTTCTGGGATTTTTGGCAATTTACTATTTTTACAACTTTTAACTTCTGAGGCCATTTTGAGGGCCTAAATGAAGGTTTTTCGGGATTGATCTTCTCAATGATAGCTGAAGAAATATTTTAGCCACCAAAATGAATCTCCTCAATGATACCTTTCCAATGGGATATCGTGCGCCTAAAATGAATATCGTATGCAAAAGTCACGACCCCGGGAAGTTGATGTACTGACTTACCCAAATGGCGCACACATGACTTTTGCGCTTCATCTCCTAGGGTTAGGTTTTTGGATGTCTAGGGTTTTTTACATTCCTTTTTATTGTAAAAAGGCCTTCAGAGCCTCATTGTATTCATCTTCTTTCGAATGAGCCCAACCGTCACATCTCTTCTCAGAGATAAGCCGCCACCATTCTAGCAAGCTTGTTTTCCGCTGCATTTTATAGTTTCATCTTATTTCGTTATTGAATAGAAAATTAGTTTTACTGTATCTCTATTATTTTGTGTTAATCATATTTTAATAATATGTATTCATTTCGTTCTGCTCATAAAATCCGGATCGGTTCACGAGTAAACTTTAGTGGTAGATTAGTAAGAAATGAGTGAGAGAGAGAGAGAGAGTTTTTTGCAGCCCTAATGGTTGTAGCATTAAATTGTAACAAAAAAGAGAAATACTTGGCTAAGTTATATGCCCTAGTGGCTCAAGAAAGATTATAACATGTAAAATTGATTCCAATTGAACAAATGAAATAGCTCTAAATTTTCGGTATACCAATGCAATGATTTTATTTATCCAATGCAATTTAGACAATTGCCTTTTCAATTGGGTTATGGAGTCTCCTGTGTAAGATATTTAAGGTTTGCAACTTCTCTAGGGCTATAAGCCCATTTACTTCCTAGAACATGCAAATCCTATCAAGGTAAATCTAGGATGGTGTAAGCCCTTTTACTTATCCTAGCAACCTTTGCAAAATAGTTTATCCAAAACAATAATGGTAGATCCTAGTGGATGGTGTATTCCCTTATACTCCTCCAAGAGATAAACAAGATCAACCTTGAAACCAAACAAGAAACAATACAAAGCATAAATTCCTTACATACTCCAAGAATTAGCAATATAAACTCTTCCTTACCAAGAATATTCCACCACACATGCAAGAAAAAACATCAAGAGAGATAGCACACCACTTCATTCCAATAGACAAGTAACTAACATCCAAATAGAGCACATGAGAGAGATATGTGATTTTCCCAAAGAGGGCAAAACTTTAAGCGAAGAACTATATAATTTTGAAGTGTTATGTGTGTGATAAAATGAAAAAAGGGTGACCTCCTTTTATAGAATATCACCTAAAACCATTTTTTCCACATTCAACAAGTCAACATAGAATTAGGGAGGCGAACCCCCTTTAATTATCCACTTACAAGTTAAAATTAAAAATTACAAAAATAAAATCCCCCTTTAGGGGTGATGCAATGCCCTAAGGTTGATGTTTTGGCCTAAAGAGCAAGTCATTGAGCCTCCAAAGGCCATTTATTCATGTTCTAGGGATTATCTCCATCAAAACATGCCAAGTCATCATCAAATCCATCAACATCACCAACCGTAGCCCTCAAATGTGACATCATACCCTAAAATGTGATGGTTTGATCATACAAGGCCAAATGTTGGGGAAAGGGAGGGCTAGTCACCTCCCCCAAGGTGTCCTCTCATGCCTCCAAAGGCAAATTCAATCATCCATGTGTCCCTAGGAGAGCAGGTGCATAATCCATCACGTGGGATTCATGCCCCAAATGAAGGTCCAAGTGACCTTGTGCGTTCACAAAATAACTTTCCACTTGTCAAGGACCTGCAAAGACAAGCAAATTTTCCCTCCAAGGGCTCGCAAGTCACAAGAATCATGTCAAGTAATTTGTATATAATAAAATAACTACCCAAACATGTGCATCAAATCCCCCTCTCAAAATAAACAAATGCTCAAAGACCTTATGAAACTTGCCAAATTTAGGTATGGGAAGGTTGTCATGGCGACCTATTGGGTGAGTCATTCCCCAATTCAAGGAGTGTTTCCCAGGTGGACCCTCTCTAAGTCATGTGAAGAGTATGAGGTAGATGGGAATGATAATTTTGGGCATGGGGTTTCTTGACATACAATGGCTCATATTGTCTCATTTATGGGTGCCTTTGTAGAGGGTGTGCTTTCCTTCATCTGCGATGCATGATTTTTCCAAACCCTTTTTGCCATTAATTTGTTAGAGTGTTTCCAAGTTGAAGTTAAAAATGGGACTTCTACCTTGGTGAAAAACATTGTCCATATTAACTCTACCTTGGAGACACTTGACCATGCTTTCCCAAGTTGAAGACAATATGTGGGACTTCTACCTAAACATGAAAAACATTTCCCACACACACTCTGCCTTGGTTGGCATGTTCAATTTGTTATTTATTTTATGGGTCCCTCATTCTTTTGTAAGAAACATTTCATTGTTCTTAGAATCCTTGGGCAAGCATATGGAAGGTTTATGATTGGATTTTATCTCTTTAAAGCTACAAGCCTCTAGGCCTTTAGCCCCTTCTTCCCATGAAATGAGGTACAAGCCCCTCTTGGGTCAATGTGGCCCAAAAACCCAAAAGATGAGGGAATGAAGGGAAAGAAACATGGAAAGTGGCAAGTATGTGTAGGAGCAGTACGATAACTCATCAAGGAGACACCCTAGTAGCAACCATTTCCCCGAGGGCGACCACTTGCTAGGAAAACAATGTCAACCACCAAGGTGAAATAAGACAAACAACATAATTTTCAAAAAACATTTTCAAAATCAAGAAATAAAGAAAGGACCCTTTGAAACATGTTCAAATGCTTCATTTATTAAAATGACACTTAAAACAACACCGGACTCGTTACCTCATGGAGAAATATCTATTTTCCTCAGTGAGCCAAGCTGGTGTGGTGAATGGTGTCGCCATCGATCACAAGGTGATGAGTGGTGTGATGTGGGGCTCTGCCTATTGGTCTGTGGACATTGTCAATCGATCCATCTCTAGGCACTCCATATCTACAACATGAGGCCCTTGATATATCATCTCCTTAGTTATCCCTAAGAATGGGGGATAACAGGGACCACCTTAGGTCAACTTGGCCAATTGCCTACCCAATCAATTATCCAATCAATTACCTAATCAACCTCTTAATAAACCTTTGACATGAGATCTAGAGATGGGATGAGCCTATTGTTCCAATAGGTAATCCATTGATGAAAAACCCTAACTATTATTTTATTTGCAGAAAAATACTAAGTCCCATGGACATAACTCAAGAAAACATTTTGTATAAAAAACTAACACACTATTTTATTTCACACAATGTTGACATGCTGAAAAGTTTTTAAGACTATTAAAATTTGAGAATATCTTAATTTTTGTTTTCTACAAAATCTTATGGGTTTGAGTCCATCACTTAAAAATCCTAGAATAAGATGACTTTCACATTTATCTTTAATATAAAAAAAGGTATCCTTCATATTTACTTTATGATTTATATTTAAATAGAAATATAAATTTAATATTAAAAACTAAATACAAATATATATCCAAACTTAATAAGAAACAATGATATACATCCTGAGTGGGCATAATGGTTAAGAACATGTGTTTCCTCCTAAAAGGTCACATGTTCTACCTCCATAGACTTTACCAGACCAACGACTTTCACCAACAACTACTTGACTGCTATGCTAATTATTTATCAATATAATTATTAAATATCTTTAATATCTTTAAATAAATTTTATAATAATATTAATCACTAATAACAAATATTACACATCTACATGCAAACATTGATCATATATCCAAGTCTGTCAGCCGCACTGCCATAAATATATCATATCATTTGTATTTTTTATTATAAATATATGCATTTTTATTTATCAACCTAAATGTTAAATATTTTTATAATAATATTAATCATTAATATTACACATCTACTTGCGCAAGCATTGATGATATATCCAAGTCCATCAGCTACAATGCCATGACCGTGAAGCAACGATATAAATATGTTTAATGTTTAAATTAAAATTTTCTAGTAAACATAAAGTATATATTTATAATCGTTATTTTATATATGAATATAAATATTAAATGCTTTAAAACAATTTTTTTAATAATATAATTAAAAAATATCTTTGAGCACCAACATTAAATATATAAATCATTAACATTATATTATTTTTTATAAGTCAATATATGATTTTATATTACTTTTTCAATATATAATAAAAAAGGGTTGTTGGCCTGCCAAAAAAGTAAACAAGACCAGTTGTAAACCATCATTGTTTTTGCCAAGTATTTCTAGAAACTAAAGACAATTGAGTCCACTACTCTTTGAAAACTAACTAGAACTTTTGAAACTAGACTAATTACCACCTTCTATACAGAAGAGAAAAGAAAATCCCTGCTGAAAAACTATTGATACCAAACTGACTACAACTACTAATACCTGGTTAGAGTTGCTTGAATTGGATGCTTAAAACGAAAACTAGAGAACCCGGGGTTGATCCACCGCTCCTCCAACTTGATTTTTTTGTCTTCCTTGGGGGATGCTACCCGGACCTTTCATATCTGAGCTATTGCATCATGGTTGTCTGCAAGTGTTATGTCCATATGGTGGACATACCTCAGGTACAGGTGGAATTGTGTTGCCAGTCTCGCTTGCTTGCTCTCCTAGTTTTTTTCGATTTGTACCAATAGATTTACTACGCTCTCCAACCCGCTAAAGTGTTGTCAAATATCTTTCATCATGGTCTTCAGCTTCCGCTGGTCCTCCATACGAATTTCTTCTCGGTCTTCCTTTACTTTTCCTATCAACATCTTTGTATGTCATGCCATCTCAAGAGTTTTGTGATAGAGGGTCTCTTGGGTTCGAGTTGTCCTCGTATCAATAATCCAGTCCACCTCCTGAGATACCTTTCTTTTATCTTTGCTCTCACGTTATACCTTAAGATTTTCCTCCCAATTTTCCACAACTTCTTTTACTTTATGTGGTATTGTGGCTTGATACATCCTAGCAACATCCCTTGTTGCATTCTCAATCCTAGTCTTTTTTCGGCAACTCTCTGGATTGGAGTCCCCTAGTGTACTACCTTTTCTAGTGGTGTATTTATTGCACACCATCTTGCTATCCTCTCCTATTTGGGCCTCTGGCTCTCTCTTGGCTCAAAACACTAAACTTCCCCCTTAGTGAAAGAAAACCAGAGCAAGAATCAAAGAAAAAAATTGATCTCTGTGAGGTGTGGTTAAACTAGATGAAAACCTCAATATAACAACCTCTTGCATGATTGGTGATATCTCTTAACGATCCTCCCTTAAAGCGGGGAATACAGTCACACTGAATACCAGTTGTGGCACCTCGGGCCATTATCCTTCCTTTGGCTCTTCGCCAGCCACTTCCCCTGATGCAAGCATGGTGTCTAGTCTTTTTTGGTACGATCTGGTCCCTTGGAGGTGAGTTACACTCTAAACTATCCCCCATATTTTCTCGCCTCTTCTACTTATGATTGCGCTGGCTTCGACCATAACTACCTCCCAAACTGCTCACTTTAAACTCTATTCTAGATTGTACCACTGCTTGCCTTGCCATCCCTTTCTTGTCAAATCGTCGCATGAGATCTGAATGCCAAGTGATTTGTTTCACATAACCCATTTGGGTCCCACTTCGGACCTGCGTGGAACTCATTTTCCTCTATGTGATTGTCTTCCCAGTGGCTGCCACGATGATGTTTTGTTGACAAGTGTTCGCAGTTTGATCTAAGTTTTCCAACTGGAATCTGTGTCCATGCCTCATCCAACATATTGCCTTCACGGTTCACTCCTTCGTTGGCTAACCAATCCACCAAAGAATTTTTCGACCTTCTTTCCCACTCGAAATCAATTGTGAAGAGAGTTTGTAGGTGCTTCTAAATTCTTTGAAGGATTTGAGCTAGGCACCAGTGTTTTATTAGCTTGTCAATGTTGGTTCCACACTATAATATTTTCTCTATAACTATAAACAGAGTTGAGTCTCCTTCAACTGTAACATTGACATGGCATTCTCTTATCAAAATATCCATCCCCTCTTCCAACGCCCCAAAATCTACTGCATTATTTGTTGTGTTTCCCACACTCACTGCATAAAGACGAATTATTTTCCCACCACTGTCTCTGATTGCTCTGTGGTATCTTTTCCAGGATTTCCTTTTGATGCTTCATCGAAATTTAGTTTCAGGAAGCCTACCTGAGGCGGGGTCCAAGATTTGGCTTCACTTTGGATTTGTAGTTCGCAATGAGCATGTATGTTGAAAATCCGATCTTTCAGTTGTAACAATTGCAAAACATGTATGTCTTCGGATGATGTGTTTTTCTTTGAAGGAGTGATATTTCGCTTATTTCCTTCCATATTTCCCAAATGACCATCCCCGAAGTTAATCCCAAACATAAGTTGACCATTCCATTTTCGTTGTAGTGTTCCCTCCAGTTCCCCAAAGTTGCTCTGATATCAACCTTTACTCTATCAGTCTGTCTGTACACTATAGATACCCAATCCCAAACCTTTGTTGTATAGGAGCACCCGTCTAGTAGATGGTATATTGTCTCCTCCTGAACTTCGTAGAGGTGGCATCTTGAGGGTCCATACATGCCTCTTTTAACAAGTTTCTCCCACATTAGGATTTTCTTGTGTAGGATCAACCATATAAAAAACAATTATCTTTGGCCACTGTGGCAGGTTCCATAGTCATTCCCATTGGGGTTCTTTGTTTCTCTGATCATGACTTGCGATATAGTAAAGGGATTCATTCAGGGTGAATTCTCCTCCATGTTTCTTGCCCCAGCGTAGTTGTTCCTCCTTATCAGAGATCATAATCTTTATTTTCCCTATCTCCTCTTCTATATATTTAATCAGTTGGGAGTCCCAATTTATATCTTGAGCTTGGATAATATCCCAAGTTCTCCATTTTGGGATATTGTCCCTTTGTTTCCAATACTAAAAAACTTTTATTTTTCATTTCCCTAGCAAATATTGTTTAATACCTTCTCTATCTTGGTTTTCAATCCTGGTTTCCTGCTGCCATGCATCCTCCTAGAATATAGCTTTGACCATTCCTAATTTCCCAAAAACTATGTTCTTGCACCCAATTTTTATTTCTCCAAGATAAATTCCAAATGTTCGATCCCTCCCCTGTACCTATGAAACAAGTACGGTCTTGAGGGGTACTACCAAAGGAGTATTTTATTTCCACAGGTTGGCCCACGGGACTAAGCTATCTTTGACCCATATCCACCAAATTTTTTCACCATAAGCGACATTTGTCATGTGTGGGTCTTGCAAACCAAGTCCTCCTTTGTTTTTTGGCCAACATAGTTTATCCCAGGCCATGAGTGCCCATTTCTTCTTATCCTCTGCACCTCTCCACAAGAAGCTCCTCTGTATTGTTCTTAGTTTTTGTAAAATTCCCTTCAGGGCTAGGAAAACCAACAATAGATAAGCTAGGATAGCTTGTAAAACTGCCTTCATGAGGACTAGTCGACCTGCAAAATTTAGGGCTCAATAGGTCCATATTTTGACTATGTCTTGCAATTTGGTTATAATACCTTCCTAGGTTGTATTCTTACCTACCTGATCCATTAGGGGTACTCCCAAATGTTGGACACAACGGTATGATATTTTCATTGATTTCAACAAGGTTCAAAAGAATCCAGTATAAACTAAAAGCTTGGAAGGAAGAACATTAATCGAAGCTCTGAAGAGATGACGCACAGGATCCATTCATTCTTATTTCAGGACAATCCAAGATCACTAGATCGAGGTGAAGTCAGATGTTGGGAAGGATTGAATCTCAACCCTAAGATCTGAAGCATGATCTTCAGATGATCTCGCCAACCGTTAGATCAAGGAGGGACTTTAGATGAATTCTCGACCATCCGATCAAGTTTAGTGGAAGGATAGTGTAAGCCACAATATCCCGGAGACTTGAATTAAAATAACACATGCAGACCATTGATCTAATATCTCCTCTGTAGAAACACGATCTGTTGGATAAGGTGGTCAACTCCGACGTTGACCACTCTGGTGAAAATGAGTCTAGAACAGGTAAATTTACCTGAAGGCCAAAGTCCTGAAATAAATCAAAATTGTCCATATAAAACGTGCAAATAAAATGTGACCGTCAATCTTGATAAGTGATTAAGTACTCATTTGGCTTAGCTCTTAGTCACCTCCTATGGTCATATGGAATAGAGGTCATGAAAGTGTGTTTGTATGAATTTAACATGCAAAGGAAGAATTTTTCCTCTATCAGGAAGAAAATTTGTACCAAACAAGATCTGGATTCTAGCTTGATTGATATTAAGTGATCAAATACATCCAATGCATTAGAAAGCTAATCGAAAAGTTTAAATATGATTTGTTGGAGAACTGGGGACGCAGCAGAAGCTTAAGAATAAAATAAAAAGGCATGGGATCAAATTAAAATAAATTGATCCATATCTGTGATCGATTTATGAAAAAACCCTTTTACTAAATTGAAAAGATTTCATGTTAATGCATGAATAAAAATAGAGGGAGATATTAATTCTAAATTAAAAGACAAATGCTATTACTATTAATTTAAATGAAGAGATGCAATGGTATAAAAAAGGGGACACAATGCTTCAACGCTCATACCAGTAGGAAGATTATATAAGAAAGAAAGAATGGTGAAAAAGAAGTTTCTTTGCAGTCCAGATCAAAGACCAAAAGAAGAAGCAGAGTCCAAAGAAGAAGAAGTGATGATACTTATGCAGTGAGGGTGGAAGGGAGAAGCAAGGAAGGTTTCACATCCTTTACTAAGTAAAGTGTGAATAAAAGGGAGTTGGTGCTTCCTAGGGTTGGTGCCCTAGAAACAAGGGAGTTGGTGCTTCCTAGGGTTTGTTCCCTAAAACAAGGGAGTTGGTGCTTCCTAGGGTTGGTGCTTTGAAGAATGGGATTTGTGTCTCCTAGAGTTGGTGCTCTAAAAAGGATTGGTTTCCTTCACTGTCTCATATTATTCTTTATAAAAACTTGTAATTCATGTTAATTATATTTATATAATTGATTTTATATACAAGTCCATTGTTGATCTTTGTGGTGATTGATAAAATAATAAAGTAATTACTAATGGTTTTAAAATAGGTAATAATGAATCACCCCCCTCTCAATATTTCCAACAATTGGTATCAGAGCGAGTGCCTTCAACACAATCTAATAACTAGAAGGTAGATCTTGAAATGGATCAGCAAGAGGGAATGTCTTCCAACAAAGCACCATTGTTTAATGGAGGTGGTTATGCTCTCTAGAAAATAAGAATGAAAAGCTACCTGTTTTCTCTTGGTTTTGATGTCTAGCAATATGTTGTAGATGGCTACACTACACCATATACTCCACCCATAGATATTGTAGGAAAAAATATTTGTAATCACAACTCAAGAGAAGTTAATGTCATTCTAGGAGGATTGAAAAATTTTATATGTGTGAAAGCAATGCATTGTAAGTCTGCTAAGGAAATCTGGGACAAATTGGAGGTTGTATATGAAGGAAATAGAAAATTCAAGGAAGCCAAACTACAAACCTATAGAGCTCGGTTCAAAAATTTGAGAATGAAAGAAGAAGAGAACATTGTTGAATACTTTCATAGAGTAGATGAGGTAGTTAATTCAATCAGAGTAGTAGGAGAAGAACTTACCGATAAACCTATTGTACAAAAAATCTTAAGGTCATTACCTATGAGATATGATGCCAAGATTTCCACAATTGAAGATAGTCCAAAACTTGACAAACTCATAGTGGATAAGCTTCATGGAATTTTTACAGCGTATGAGATGAGAACAGGGAGCAAAAAAACATCAAAAGGAGAAACAACCTTTAAAGAATCTAAAACAAAGATGAGGCAGGAGAAAAAGACCAATGACTAATTATTAGATATATCTGATAAATAAATTGCCAACTTCATGAAAAAACTCAAGAAAGGGAATGGGAAATACAAAGGAAAGATTCCTCTAATATGTTTCAACTGTGGAAAAATTGAACACTTTGCCAATAAATGTTCCTATCCTAAGCAGGAGGAAAGTGATGATGAAATAACCTTCAAAAATTAGAAGAAAAACAAAACCAAAGATAAAAAGTTCTACAAGAAGAAGAAAATTGTCTTTACGCTCATCTGAAGAAAGTGAAGAAGAAGAGCCAAAGCTTCCATCTATGGGAATAAAAACTCAATATTATAATCATTTGGAAGATGAAGAAGAAGTGAAACTCGAGGAAGAATTCATTCTTGCAATTGAAGAACTAAGAAAATCTAAAAAGAAAAACAAGTTACTAAGGGAACAACTTCTAGAGATTAGAAAAACTACTAAATCGAGAGAAAAAGAAGTTTCCAAAACCCTTAGTGAGTCAAAACAATTGATTATTAAGTTAAAAACTCAACTCAAAGGAACTAAAAGAAAAGAAGAAATATTGAATAAAGAACTCAATCAAAAGAAACAAATATGTAAGATATTGGAGGAAGAAATAGTTCAACTAAAAGGGAAATTAGAAAAAGAAGATATCCAGTCTAAGTTTGAAAACAACTCAAAAATCCTAAATAAAATTATTAGCATTCAGAGATCATCAAATGATAAGACAGGACTAGGATATGATCCCTCTACAGAACAAGAAAATGACAAAATAATCTATGCAAATGTTCTTAAAACCCCCATAAGAAGAAAAGAAAACAAGACAAGAACAACACCATTGAAAACTATCCCAAATGAACAGAAATTTGCACTTCCTACTAAAGAAAAAGATGACCAGGAGAATAGAATCATCAGAAGGAATCCCTCTAAAAAAAATCAATACATCTTCTTTGGTTATTGTTATTCCTGCAAAAATTTTGGACATAAAGAAATACAGTGTAAATCTTATAGAAAGTACAATCCAAGAAATGTCCAAAGATATGAAAATAATAAGGATAATGCAGAGAGAAGAAATTATAACTCTTTATCTCCCTTACAAGACTACAATATTGAATGTTGCAAATGCAACAACTATGGTCATAAAGATAGTGAATGTAGATTGTCAAAATATGACAAAAAGATAAATATTCCCAATAATAAAAAAGTATGGAAGAAAAAGCAAACAGAGTGCAATGTAGCCCTATATGTGAGAAACTAAGGATGTCAGTGGTATATAGAAAATGGATGTTCCAAACACATGACTGGATATCAAAGAAAATTTCTCAAGTTAAACAAGAAAGGAAAAGGAAAAGTAACCTTTGGAGATAATATGTTAGCCAAAATACTGGGAAAAGGCACTGTCAATTTAGGAAATAACAAAACCAAAGCAAAATATATACTTCTGTTAGAAAATATCAAACCTAATATCCTAAGTATAAGTTAGACATGTGATCATGGTCAAATACTCAATTTTGATTCTCATAAATGTGAAATCATAAAAAAGGACACTGGAAAGCTGGTGATCCAAAAAGGATCTAGAGAAAACTAAGGACAACTCAGAACCTGCAGAAGCAACTAAGGATGCTCAAAATGGCATCAGCAGACAGAGAAAGGGAAAAAATTGAAAGTTCTCAAAACTCAGTGAAAATCACATCATCACGAAGAGCATGTCACAATATTTTCAATGATACAAACGACTCAACAAACAGAGTTATGTATCGAAAGATATTCACAGTGAAATTTTGGTCAACCTAGCCCAGTTAGCACAAGGATGAGTTAGCATCCGTACCGCTGACGTCAGAATCAATACAGATGAAGTCAATATCTTTACAGCATATGCGGCATGTGTAGGAGGTGACATGTGTCATGATGATGTCACCATGGTGATGTGGAAGCACCAAAGGTTGCCACCTGTCACTCATATTCGACATTTATGGGTCATTCTGTGGACCAGTAGAATTGCACCAGGTGGCAGTTTGTACAACCACATGGCAGTTCGTACATAGATGTGGTGCTGACATGGCAAGCCGAGTTGGAAGCTGACATGGCAAGGTGATGGTACAGTGCTTGACGTGGCTCAATGGTTGGCTTCCATGTGGCAGTGGGAAAATGTCCAATGACAACCCATGATCGAAAATTTGAAAAACATATGATTTGGTGGGTCCGCCAAATCTTACGTGACCCCACCAAATCTAGCAACTGACCATCGGTTAAAAGCTTCACCAAATTTAGTGGAGCGAATGTGAGATATATAGAGAGAGATATAGAGAGATAATTCAAAAATTCCCAATGAGATATATACCCAATGACAACCCGTGATCGAAAATTCGAAAA
>JASDQU010102809.1:1448-17384 GCA_032191745.1 Picea mariana
AAATTTAAGAAAAAAAAAAGTTAGTAAATAAATTTTCAAGTGACCATTTAGGATCCAATTTTGGGTTTTTTATTTGTGTAGGTATTTCTTGTCAAGGCCACAGTTTGAATTAGGTTGTAATTAGTTTTAATTTTAACGTTTAGAAAAAACATTTTGCTTTAGGTAGCATCATGTTATTTAGGTGTTGATTTTAAGGTTTTCCTAAGCAACTATTTTATGTTTTAAGGCCATGTTTGAAAAAAGTTGTAATTTTGACCCAGTCAAAAAAAATGGTGCTATCGGTAGCACCACATTTTGATTTGGGGGTTGATTTTAGAGTTTTTTTGAGAAACAATTTTATCCTTTAATCCCATGCTTGAAAAAAATTGTAATTTTAACCCGGTTACAAAAATTGGTGCTACCGGTAGCACCACGTTTTGATTTGGGGGTTGATTTTAAAGTTTATTTGAGAATTCATTTGATCATTTAAGCCCATGCTTGAAAAAATTTGTAATTTTGACCCGATTACAAAAAATGGTGCTACCGATAGCACCATTTTTTGATTTGGGGGTTGATTTTCATGTTTTTTATGCAAAAATATGGGTTTTAAGGGCTAGAGTTATCATTTTGAGGTCACAGTTCTCTTTAAGTTGGTAACTTTGTTAACCCTCCTCTGGTAAATAATAAGGACCTTCAACTCCTAAACAATTGGGGTAATAGAAATGGAATCAACAAGCTATCATACCTCTCTATCTAGGTAGACAATGGAAAGTACAAGGATGGAAGGAAATTATCCCCCCTGAGCACTTGGGAACCTCGGTAATTAAGCTTTATCATCTCCTCATTGGAAATGCTTTGATTGATTCCCAACATAATGATGAATGTTTTTGGGGCTCTACTCAATACTAAGTTAAAGGTGGTTTCCAACACCTTCTATTGGGTATCTCTGGACCCCCTCAATCCAAGCTATGGGCTCATATTTGGTAAAGTGAATCTCTCCCCAAGATCATTGCATTATGTTGGGTTATGATTCATGGAAATTTATTAACAACAAAAAAAATTGTAAAAAGGAGGAATAGTTGGACCTTCAATATGTGTTCTTTGTAAAGAAACCAGTGAATCAACATATCGTCTCTTCTTTGAATTTGATTTCTCCAAGCAGGAATGGGATATATTATAAAAAAGTATTTAATCACGAAACATATTTCCCTCCAATTGGAATGACATGCTCTTGTACTACAAGAAAATATATTGAGGTAGTTTCTTCAAAAAGCCCATTTTGGTGCAACTTTGGAAAGATGTGCCAAAATTCATTTGCTCGAAGCTTTGGCTAGTGAGGAATAAATAAATCTTCTAAGACACATATATCCCTCCCACTAGATTCCACTCATTATCATGCATCCTTCTATCTAAAACCATCTGTTCCAAAGAATGAAAACCAAAATCCCTCGATGATCTTGCTTAAGCAGAGCGGTAATGCGTAAATGGTATTCTTATTCGAAGATATTTTCATCCCTCAACGCCCTCTTCTTCCCCTTCCAAATTCTCTCAATGGAAACTTAGGCTCAACAATTCAGACTTCACAACATGGAGATAACAGTCGGCCAAAGAGATCGTCTTCTTTGATGGGGCATCAGAAGGAAATCTAGGGGCGGCAAGTGCGGAGGGGATCATATATGGTTCTGATGGAAAAGAGCTCTCACATTTCTCATGGGAACTTTGTCACACATCAAAAAATCAAGAATAAGACTCAACAGTCTATATGGGATTAAAATTAATTAAAGAAAACCCAGGAGATGACATCGTCGTAATAGGAGACTCGGATTTGATTGTCAAAGGATTGTGAAGGCTCAACAAATGCACTCATCCTAGTCTTCAACAAATCTACCAAAGGATTGAAATTGAGGAGCATAATTTCCAATCAGTAGAATTGTTGGGTCTTAGAAATGTCGCATTTCCATCCTCTTTTCCTTTGTCCATTCCACACATTTTATCACCTCATTATACTGTTTTCATAAATACATTTGGGTTTTACATTATTATTTTCCACTTTATTCATATTAGTATTAAAAGAGAATTTATGATTAAATATTAGAAAATCCACATGTTTTCATATATATCTAAAAAATGTGTGAGCTTTGTAATGTGTAGGAATGTGTGAAGGATTAATTCAAAAAGACTTCTTGAATACTTCCTCCACCATTTCAAGATTTGAAGAGATAATTCAAGCCTATGTCAAGGAGAAGATCATGGGGAATGGATAACATATCTTATCCAAGATGTATGAGAGATATGTGTGAGGATTTGAAGGGATCATATTTTGTAATAATGAGAAATTGGTTGAGAGAAAAGTGGATCTGTAATTATGAGATGTTTATATTATTTTCAAAGCTCTCATGTATAAAAGAGAGTGCTCTCTCTTCATGAGGGAGTAGTCATTAGGATGAGAAAGTAATTAGTCATTATGGGATTAGAAGGAGATTAGATTTAGGTTGGAAATTGATTAGAAATCAATTATAGGAGTTAGTCATTTGGTTCATAGTCATTTCTTTGATTAGTTTCATGACTTCATTATCTTGACATTTGATTATTGTAATGTAATTGAGATTGTTTTATTGTTAGTGTGAGCTCACATTTGTTGTCTTGTTTCTCTTCACATGTTGTTTTCCTTTGATGCAAATTTTTCATTTCTAAGTTAGTTTCATTTACGCAATTTCATTTCAGTCACGTGTTTCAACAATTACATTCAAAGTCGTGTGTTTCAGCTTCCCGCGTTAGATTAATGATTCAATTCCATTTGTAGCTTCAACATTAGATTAGGTTAAATTAGCTTCAATCCTACATGTACTGTGCATGTTCTTCGCAAGTTTACGAACTTCTTGGGTTGACAATTAAATGATTGGGCATTTATTTAACGACAATATTTACCACTAAACAAGAATACTATCATATTCTTTGTCATCAAAATGTCCATGCAGACTCCCTAGCCAAAGAAGATAGACAAATTGAGCAAGGAATCCTAAGGTCCAATGGAAAAATTTCCACCCAACACTTATCGTAGGTTTATGTATAATCATAAAATTCCATAGCCAAAGAAGATAGACAAATTGAGCAAGGACTCCTCAGGTCCAATGGAAACATTCCCATCCAATAGTTACCTTAAATTTATGTATAATAAAAAAATTCTATTGGTAAATTTGACCTCTCGTTTTTCTTTATTTGGATCTAGGGGAATGGATAACTATTCAGAATTCATTTAGTACATAAATACTGGAAGACACATCCCCCTCCCCCTCCCCTTAGTACTTCTCTCGAGTCACCCTTGGAATTTGGCATATGCCTCATTTGTCTCCTGTGTCGACCTTTATTTGGCCTATGGTTTCCTTACCACTCACATATGGGACTTCCCCTCTGCACTCTGTTAAGATGATCTTATAGAGAATTCTCACTTGCTACTTCGTGCGCTCACACATGAGCACTTGCCTAAGGATATTCGATCTGGTTTCTTGGTATCTCTCCCTACTTCCTTTCAAGTACTTCCTTCTTAGTTCATTCATGTTCTCACACATGCGCACCTTATTACAGTCTTTAAAGATGATATATGGCTCAAAGTCCAACCCATCCATCAGTTCACACAATTTGATTTATCCTTGCCACCTTCGGACCTTGTGCATTATATTCCTCAGCTTCTTCAAATGTGGCAACTCGGCATTTCTTCATCTTCATATTTCAATGTGGAACCAAAGTAGGCCACTATGCCATTGCACTTCTTATGAATTGGAAATTATGAAGGGAAAAATGCGGCTTCAGAAGCAGGAATTGAAAACCATCTGCGAATCAAATGCATAACTAGATAAAATAATTTAGGACAATGAGCAGAAGAGGGACAAGGATATGGCTATTGTTTTGAAGGAAGTAAACATGAATTCAAGTCAAATTTGTTCGCATAATAGAGCAATTCGAGAGGTAAGGCAAGGCCAACCACATCATTTTCGTTAGCAGCAAGCTCTAGCTTCTTTTGTGGGCTCTCATGTCTTATGTGAATTCAACCAGGACCTGCAACATCAGCCACAATGTGCCATGAATGAGAATCATCAGGAAGAGGTGTACATCGCCTTGAAGCTCAGTTAATTCCAGGTTCCATGATGTGTAGAATAGATTTTTTTTATGAATTCCTATGTCAGAATTTACACTTGGAAAATAATTTTTGTATTTAAGTTAATACTCATAGAGCAACAGAGGTTGGCCTCCTTTCCTATCTTGTTGGAGGCCTCTCTGAAACTTGGAATTTTTTGTAAAATCTTGTTGTTTCATAGTTGTAGCCTTCTTTTGTAATATAAACCTAACCTTCTTTGTAAAAAAAAATGTAAATAACACTAATTTTTAATAATAACATTAAGTTAATCACATAAAAATAACAATATAAGTTAATAATATTAATATACACTTCTCATTACATATTATATATTGAAAATAAACTTAATACTATTATAAAATATATGAAGTATATAGTGATAGATATTAAGGACATTAAGTATAGTAAATAACAATACTTTTAATATTATTTGGTTTTTGAATATTGTAAATAACTATAATTTTAATAATAAAATTAAGATACTTATAATATAATAAGAATAATTTAGTAACAATAATATTTTATGTCAATTGGGTTTAGTGCGGGTGGTTGGGAGGAATGATTGTTATTCTCCCCAACCAAGTTCAATTCCCGCAAGTGACATGTTGATATTATGACAAGGGTGTGGAGGAGTTGGGTAGTGGTGGATAAGGGAGTTCATTGTGGTCCTCTTATAGAATATGAAGAAAGTAAGGGTTAGCATTGAGGGTGTGGAGTACTCGGGTAGTGGTGGATAAGGGAGTTCATTGCTAGCTAGGATGGTTGATGAGGTCTAGCTAGTTGACTACTTGGATGACCAACTTTATAAGGACCAAAATATTTTTTTCCCCACCAAGTATCATGTCCCTTGTGGAGCATTTGTCACAGTCTTTGGGTTCTAGAGAGGTGTCCTTGCTTGAAATAAGAAAAGATGCCAAATTATTTGGCATTGAGCTTTAGACCCGTGGCATGGGTCAATTCAATACTGCTAGTACCTCAACATGATTTGGTTAGTACAAGATATAGTATGAGAACCCTCCATATCCCTTCATGTATGAGTGTGAACCTACATATACAAATCCTAAGTTATTGCAGGTGCCTAACTCGAAGAACAATCTACTCAACGCATCCTCAACTGCTACGAAGGTTGACATTGAGATTTTGTATGAAAACCTGGTTACTTTACAGACTAATTCCCCTCTTGAAGTTGATGGCATTGGGTTTGTGTTGAGAATCTATAGGGAGGTGGAAGTAGGATAGAGGAAGGTTTCCACAAAAATAAAAAATGCAATTTAATTAAAAATTGTAGAGGGGAGGTTGCTCTGATAGTTGGAGAAGAGGTAGCAGTGAACTAGATCCTCGATTTGTCAGGGCATACCTTGGTTGGAAGATTACTTGGAAGAAGAGTTGGGATGGATTGTATTTTGTCATGGATGGAAAGGCATTGGGGAATTGGCCTAGGGTATGCCCCATAGGCACATTTCTTAGCTCGTTCAAGGCTCAGGTTAATCTTTCATATTAAAGAAGATGTTGTTTCAATTCTTAAGGAGGTATAATTTATGAATAGATCATACATATCCATTGAACCATGGCATCCCTTATGTGATTCTAAGGAGGATTTGATGTCTAGTACCTTGGTCTGGATTAAATTGCTAGGGATTCCCATGGAATTCTGGATGGAGAAAGTGTCACGGGCCATTGGTAATTGGCTTGGAAAGGTAATTTTAATCGATGAGAAATTTCTAGATGAGAGGTTTAGATTAAATTCCCATATATTGGTAGACTTGGGTATCAAAAAGGGTTTATTCAAATCCATTGACTTGTTTCTAGAGGGAAAAATATATGTGTAGCTTATTGAATATGTCAATATTTTTTTTCCCTACTCCAGATGTATGGACATGTTTGGAAGGATTGTTCGAAACCATTCTTTAAAAAAGTATGGAGAAGAAAAGATGATCTTCATAGAGCCTCTTCTGAGGAGAAAAAACTTCTTGCCTTTGAGGAGAAAGTCAATCCAAAAATGTATATAGATGGGGTTTATGGTGCACCTTCTACAATGAAATCACAAAAGTATGTGGATAATGATGTTGAAGGGGCATCAGATATTCTTATTGGGGATTTTTCGATATCTCTAATTATTGGAAAAAGACAGAGTTGGGGTTGTAAAGTGGGTTCTAAAGATGCAGAATGTCCAACATTGGATCTCAAACCCTCTACAATTACTCCACAGGTTCCCAAGTGGGTAATTTAAATCCCTCCTCTTCTTGTTTCCTATCTATCAACAATTATCTGAGAGGTGTTGAAGGGCTTGGGCTAGCTCCCTCTATTCAAATTAAGAGGCCTAGATTTGGTCAATCTCCAAAGATAACCAAATCCCTCCCTAGCTCTATCTTCCCTCCTATTAACCTTTCTGACTATGTTGAAACATGTGAGAAGGTGGGTCTGAGGTCAATGGAGGAATCAAGGTCAGTTTCCTCTAATACCCAATCCAAAGGAGGAGGTCATCATGATTTATGACCTATGAAAGGTAAGCTAGATGTTATAGGTCCCTCGAGAGGGATTGGAATGGAATCTATTAGAGAAGTGGGGATCCTCTCTATAAGTAGGAAACTGACCTTTAAATGGATAGAATAGCATGTTATCATATAAATTAACTAGGGAAAGTGAGGCTTATTATTGGGACCCTTAGAGCGGGATTATCCCTTCCAAAGTTTTTCCCACAAAAATCTTATCCACTAATATTAGGGGTCTAGGGGGACAATCCAAATGATTGTCCCTCCTTAAAATAATAGAGGTTTAAATACTTGACATGCTTTTCCTACAAGAGACTATGGGGAAAGGGAACCTTTTAATCCTACTATTATGTTGACTAACGATTTCTCCATTCACTCTGGTTTATTTACATATCTCTTCTACAAAATCTTAGGATTTGCTTTGTCCATCCTCAACGTATATGGGTCATATGAAGGAAGACAAAATTATGGGAAAGACTACTTACTTCCTAGATCCTAAAATCTAAAATCTTGATCATTGGTGGTGATTTGAATTAGACATTAAGTGCCAGATAAGTGTGGGGGGATCAATTTTGAAGCTTTTGGCTAGGTGGATATTGAACCTGAAAAATTAAGATCCACTTGGCATAATAATAGAATTGGTCATGATGTAGTTGCTAAGATATTGGACTGGTTCTTGATTCAAGATTCTTTCATTCAGGCAGTTGAAAAGTTCAGGGCTTCGATGGGAGGAACTAGGCTCTCTGATCAATTTCCCATTTGGTTGGAATTTGAAAATATCGAATCAAAACCAAGAAATCATTTTAAATTCAACCCTAGTAGGTCCACTAAGGATGAATTCCAAGGTATTTTCAAGGAAAATTGGTGCCATTGTTCTTATGATCTTGAATCTTTGACCTGTGAACAAATCTCCCTTTCCTTGAAATGTGTCAAACAGAAGTTGTAAGCTTGGGTGGGGGAAAGGTATAGAACAAGAGATGCTCAGTTAGTAAAGGTTGAGAAATTACTGTAGATTTTGGTCCAAAAGTTTGATGAAGGGATATTTGATGAGGAGAATTCAAAGGATCTCAAAAAATTAGAATCTTTGTACTCCAAATTACTGTTGGATAAGGAGGAAGGTTGGCATTTGAAAATCCATGCCACTTGGATTGAATCTGATTATTAGAATTCGAAATTGTTAAAAAAATTTGCTAATCATAGGAGGAACAATAACACTATCTAGGAAAAGGCCAACTCTGAAGGAGACAAACTGAGAAGTTTTAAGGAGTTGGAAAACCTTGGAGTTCAACACTTCAAGGCTATTTTCAAGGATCCTGTTGGTGCTAATATTTTAGAAATATTGAAGGTTATATGTTTGTTCCTCGAATGGATTACTAAATATGATAATGCAACTTTGTTCAGTCATGTTTCCAAGGAATAATTATTACAGGTTTTGACTTCTTATAAAAAGGATAGGGGCTAGCTCTAGATGGATGGACTGTTGAATTCTATCTATTTTTCTTTGAGTTATTGGGTGAGGATATTATTTTGGTGGTGGAGGAGGTTAGAATGTCAAGGAAGGTTTCCAGGAATATCAATGCAACTTTTATAGCTCTTATCCCCAAGGTGGAATATCCTAATTCATTTGAAGGGTTTTGACCTATTTGTCTTTGCAATTTCCTCTACCAGATAATTGCAAAGGTTTTGGCTACTAGGATCAATCCTTTTCTCTAAACCTTTATCTCAGTGGACAAATTTATCTTTCTTGAGGGAAGATATATTCATAAAGCCATATGCACTGCCCAACTTGAAGGTCTGCACTATATTAAACTCTCCAAAGATCATGTAGTTGTAGCCTTAGTAAAGCACTAGATGATGCCAAGAGAAAGAGAATAGTGATCGATATCAAAGTTGGTAGACTTGAAAGACTCACACATATACTATTTGTAGATGATGTGTTGCTCTTTTGTTTCAGTCCTAAATGTGAATTCAGAGAATTTAAGGATATTCTTCTTCTTTATAAGGCGGCTACAAGGATGTAATTTAATGATACTAAATCTACAGTTTATAATCTCACTAATGGACTTGGATCAATTGTTGAAAGATACATACCCTTCCAATCCTTCAACATAAATATAGGTTTTAAGTATCTCAGTTTCCATTTGAAATCAATCAATTATGTGAAGGTTGACTAGATGTGGTTGATAGGGAAAGTGGGAAAAAAAATCACTCTATGCTACAACAGGTGGTTCTCAAGAAGAGGTTGGTTAGTTTTGGTCAAAGCGATCCTAGAGGCTATTCTTATGTACTAGCATACATTATCTCATGTCCAAAAAGGTATTCTAGAGAATATCATGAAATTCTACTTCAATTTTCTATAGTGGTGTAGTAGTGAATACAAAGGGATTCATTGGGTAAATTGAAAAAACAATTGTAGCTTGTAAGGCTCTAGGAGGTGGGGAACTGAAGGATATATATTTTTTTGTTAATAATATTCCTTGTGGAATATGACTACTAAAGAGAGTGTGTTGCAGAGGATTTTAACTTTAAATTATATTGCCCCTTCCATAGTATTAGACTAGATTACGAAGGGAAGGAAAAATACCTAGAATGTCTCAAATTAATGGAAATCCCTCACACTAGCTTTCTCAATGATTAGATCCTTCCTAGCCTAGAAAATTTGTAATGTGTCTCAAGTCAAGGTAGGTGCCAATGCCATTATGGGATGTGATGAAAGAATCTGTCTTTATGAATATCTAATCTACTACTTTCAAATGATAGGGAATTCATCTCTAAACTTAATGTCAAATCCATACTATACTACCATTTGGGATCAAGGTTGGATGATTGTTAATGATTTAAATATGGTAGGAGAATGGGCCATTGAATGGACCAATTTGATAGAATCTCTTCAAAGGGCTCATATAAGACTCGTACATAGTGAGGATGAACTTGTTTGGTGAAGAAATGTGGTTGGAGGAAACTATTCATCCAAGTTGGGCTATGAATCTCTCTTCAGTCCTAAGGAAACTGATGAGGTTTGGTAGTGGAAGAGACTTTGGAAGGTCAAATATCCTCCAAATTCCACCCTTTTTTTGTGGCTTTCTCTTAATAGCAAGGTTTTGACTTGGGAGATGCAAAGGAACAGAGAGGGACATAGTACTTGTCTTGTTTGCAGGAATAATGAAGAAACAAATTCTCACCGTTTTCTTACTTGTCCTTACTGACACCAAATTTAGAGGGAGATTGAAGTTCAATTGGGACTCTCAAACATATGGGACAGGGATTCCATTGTTGGTTTTTTTTTTTGTTGGTTCACTAACAAGGATCTGAAACATGTCAGGTATTTTCTATTTTTTGTTCTCTAGGAAATTTGGTCCACTCGGAACTATGATGCATTTGAAGAAGAAATTATAGGAATGATCCAAATAATAAGCAACCCTGATCTGTAGGTGAGCTTTGGATGGACAAGTCCATGCGATGTTTTTTTTAATGGTGCCTACATGGACTCTCTCTGTGGTTGTGGGTTAGTTCTTCATCTATTTGACCTCACACATTTTCAATTCAAAGCATATATAGGGAGAGGAACAAAAAAATTACAACAAGTTTATGACTAATTTTATTCTCTTGATGTTTGCTAGGAACTAAGTTTATGTCTCATTATAGGTCTTTGGTGACTCTTCTCTTGTCGTTAACTACTTATCTAGCAAGATACACTTACAGAAAAACTTCTTGAGACCCCTCGCAAATCGAATTTAATAAATCTCTTATTTATTTGCTAAGAATTATTTCACTCACATATACAGAGAACTGAAATACGTTTTTTTTCTTAGAAAAAAAACAATATTCCTCTATAAAAATAAAGTTAATAATTAATTTAAAAATATAATAGAGAATGGATTGGTTATACATATTTAAGAATGTTTTTAAAAATATTAAATATGTGGATTATTATAGTGACTATGGTTGATTGAAATGAAAGATAGTAGTTATATAGTTATTATAATAATTATTATTTAAATAATATTAAAATGAAAATAAATGAATTAATATTTAAAAAATAATAATAATAATTAAAAATAATGAAAAGTGTTTATATAAAAATATGGTTTTGTAATTAATTAAGCATATTAATAATATATTAGATTATACATTTATTTATATATTTAAGAATATTCCTAAAATTTTTGAATATGTAGATTATTATAAGGATTGTATGGTCGATTAAAATGTGAAATAATAATTATTTGATTATTATAATAATTATTTAAATAATATTAAAATAAAAATTAATTAATTAATAATTATAATTCAACCATAATAATTTAAAGAAAAATAATAATAGTAAATATCTGAATGGGTTAAGCTCCATCTTGAAAATATAAATGTCAAATATGATGAGATTATATTTAAAGATTAAAAACAAAGGTCACAATATATATTTTAACTTTATATTATTTATATAAACAACATATTTTAATTATGACTTGATATTATTTACATAAACAATATATTTTGATTGTGGTTTTATAAGGATTACACAAATGTTTGATTGTGGTTTTATAAGGATTACACAAATGTTTGATTGTGGTTTTATAAAGATTACACATTCATTTGTGGATTTTTATTATTATAGAATTTTTATACTGTGATAGGTTAATTTATTTTAGGAAAATGATACGAGGAAATTGAGCACCTAATCGGGTGTGAAGGCACTCAAATTGAGATCTATTAGAGAATACCTAGACAAGTTTGGATTTATCAGTTTTTTGTATCAATATAGGCCAGAGAAGTGAGTAATTGGTGGTTTGGAACAGGTGTTTATCCAATCAAAACTTAACGTTTCACATGTAAGAATATGGGGATGCTATAGGTACCATTAAGTTAGACTCATCCATATATATATCAATTTAGACTCTTCTTTAGTATTTTGTTTATTGATATATATCAATTTCAAGTTTAAAAAGACTCATCCATATTTTCTTTAGTATTTTGTTTATTGACTATATATCAATTTCAAGTTTAAAAAGATTTTGTTGACTTGTAAACTAAGCCTATCATGATAGTACTATTTCAAGTTTTAAAAGAATCTCTTCACATGTAAACTAAGCCTATCATGATCCTACTATATGGGGTTATGATATTTAATGTTTTTGCATTATTGTTTATTTCAAGAATTTTAAAATTAAATAAATAATGGGAATGATATTGAGTATTTTAAATGTATTTTTAAATGATGTAATGTTACACATAATGTAATAATAAAAAATAAGAGTGAGTTTGTCTAATTAATTTATTTTTAAAATATTTGAAATAGGATATTCAAAGTTGAATGAAATAATTATAATAAGTTAACTATAGATTATTATTAAATGAATTAATTAAGCAATCATTGTTTATGTTAATTAATTATTTACTTTTCATTTATCATTATTTATATAATATATGATTAATTTTTTTTTGTTTGTATTTAAGTCTTTAAAATCACTAACCCTCAACATAGTTGAATTTTTTGTCCAGTAACTTTAACTTAACTTTAACATCACATAGTGCCTTAACAACACACTCTATCATCAATTATCCTACACCTAGAAAACAATATATAATTAATCTTTACCATAAAAATATAATTATTTATAAAAAAAAAAAAAATTATATAATTTATTTTATACCATATCTTACTTTAAAAACCATAGAATTGCTTTGAACATGTAAAATTGAATATTTAACAAATATTACATAGATCATATCTCTTGTTAATTTTTATACAGTAACTTTTTTTTTATGGCGTGTCTTTGCAAATCCTTGGGAAATTGTTAGTTTTATAAGTTGAGATAACACGTATTCCAATATATTTTTTAAAACTACCATTGATTTAATTTTCACAATAAAATTCAAATGGAATTTGAACATAGTCTAAGTTTATTTCATGGTAGCACTATGTGCTTAGTGTTTGACTCCCTTTCAAACATCTTTGAAAAAATAAATTGAGTAAATTAATGAGAACTTTATTGGTTGGTTTTACTTAATTTTAATATAAATCATCAAAATAGAAAATTTTAAGTGCCATCTTATTAATCTCTTATTTTTTAAGAAATTTATTGGTTTCACTTAATTTTAACATAAATCATCAAAATAGAAAATTTAAGTGCCCTCTAATCAATCTCTTATTTTTTAAGAAATTTATTAAAACATGCCATTTATTAAACACATGCACATATTAAAACATGCACATATGAGAATTTAAATTAATTTATTTATTAGAATTTTGAAGAGTAGATGATTTTTTGTTTTTATGGGTTTTTTCAATAAACAAGGTATATTTACATAGTTTAAATGCCTTAAGGCAACCACTCATACAATATATCAAATACTAATATACTAATGTGTATATGGTTAAAACCCTTAAAGAGGGAAAGAATCCATGATTCTAGTCAACTTGGCCACTTGAGACAATATATTAACAAAAAAAGAAAATGAATTACATAAGAATATCTCGCAACCAATCATTATCAAATGACTCTCCATGCGTTTAAAAAATAGACATAGACCAATTGAGTGTGAAGCCACAAGTTAAGTGTTGTTAATATTGAGGAGAAGATGAACCATCAGATCAAGTTTATGTCTAAAACATAATCCTGATTATCATATTAGATAATTACAAAAGAACACTAAACAAACACACTTTACCTAAAGACAATTTAGACCACGTTGAACTTAATTAACTCATAATCTTCTAAATATTCTAACATACCCCCTTAAGAACAACTTGGGATAAGATTGAAGGATTTACAAAGGTGACATAATAGGATAAAGAATGAGGCACTAAAGCCTATCCCCCCTCAGTGAAAACTTCTTGAACTCCTAACATATATCAAATCTTGGAAAACTTCTCTTATGTAAGAGTCTTTGTGAAAATATCTACAACATGATCATCTATATGGAAATAGAGCACTTCTAGAACAAAATCTTAAAGAAGTTTTCTAATGAAGTGCATGTGTAGCTCAATTTGTTTATTGTGCTATTGTTGAATGAGATCTTTGGTGAGATGAATAGCACTGTGATTATAACACCAAAGTGTCATTATATGTTTTCGTTCGAATATGAACTCTGAAAGGATATGTCAAAGCCTCAAAAATTCTTGACATGCACTAATTGTTGCTCGATACTCTACTTCTACTAAAGAAAGATAAAGCACACATTATTTCTTACAAGACTAAGTGACACATCTCAAACTAAGACTAAAAACATAAGCTATGGTAAACTAATATCACATGGTCACAAACCCAATTGGAATCAGTGAAACCAATAAACAAAGGAGTCCTCCTTGAATTGCATTTATCCCAACTAAATTGTACCTAGGATATACCAAAGTATCCTCTTTTCTACTTTCCAATGGATCTTATGGGGTCTTTGCATATATCAGCAAAACAAGACCAACAATAAAGGAAATATTAGGATGGGTATGAATAAATATAAAAGGCTACTAACTAATTGATGATATAAAGATGCATCCACTTTAGGCATAGTACATGTGGTAGAAAGTGCACATTATTTCTTACAAACCTAAGTGACAGGTTTGGAACCAAGACTAAAAACATAAATTACAATACACTACTAATCATAAGGGTCACCAACCCAATCAAAATCAATGAAACCAAAAAACAAAGGAGTCCTCCTTGAAATAAAGAACACTAAAGAAACACACTTTACCTAAAGACACATTAGACCAAGTTGAAATTAACTAACTCCTAAGTGTCTAAATATCCTAACATACCCCCTTAAGAACAACTTGGGATAAGATTGAAGGATTTACAATGGTGACATAATAGGATAAGGAAGGAGGCATTAAATCATATCTCCCATCAGTGACAACTTCTTGAATTCCTAACATAGATCAAAACATGGAAAACGTTTCTTATGTAAAAGTCTTTATGAAAATGCTTGCAACTAGATCATCTATATGGAAATAGAGCACTTATAGAACAAATCCTGAAGAAGCTTTCTAATGAAGTGCATGTCTAGCTTAATGTGTTTACTATGCTAATTTTGAACTATATATTTGGTGAGATGAATGGAACTCTAATTATAACCCCAAAGTGTCATCGGATGTTTTCATTCTAATCTGAACTCTAAAAGGATATGTCAAAGCCACAAAAATTCTTGACATGCACTAATTGTTGCTCGATACTCTGCTTCTACTAAAAAAGATAAAGGGCACATTATTTCTTACAAGCCTAAGTGACACATTTGAAACTAAGACTAAAAACACAACCTATAGTAGACTTAATATCATAGGGTCACAAAACCAATTGGAATCAATGAAACCAATAAACAAAGGAGTCCTCCCTAAACTGTGTTGTATCCCAAACTAAATTGTACCTAGGATATACCAAAGTATCCTCTTTGCTACTTTCCAATGGATCTTATGGGGTGTTTGCATATATCGGGAAGAAATACCAACAATAAAGGAAATATTAGGATGGGTATGAATCAAATACAAAAGGCTACCAATAGACTGATGATATAAAGAGGCATCCACTTCAGGGATGGTACATGTGGTATAAAGTGCACATTATTTCTTACAAGCCTAAGTGATAGGTTTGAAACCAAGACTAAAAATATAACTTACAATAAACTAATAATGATTAGGGTCACCAACCCAATTGAAATAAGTGAAACCAAAAAGCAAAGGAGTCCTCCTTGAACTATATTGTATCTCAAATGAATTGTACCCTAGATATACCAAAGTATCCTCTTTGTTTCTTTATAATGTCTATCATGGGGTGTTTGCGTATACCAGTCAACAAGATCAATAGCAAAGAAAATATTATGATGAGTATGAATCAAATACAAAATGTGACCAACTAACTCACCTCAAAAAGTAACATCTACTATGGTTGTGGTATAGGTGGTAGAAATCTTGACTCTAGACTAGAAGGGAGATGGAGCTGGTTTACAGTTGTCCATGTGAAAGTGGTGAAGATATCCATATGTATACTTAGACTAGGAAACACAAAATAATGCAAATGTCCTAAGTTTGATATTTCAAATCTCTTCTTAAGAGTAGATTTCACATGGGTTAAAAAATTTGGGTCACTACTAGTGAATATAAGGTCATCAATATAAAGAACAAGTATTATGAGATAGTTACCCACTTTCTTAGTATAAACATTTGGATTAGAATAAAATCTAGAAAATATGGTATAAAAATGAAACCTATCCCTTTTATCATATTAGGATGATGCAAGAGGATCCACCCCTTTTACCTAGAGGAAATTCACAATGAAATTCCTTCTCCTACACAAAATTGGGAGTGTAGACACTCTAAAACTTCTATTTCATAACATA
>JASDQU010102809.1:17404-45968 GCA_032191745.1 Picea mariana
AAATTTAAGAAAAAAAAAAGTTAGTAAATAAATTTTCAAGTGACCATTTAGGATCCAATTTTGGGTTTTTTATTTGTGTAGGTATTTCTTGTCAAGGCCACAGTTTGAATTAGGTTGTAATTAGTTTTAATTTTAACGTTTAGAAAAAACATTTTGCTTTAGGTAGCATCATGTTATTTAGGTGTTGATTTTAAGGTTTTCCTAAGCAACTATTTTATGTTTTAAGGCCATGTTTGAAAAAAGTTGTAATTTTGACCCAGTCAAAAAAAATGGTGCTATCGGTAGCACCACATTTTGATTTGGGGGTTGATTTTAGAGTTTTTTTGAGAAACAATTTTATCCTTTAATCCCATGCTTGAAAAAAATTGTAATTTTAACCCGGTTACAAAAATTGGTGCTACCGGTAGCACCACGTTTTGATTTGGGGGTTGATTTTAAAGTTTATTTGAGAATTCATTTGATCATTTAAGCCCATGCTTGAAAAAATTTGTAATTTTGACCCGATTACAAAAAATGGTGCTACCGATAGCACCATTTTTTGATTTGGGGGTTGATTTTCATGTTTTTTATGCAAAAATATGGGTTTTAAGGGCTAGAGTTATCATTTTGAGGTCACAGTTCTCTTTAAGTTGGTAACTTTGTTAACCCTCCTCTGGTAAATAATAAGGACCTTCAACTCCTAAACAATTGGGGTAATAGAAATGGAATCAACAAGCTATCATACCTCTCTATCTAGGTAGACAATGGAAAGTACAAGGATGGAAGGAAATTATCCCCCCTGAGCACTTGGGAACCTCGGTAATTAAGCTTTATCATCTCCTCATTGGAAATGCTTTGATTGATTCCCAACATAATGATGAATGTTTTTGGGGCTCTACTCAATACTAAGTTAAAGGTGGTTTCCAACACCTTCTATTGGGTATCTCTGGACCCCCTCAATCCAAGCTATGGGCTCATATTTGGTAAAGTGAATCTCTCCCCAAGATCATTGCATTATGTTGGGTTATGATTCATGGAAATTTATTAACAACAAAAAAAATTGTAAAAAGGAGGAATAGTTGGACCTTCAATATGTGTTCTTTGTAAAGAAACCAGTGAATCAACATATCGTCTCTTCTTTGAATTTGATTTCTCCAAGCAGGAATGGGATATATTATAAAAAAGTATTTAATCACGAAACATATTTCCCTCCAATTGGAATGACATGCTCTTGTACTACAAGAAAATATATTGAGGTAGTTTCTTCAAAAAGCCCATTTTGGTGCAACTTTGGAAAGATGTGCCAAAATTCATTTGCTCGAAGCTTTGGCTAGTGAGGAATAAATAAATCTTCTAAGACACATATATCCCTCCCACTAGATTCCACTCATTATCATGCATCCTTCTATCTAAAACCATCTGTTCCAAAGAATGAAAACCAAAATCCCTCGATGATCTTGCTTAAGCAGAGCGGTAATGCGTAAATGGTATTCTTATTCGAAGATATTTTCATCCCTCAACGCCCTCTTCTTCCCCTTCCAAATTCTCTCAATGGAAACTTAGGCTCAACAATTCAGACTTCACAACATGGAGATAACAGTCGGCCAAAGAGATCGTCTTCTTTGATGGGGCATCAGAAGGAAATCTAGGGGCGGCAAGTGCGGAGGGGATCATATATGGTTCTGATGGAAAAGAGCTCTCACATTTCTCATGGGAACTTTGTCACACATCAAAAAATCAAGAATAAGACTCAACAGTCTATATGGGATTAAAATTAATTAAAGAAAACCCAGGAGATGACATCGTCGTAATAGGAGACTCGGATTTGATTGTCAAAGGATTGTGAAGGCTCAACAAATGCACTCATCCTAGTCTTCAACAAATCTACCAAAGGATTGAAATTGAGGAGCATAATTTCCAATCAGTAGAATTGTTGGGTCTTAGAAATGTCGCATTTCCATCCTCTTTTCCTTTGTCCATTCCACACATTTTATCACCTCATTATACTGTTTTCATAAATACATTTGGGTTTTACATTATTATTTTCCACTTTATTCATATTAGTATTAAAAGAGAATTTATGATTAAATATTAGAAAATCCACATGTTTTCATATATATCTAAAAAATGTGTGAGCTTTGTAATGTGTAGGAATGTGTGAAGGATTAATTCAAAAAGACTTCTTGAATACTTCCTCCACCATTTCAAGATTTGAAGAGATAATTCAAGCCTATGTCAAGGAGAAGATCATGGGGAATGGATAACATATCTTATCCAAGATGTATGAGAGATATGTGTGAGGATTTGAAGGGATCATATTTTGTAATAATGAGAAATTGGTTGAGAGAAAAGTGGATCTGTAATTATGAGATGTTTATATTATTTTCAAAGCTCTCATGTATAAAAGAGAGTGCTCTCTCTTCATGAGGGAGTAGTCATTAGGATGAGAAAGTAATTAGTCATTATGGGATTAGAAGGAGATTAGATTTAGGTTGGAAATTGATTAGAAATCAATTATAGGAGTTAGTCATTTGGTTCATAGTCATTTCTTTGATTAGTTTCATGACTTCATTATCTTGACATTTGATTATTGTAATGTAATTGAGATTGTTTTATTGTTAGTGTGAGCTCACATTTGTTGTCTTGTTTCTCTTCACATGTTGTTTTCCTTTGATGCAAATTTTTCATTTCTAAGTTAGTTTCATTTACGCAATTTCATTTCAGTCACGTGTTTCAACAATTACATTCAAAGTCGTGTGTTTCAGCTTCCCGCGTTAGATTAATGATTCAATTCCATTTGTAGCTTCAACATTAGATTAGGTTAAATTAGCTTCAATCCTACATGTACTGTGCATGTTCTTCGCAAGTTTACGAACTTCTTGGGTTGACAATTAAATGATTGGGCATTTATTTAACGACAATATTTACCACTAAACAAGAATACTATCATATTCTTTGTCATCAAAATGTCCATGCAGACTCCCTAGCCAAAGAAGATAGACAAATTGAGCAAGGAATCCTAAGGTCCAATGGAAAAATTTCCACCCAACACTTATCGTAGGTTTATGTATAATCATAAAATTCCATAGCCAAAGAAGATAGACAAATTGAGCAAGGACTCCTCAGGTCCAATGGAAACATTCCCATCCAATAGTTACCTTAAATTTATGTATAATAAAAAAATTCTATTGGTAAATTTGACCTCTCGTTTTTCTTTATTTGGATCTAGGGGAATGGATAACTATTCAGAATTCATTTAGTACATAAATACTGGAAGACACATCCCCCTCCCCCTCCCCTTAGTACTTCTCTCGAGTCACCCTTGGAATTTGGCATATGCCTCATTTGTCTCCTGTGTCGACCTTTATTTGGCCTATGGTTTCCTTACCACTCACATATGGGACTTCCCCTCTGCACTCTGTTAAGATGATCTTATAGAGAATTCTCACTTGCTACTTCGTGCGCTCACACATGAGCACTTGCCTAAGGATATTCGATCTGGTTTCTTGGTATCTCTCCCTACTTCCTTTCAAGTACTTCCTTCTTAGTTCATTCATGTTCTCACACATGCGCACCTTATTACAGTCTTTAAAGATGATATATGGCTCAAAGTCCAACCCATCCATCAGTTCACACAATTTGATTTATCCTTGCCACCTTCGGACCTTGTGCATTATATTCCTCAGCTTCTTCAAATGTGGCAACTCGGCATTTCTTCATCTTCATATTTCAATGTGGAACCAAAGTAGGCCACTATGCCATTGCACTTCTTATGAATTGGAAATTATGAAGGGAAAAATGCGGCTTCAGAAGCAGGAATTGAAAACCATCTGCGAATCAAATGCATAACTAGATAAAATAATTTAGGACAATGAGCAGAAGAGGGACAAGGATATGGCTATTGTTTTGAAGGAAGTAAACATGAATTCAAGTCAAATTTGTTCGCATAATAGAGCAATTCGAGAGGTAAGGCAAGGCCAACCACATCATTTTCGTTAGCAGCAAGCTCTAGCTTCTTTTGTGGGCTCTCATGTCTTATGTGAATTCAACCAGGACCTGCAACATCAGCCACAATGTGCCATGAATGAGAATCATCAGGAAGAGGTGTACATCGCCTTGAAGCTCAGTTAATTCCAGGTTCCATGATGTGTAGAATAGATTTTTTTTATGAATTCCTATGTCAGAATTTACACTTGGAAAATAATTTTTGTATTTAAGTTAATACTCATAGAGCAACAGAGGTTGGCCTCCTTTCCTATCTTGTTGGAGGCCTCTCTGAAACTTGGAATTTTTTGTAAAATCTTGTTGTTTCATAGTTGTAGCCTTCTTTTGTAATATAAACCTAACCTTCTTTGTAAAAAAAAATGTAAATAACACTAATTTTTAATAATAACATTAAGTTAATCACATAAAAATAACAATATAAGTTAATAATATTAATATACACTTCTCATTACATATTATATATTGAAAATAAACTTAATACTATTATAAAATATATGAAGTATATAGTGATAGATATTAAGGACATTAAGTATAGTAAATAACAATACTTTTAATATTATTTGGTTTTTGAATATTGTAAATAACTATAATTTTAATAATAAAATTAAGATACTTATAATATAATAAGAATAATTTAGTAACAATAATATTTTATGTCAATTGGGTTTAGTGCGGGTGGTTGGGAGGAATGATTGTTATTCTCCCCAACCAAGTTCAATTCCCGCAAGTGACATGTTGATATTATGACAAGGGTGTGGAGGAGTTGGGTAGTGGTGGATAAGGGAGTTCATTGTGGTCCTCTTATAGAATATGAAGAAAGTAAGGGTTAGCATTGAGGGTGTGGAGTACTCGGGTAGTGGTGGATAAGGGAGTTCATTGCTAGCTAGGATGGTTGATGAGGTCTAGCTAGTTGACTACTTGGATGACCAACTTTATAAGGACCAAAATATTTTTTTCCCCACCAAGTATCATGTCCCTTGTGGAGCATTTGTCACAGTCTTTGGGTTCTAGAGAGGTGTCCTTGCTTGAAATAAGAAAAGATGCCAAATTATTTGGCATTGAGCTTTAGACCCGTGGCATGGGTCAATTCAATACTGCTAGTACCTCAACATGATTTGGTTAGTACAAGATATAGTATGAGAACCCTCCATATCCCTTCATGTATGAGTGTGAACCTACATATACAAATCCTAAGTTATTGCAGGTGCCTAACTCGAAGAACAATCTACTCAACGCATCCTCAACTGCTACGAAGGTTGACATTGAGATTTTGTATGAAAACCTGGTTACTTTACAGACTAATTCCCCTCTTGAAGTTGATGGCATTGGGTTTGTGTTGAGAATCTATAGGGAGGTGGAAGTAGGATAGAGGAAGGTTTCCACAAAAATAAAAAATGCAATTTAATTAAAAATTGTAGAGGGGAGGTTGCTCTGATAGTTGGAGAAGAGGTAGCAGTGAACTAGATCCTCGATTTGTCAGGGCATACCTTGGTTGGAAGATTACTTGGAAGAAGAGTTGGGATGGATTGTATTTTGTCATGGATGGAAAGGCATTGGGGAATTGGCCTAGGGTATGCCCCATAGGCACATTTCTTAGCTCGTTCAAGGCTCAGGTTAATCTTTCATATTAAAGAAGATGTTGTTTCAATTCTTAAGGAGGTATAATTTATGAATAGATCATACATATCCATTGAACCATGGCATCCCTTATGTGATTCTAAGGAGGATTTGATGTCTAGTACCTTGGTCTGGATTAAATTGCTAGGGATTCCCATGGAATTCTGGATGGAGAAAGTGTCACGGGCCATTGGTAATTGGCTTGGAAAGGTAATTTTAATCGATGAGAAATTTCTAGATGAGAGGTTTAGATTAAATTCCCATATATTGGTAGACTTGGGTATCAAAAAGGGTTTATTCAAATCCATTGACTTGTTTCTAGAGGGAAAAATATATGTGTAGCTTATTGAATATGTCAATATTTTTTTTCCCTACTCCAGATGTATGGACATGTTTGGAAGGATTGTTCGAAACCATTCTTTAAAAAAGTATGGAGAAGAAAAGATGATCTTCATAGAGCCTCTTCTGAGGAGAAAAAACTTCTTGCCTTTGAGGAGAAAGTCAATCCAAAAATGTATATAGATGGGGTTTATGGTGCACCTTCTACAATGAAATCACAAAAGTATGTGGATAATGATGTTGAAGGGGCATCAGATATTCTTATTGGGGATTTTTCGATATCTCTAATTATTGGAAAAAGACAGAGTTGGGGTTGTAAAGTGGGTTCTAAAGATGCAGAATGTCCAACATTGGATCTCAAACCCTCTACAATTACTCCACAGGTTCCCAAGTGGGTAATTTAAATCCCTCCTCTTCTTGTTTCCTATCTATCAACAATTATCTGAGAGGTGTTGAAGGGCTTGGGCTAGCTCCCTCTATTCAAATTAAGAGGCCTAGATTTGGTCAATCTCCAAAGATAACCAAATCCCTCCCTAGCTCTATCTTCCCTCCTATTAACCTTTCTGACTATGTTGAAACATGTGAGAAGGTGGGTCTGAGGTCAATGGAGGAATCAAGGTCAGTTTCCTCTAATACCCAATCCAAAGGAGGAGGTCATCATGATTTATGACCTATGAAAGGTAAGCTAGATGTTATAGGTCCCTCGAGAGGGATTGGAATGGAATCTATTAGAGAAGTGGGGATCCTCTCTATAAGTAGGAAACTGACCTTTAAATGGATAGAATAGCATGTTATCATATAAATTAACTAGGGAAAGTGAGGCTTATTATTGGGACCCTTAGAGCGGGATTATCCCTTCCAAAGTTTTTCCCACAAAAATCTTATCCACTAATATTAGGGGTCTAGGGGGACAATCCAAATGATTGTCCCTCCTTAAAATAATAGAGGTTTAAATACTTGACATGCTTTTCCTACAAGAGACTATGGGGAAAGGGAACCTTTTAATCCTACTATTATGTTGACTAACGATTTCTCCATTCACTCTGGTTTATTTACATATCTCTTCTACAAAATCTTAGGATTTGCTTTGTCCATCCTCAACGTATATGGGTCATATGAAGGAAGACAAAATTATGGGAAAGACTACTTACTTCCTAGATCCTAAAATCTAAAATCTTGATCATTGGTGGTGATTTGAATTAGACATTAAGTGCCAGATAAGTGTGGGGGGATCAATTTTGAAGCTTTTGGCTAGGTGGATATTGAACCTGAAAAATTAAGATCCACTTGGCATAATAATAGAATTGGTCATGATGTAGTTGCTAAGATATTGGACTGGTTCTTGATTCAAGATTCTTTCATTCAGGCAGTTGAAAAGTTCAGGGCTTCGATGGGAGGAACTAGGCTCTCTGATCAATTTCCCATTTGGTTGGAATTTGAAAATATCGAATCAAAACCAAGAAATCATTTTAAATTCAACCCTAGTAGGTCCACTAAGGATGAATTCCAAGGTATTTTCAAGGAAAATTGGTGCCATTGTTCTTATGATCTTGAATCTTTGACCTGTGAACAAATCTCCCTTTCCTTGAAATGTGTCAAACAGAAGTTGTAAGCTTGGGTGGGGGAAAGGTATAGAACAAGAGATGCTCAGTTAGTAAAGGTTGAGAAATTACTGTAGATTTTGGTCCAAAAGTTTGATGAAGGGATATTTGATGAGGAGAATTCAAAGGATCTCAAAAAATTAGAATCTTTGTACTCCAAATTACTGTTGGATAAGGAGGAAGGTTGGCATTTGAAAATCCATGCCACTTGGATTGAATCTGATTATTAGAATTCGAAATTGTTAAAAAAATTTGCTAATCATAGGAGGAACAATAACACTATCTAGGAAAAGGCCAACTCTGAAGGAGACAAACTGAGAAGTTTTAAGGAGTTGGAAAACCTTGGAGTTCAACACTTCAAGGCTATTTTCAAGGATCCTGTTGGTGCTAATATTTTAGAAATATTGAAGGTTATATGTTTGTTCCTCGAATGGATTACTAAATATGATAATGCAACTTTGTTCAGTCATGTTTCCAAGGAATAATTATTACAGGTTTTGACTTCTTATAAAAAGGATAGGGGCTAGCTCTAGATGGATGGACTGTTGAATTCTATCTATTTTTCTTTGAGTTATTGGGTGAGGATATTATTTTGGTGGTGGAGGAGGTTAGAATGTCAAGGAAGGTTTCCAGGAATATCAATGCAACTTTTATAGCTCTTATCCCCAAGGTGGAATATCCTAATTCATTTGAAGGGTTTTGACCTATTTGTCTTTGCAATTTCCTCTACCAGATAATTGCAAAGGTTTTGGCTACTAGGATCAATCCTTTTCTCTAAACCTTTATCTCAGTGGACAAATTTATCTTTCTTGAGGGAAGATATATTCATAAAGCCATATGCACTGCCCAACTTGAAGGTCTGCACTATATTAAACTCTCCAAAGATCATGTAGTTGTAGCCTTAGTAAAGCACTAGATGATGCCAAGAGAAAGAGAATAGTGATCGATATCAAAGTTGGTAGACTTGAAAGACTCACACATATACTATTTGTAGATGATGTGTTGCTCTTTTGTTTCAGTCCTAAATGTGAATTCAGAGAATTTAAGGATATTCTTCTTCTTTATAAGGCGGCTACAAGGATGTAATTTAATGATACTAAATCTACAGTTTATAATCTCACTAATGGACTTGGATCAATTGTTGAAAGATACATACCCTTCCAATCCTTCAACATAAATATAGGTTTTAAGTATCTCAGTTTCCATTTGAAATCAATCAATTATGTGAAGGTTGACTAGATGTGGTTGATAGGGAAAGTGGGAAAAAAAATCACTCTATGCTACAACAGGTGGTTCTCAAGAAGAGGTTGGTTAGTTTTGGTCAAAGCGATCCTAGAGGCTATTCTTATGTACTAGCATACATTATCTCATGTCCAAAAAGGTATTCTAGAGAATATCATGAAATTCTACTTCAATTTTCTATAGTGGTGTAGTAGTGAATACAAAGGGATTCATTGGGTAAATTGAAAAAACAATTGTAGCTTGTAAGGCTCTAGGAGGTGGGGAACTGAAGGATATATATTTTTTTGTTAATAATATTCCTTGTGGAATATGACTACTAAAGAGAGTGTGTTGCAGAGGATTTTAACTTTAAATTATATTGCCCCTTCCATAGTATTAGACTAGATTACGAAGGGAAGGAAAAATACCTAGAATGTCTCAAATTAATGGAAATCCCTCACACTAGCTTTCTCAATGATTAGATCCTTCCTAGCCTAGAAAATTTGTAATGTGTCTCAAGTCAAGGTAGGTGCCAATGCCATTATGGGATGTGATGAAAGAATCTGTCTTTATGAATATCTAATCTACTACTTTCAAATGATAGGGAATTCATCTCTAAACTTAATGTCAAATCCATACTATACTACCATTTGGGATCAAGGTTGGATGATTGTTAATGATTTAAATATGGTAGGAGAATGGGCCATTGAATGGACCAATTTGATAGAATCTCTTCAAAGGGCTCATATAAGACTCGTACATAGTGAGGATGAACTTGTTTGGTGAAGAAATGTGGTTGGAGGAAACTATTCATCCAAGTTGGGCTATGAATCTCTCTTCAGTCCTAAGGAAACTGATGAGGTTTGGTAGTGGAAGAGACTTTGGAAGGTCAAATATCCTCCAAATTCCACCCTTTTTTTGTGGCTTTCTCTTAATAGCAAGGTTTTGACTTGGGAGATGCAAAGGAACAGAGAGGGACATAGTACTTGTCTTGTTTGCAGGAATAATGAAGAAACAAATTCTCACCGTTTTCTTACTTGTCCTTACTGACACCAAATTTAGAGGGAGATTGAAGTTCAATTGGGACTCTCAAACATATGGGACAGGGATTCCATTGTTGGTTTTTTTTTTTGTTGGTTCACTAACAAGGATCTGAAACATGTCAGGTATTTTCTATTTTTTGTTCTCTAGGAAATTTGGTCCACTCGGAACTATGATGCATTTGAAGAAGAAATTATAGGAATGATCCAAATAATAAGCAACCCTGATCTGTAGGTGAGCTTTGGATGGACAAGTCCATGCGATGTTTTTTTTAATGGTGCCTACATGGACTCTCTCTGTGGTTGTGGGTTAGTTCTTCATCTATTTGACCTCACACATTTTCAATTCAAAGCATATATAGGGAGAGGAACAAAAAAATTACAACAAGTTTATGACTAATTTTATTCTCTTGATGTTTGCTAGGAACTAAGTTTATGTCTCATTATAGGTCTTTGGTGACTCTTCTCTTGTCGTTAACTACTTATCTAGCAAGATACACTTACAGAAAAACTTCTTGAGACCCCTCGCAAATCGAATTTAATAAATCTCTTATTTATTTGCTAAGAATTATTTCACTCACATATACAGAGAACTGAAATACGTTTTTTTTCTTAGAAAAAAAACAATATTCCTCTATAAAAATAAAGTTAATAATTAATTTAAAAATATAATAGAGAATGGATTGGTTATACATATTTAAGAATGTTTTTAAAAATATTAAATATGTGGATTATTATAGTGACTATGGTTGATTGAAATGAAAGATAGTAGTTATATAGTTATTATAATAATTATTATTTAAATAATATTAAAATGAAAATAAATGAATTAATATTTAAAAAATAATAATAATAATTAAAAATAATGAAAAGTGTTTATATAAAAATATGGTTTTGTAATTAATTAAGCATATTAATAATATATTAGATTATACATTTATTTATATATTTAAGAATATTCCTAAAATTTTTGAATATGTAGATTATTATAAGGATTGTATGGTCGATTAAAATGTGAAATAATAATTATTTGATTATTATAATAATTATTTAAATAATATTAAAATAAAAATTAATTAATTAATAATTATAATTCAACCATAATAATTTAAAGAAAAATAATAATAGTAAATATCTGAATGGGTTAAGCTCCATCTTGAAAATATAAATGTCAAATATGATGAGATTATATTTAAAGATTAAAAACAAAGGTCACAATATATATTTTAACTTTATATTATTTATATAAACAACATATTTTAATTATGACTTGATATTATTTACATAAACAATATATTTTGATTGTGGTTTTATAAGGATTACACAAATGTTTGATTGTGGTTTTATAAGGATTACACAAATGTTTGATTGTGGTTTTATAAAGATTACACATTCATTTGTGGATTTTTATTATTATAGAATTTTTATACTGTGATAGGTTAATTTATTTTAGGAAAATGATACGAGGAAATTGAGCACCTAATCGGGTGTGAAGGCACTCAAATTGAGATCTATTAGAGAATACCTAGACAAGTTTGGATTTATCAGTTTTTTGTATCAATATAGGCCAGAGAAGTGAGTAATTGGTGGTTTGGAACAGGTGTTTATCCAATCAAAACTTAACGTTTCACATGTAAGAATATGGGGATGCTATAGGTACCATTAAGTTAGACTCATCCATATATATATCAATTTAGACTCTTCTTTAGTATTTTGTTTATTGATATATATCAATTTCAAGTTTAAAAAGACTCATCCATATTTTCTTTAGTATTTTGTTTATTGACTATATATCAATTTCAAGTTTAAAAAGATTTTGTTGACTTGTAAACTAAGCCTATCATGATAGTACTATTTCAAGTTTTAAAAGAATCTCTTCACATGTAAACTAAGCCTATCATGATCCTACTATATGGGGTTATGATATTTAATGTTTTTGCATTATTGTTTATTTCAAGAATTTTAAAATTAAATAAATAATGGGAATGATATTGAGTATTTTAAATGTATTTTTAAATGATGTAATGTTACACATAATGTAATAATAAAAAATAAGAGTGAGTTTGTCTAATTAATTTATTTTTAAAATATTTGAAATAGGATATTCAAAGTTGAATGAAATAATTATAATAAGTTAACTATAGATTATTATTAAATGAATTAATTAAGCAATCATTGTTTATGTTAATTAATTATTTACTTTTCATTTATCATTATTTATATAATATATGATTAATTTTTTTTTGTTTGTATTTAAGTCTTTAAAATCACTAACCCTCAACATAGTTGAATTTTTTGTCCAGTAACTTTAACTTAACTTTAACATCACATAGTGCCTTAACAACACACTCTATCATCAATTATCCTACACCTAGAAAACAATATATAATTAATCTTTACCATAAAAATATAATTATTTATAAAAAAAAAAAAAATTATATAATTTATTTTATACCATATCTTACTTTAAAAACCATAGAATTGCTTTGAACATGTAAAATTGAATATTTAACAAATATTACATAGATCATATCTCTTGTTAATTTTTATACAGTAACTTTTTTTTTATGGCGTGTCTTTGCAAATCCTTGGGAAATTGTTAGTTTTATAAGTTGAGATAACACGTATTCCAATATATTTTTTAAAACTACCATTGATTTAATTTTCACAATAAAATTCAAATGGAATTTGAACATAGTCTAAGTTTATTTCATGGTAGCACTATGTGCTTAGTGTTTGACTCCCTTTCAAACATCTTTGAAAAAATAAATTGAGTAAATTAATGAGAACTTTATTGGTTGGTTTTACTTAATTTTAATATAAATCATCAAAATAGAAAATTTTAAGTGCCATCTTATTAATCTCTTATTTTTTAAGAAATTTATTGGTTTCACTTAATTTTAACATAAATCATCAAAATAGAAAATTTAAGTGCCCTCTAATCAATCTCTTATTTTTTAAGAAATTTATTAAAACATGCCATTTATTAAACACATGCACATATTAAAACATGCACAYATGAGAATTTAAATTAATTTATTTATTAGAATTTTGAAGAGTAGATGATTTTTTGTTTTTATGGGTTTTTTCAATAAACAAGGTATATTTACATAGTTTAAATGCCTTAAGGCAACCACTCATACAATATATCGAATACTAATATACTAATGTGTATATGGTTAAAACCCTTAAAGAGGGAAAGAATCCATGATCCTAGTCAACTTGGCCACTTGAGACAATATATTAACAAAAAAAGAAAATGAATTACATAAGAATATCTCGCAACCGATCATTATCAAATGACTCTCCATGCGTTTAAAAAATAGACATAGACCAATTGAGTGTGAAGCCACAAGTTAAGTGTTGTTAATATTGAGGAGAAGATGAACCATCAGATCAAGTTTATGTCTAAAACATAATCCTGATTATCATATTAGATAATTACAAAAGAACACTAAACAAACACACTTTACCTAAAGACAATTTAGACCACGTTGAACTTAATTAACTCATAATCTTCTAAATATTCTAACATACCCCCTTAAGAACAACTTGGGATAAGATTGAAGGATTTACAAAGGTGACATAATAGGATAAAGAATGAGGCACTAAAGCCTATCCCCCCTCAGTGAAAACTTCTTGAACTCCTAACATATATCAAATCTTGGAAAACTTCTCTTATGTAAGAGTCTTTGTGAAAATATCTACAACATGATCATCTATATGGAAATAGAGCACTTCTAGAACAAAATCTTAAAGAAGTTTTCTAATGAAGTGCATGTGTAGCTCAATTTGTTTATTGTGCTATTGTTGAATGAGATCTTTGGTGAGATGAATAGCACTGTGATTATAACACCAAAGTGTCATTATATGTTTTCGTTCGAATATGAACTCTGAAAGGATATGTCAAAGCCTCAAAAATTCTTGACATGCACTAATTGTTGCTCGATACTCTACTTCTACTAAAGAAAGATAAAGCACACATTATTTCTTACAAGACTAAGTGACACATCTCAAACTAAGACTAAAAACATAAGCTATGGTAAACTAATATCACATGGTCACAAACCCAATTGGAATCAGTGAAACCAATAAACAAAGGAGTCCTCCTTGAATTGCATTTATCCCAACTAAATTGTACCTAGGATATACCAAAGTATCCTCTTTTCTACTTTCCAATGGATCTTATGGGGTCTTTGCATATATCAGCAAAACAAGACCAACAATAAAGGAAATATTAGGATGGGTATGAATAAATATAAAAGGCTACTAACTAATTGATGATATAAAGATGCATCCACTTTAGGCATAGTACATGTGGTAGAAAGTGCACATTATTTCTTACAAACCTAAGTGACAGGTTTGGAACCAAGACTAAAAACATAAATTACAATACACTACTAATCATAAGGGTCACCAACCCAATCAAAATCAATGAAACCAAAAAACAAAGGAGTCCTCCTTGAAATAAAGAACACTAAAGAAACACACTTTACCTAAAGACACATTAGACCAAGTTGAAATTAACTAACTCCTAAGTGTCTAAATATCCTAACATACCCCCTTAAGAACAACTTGGGATAAGATTGAAGGATTTACAATGGTGACATAATAGGATAAGGAAGGAGGCATTAAATCATATCTCCCATCAGTGACAACTTCTTGAATTCCTAACATAGATCAAAACATGGAAAACGTTTCTTATGTAAAAGTCTTTATGAAAATGCTTGCAACTAGATCATCTATATGGAAATAGAGCACTTATAGAACAAATCCTGAAGAAGCTTTCTAATGAAGTGCATGTCTAGCTTAATGTGTTTACTATGCTAATTTTGAACTATATATTTGGTGAGATGAATGGAACTCTAATTATAACCCCAAAGTGTCATCGGATGTTTTCATTCTAATCTGAACTCTAAAAGGATATGTCAAAGCCACAAAAATTCTTGACATGCACTAATTGTTGCTCGATACTCTGCTTCTACTAAAAAAGATAAAGGGCACATTATTTCTTACAAGCCTAAGTGACACATTTGAAACTAAGACTAAAAACACAACCTATAGTAGACTTAATATCATAGGGTCACAAAACCAATTGGAATCAATGAAACCAATAAACAAAGGAGTCCTCCCTAAACTGTGTTGTATCCCAAACTAAATTGTACCTAGGATATACCAAAGTATCCTCTTTGCTACTTTCCAATGGATCTTATGGGGTGTTTGCATATATCGGGAAGAAATACCAACAATAAAGGAAATATTAGGATGGGTATGAATCAAATACAAAAGGCTACCAATAGACTGATGATATAAAGAGGCATCCACTTCAGGGATGGTACATGTGGTATAAAGTGCACATTATTTCTTACAAGCCTAAGTGATAGGTTTGAAACCAAGACTAAAAATATAACTTACAATAAACTAATAATGATTAGGGTCACCAACCCAATTGAAATAAGTGAAACCAAAAAGCAAAGGAGTCCTCCTTGAACTATATTGTATCTCAAATGAATTGTACCCTAGATATACCAAAGTATCCTCTTTGTTTCTTTATAATGTCTATCATGGGGTGTTTGCGTATACCAGTCAACAAGATCAATAGCAAAGAAAATATTATGATGAGTATGAATCAAATACAAAATGTGACCAACTAACTCACCTCAAAAAGTAACATCTACTATGGTTGTGGTATAGGTGGTAGAAATCTTGACTCTAGACTAGAAGGGAGATGGAGCTGGTTTACAGTTGTCCATGTGAAAGTGGTGAAGATATCCATATGTATACTTAGACTAGGAAACACAAAATAATGCAAATGTCCTAAGTTTGATATTTCAAATCTCTTCTTAAGAGTAGATTTCACATGGGTTAAAAAATTTGGGTCACTACTAGTGAATATAAGGTCATCAATATAAAGAACAAGTATTATGAGATAGTTACCCACTTTCTTAGTATAAACATTTGGATTAGAATAAAATCTAGAAAATATGGTATAAAAATGAAACCTATCCCTTTTATCATATTAGGATGATGCAAGAGGATCCACCCCTTTTACCTAGAGGAAATTCACAATGAAATTCCTTCTCCTACACAAAATTGGGAGTGTAGACACTCTAAAACTTCTATTTCATAACATAACCACACATATTTCTCAAAAAGTGAATGCTACAACCCCTAGAGTTGTGCATCCCCACCATATGATCTTCTATAGAACCAATAAATGGACACTACAAACCATGAGTCTTCTCTAACGAGTCTACTCCATATTTTCCAATCTGTTTTTGGCACTGGTCTTCTCTAACTCGCCCTAGAAGGATATTATTGGAAGAAATCCCTCTGTGGATAAATATTTTGCTCATAGAAAATGGGATGATGCACATAGGGCTCAATAGTATGACTGAGTAAAACCCCCCCTCCCGTGCATAGGAATGGGGAGGGGGGTAGAAAGCAAGGAGTGAAAAACATGTAATCATATCCAAGATGAAAAGAAGAGAGCATGCACGAGAAGGGTGTGTGGAAGAAATATATGTGCTAGAGAGAAGAGAATAAGAAGAAATATTTTCGAAGAGACATGGCATTCAGAGAAACGTATCAAGAGAGGATACTAGAATTAGTGGGAGAAGGGTTAGGGAAAATGAAGTACGATCCCCTTAGATAGTGATAATTTTGGTCACGTTACAAGAATACGGGGTGTACAGAAGTAGCACTAACGAAGTAGATGACAGTGATGGAGCCCTCCAAGAAGGGGCAGAGGCCTTAGAGATTATGAGCAAGCTTACATAGCTAAAGATATGGATTTCTTTTGCATCCATCACCACAAAATATGAGAGAGTATGGAGGAACCCCTTCTTTGAAAAAATCCCCTTGAACATTTGTCATCAAGAAGAAAGAACCAATTAACCTATAGAGGTAAGAGAAGCAAAAGAAGAGGTATTAGAAGAGACAATTGAAGGATAAACATAATTCATTAATACTTCACAAGAGAGAGCATCGGTATCAGCAACAACAAGTAGTAGTCGCTTAGGAAGACATAGTTCTAGATCGAGTATGGTGGAACAAGATTCAATCCTTGGACTTATTACATTTCATGGGACAAGAAGAGATGATGCAAAAAAAACATTGGTTCATGTGTGAAGCTATATTTTCAGTTGAGAGATTCACAAATGAGGCATCCAATATTGTGTAGCTAGAAACCACTTTCAAAGAAAGATCTATGGTGTGGTGCATGAAGTACAAGGCTACCACGTTGGTGGGACAAACAAGATCCCTGATAGAGATAAAAAGATATATACTTAGGGAATTTCAAAATCCTAAGTCAAAATCATAGTGTATAATAGAGGTCAAAGAGATCAAGAAGCTAGCTCGAGAAACCTTGTGGGATTATCTCCAAGAAGTCCAACATCAAGAATGGTTTATTGTTGGACTCCTACCACATATTTGAGTCCCACTCACCCAGTAGAAGGTGAAAATCCAAGCAGAGGTCATAGAAATTGCTATGCAGTTAGAAGTCACACTGGGAGGTCGTGAGACATCGGTAGGATTGGCGCAGGTACAGTCTCAAATCATGACCTTCACAATGAAATTGCAAGATATTGTGAAGCCTAAGGCGATGCATGAGAATGTGTGGTGTAATACATGTCATGTTCAAGGTAACTATAGGAATGAGTGTTCTATGTTGGGGAATTACACAACGATGAGTGAATTGAATCTGTGTCCAATAGGACCACAAATGGAGTGGTGTGATATCTTTCAATAATGGGGTCATATACGTCCCCATTTCGCCACATTGCAAAAGTATCAAAAGACCATGCACACTCCATTTTATGAGTTCTACAAATCCATTGGACATGATGTGAACAATTGTTGGTCATTGCAACTAATGCAATGATCCAGGTGGATATTGGTGGCCACCCACCTGTTCCATATCCCAACTGTCTCATCTGGACAATTTTCAATTCAACACGTTTCCCTATAATGGGGACGTTTATCTGTAATTGTGGGTTCTACACTTACGAGGCTTTCATGAATCCCTACACGGCATCTAGGTGGATATTGGTGGTTGCCCACCTATTCCAACTGGCTTATTTTGGAAGTTTTCATGTCAGTACATCTTTATGTACTTCTAGGGCCATTTTGGGGCTCTAAACAGTGTTTTTTTTGCTTTCCATAGTCAAACTATAGACATAGTTAGAGTTTTGTGGAATAATGCGTATTTCTCGAAAACACCTTTTCAATGAGCTATCACATGCCTAAAACGAAGATCGTATGCAAAAGTTACGACCTCGAGGAGTTAATGTACTAACTTACCCCAACAGGGCCCACATGAATTTTAGTGTTTCATATCCTAGGGTTAGGTTTTTGGATGTATAGTTTTTTGGCATTCATGTTTATCATAAAAATTCCTTCATAGCCTCATTTTAATCATCTTCTAGTGAATGAGCGTAGCTGTCACAACTTTTCTCAGAGATAAATATGCCACCATTCTAGCGAGTCTTGCACTCTGTATTTTTACAATCTCTTTACAATTCTTTCATTAATGAAATAAAGTATTGTTGTATTTCTTTGTTTATGGAAATTTTCATGAGTATTTCATTGTAATATCTCTTCTTTCATTTCATTCTGAAAATAATATGGATCATGCAAGAACACACCACAAATGTTTTCTAGGTCCAAGAATAAAATAAGGGTGGAGACTACAGAGGCTTTGATAAAGGGGGCTACCAAGGAAGCCAATGAGGACGATATCGAAGAGGACGAGGATGAGGATATGGTGGTGGTGGAGGAAGACCAACTACCTATTACAACTATGGTGAAATAAGCCACTTATCATAATTCTATACCAAATCATGTGCACTCTATATATATTACCACAATGTAGACCATGTCATGGAGGAATTCCCAGATATTTTAGCCAACCAGAAAGATAATAAGGGGCATTGCAATATGGTGACTACGAAGCCACACAAAAACCAGAAGCCAAAAGAAGAAGTGGATGTATGGGTGGTGTTTATACCTAAGTATTCACCCTTGCCCCTCCTCTCTCATTCCCATATACCTTCATCAAAATCATTACTCTTCTTCTTGGTTAAGTCAGTTTCCATTTACTAAATGACTCAGTTTTTTATCGTTATCTTTCTTGATTGATTCTTTGCGCCAATTATTTTTATTTTCTTGAAGGATAATTGCATGTCGTGGTTTGGTTTCGAAATACTTTTCATCATGTTTTCCATCGATTGAGCATGCATCAGGTCGACCAAGTCCTTTATATGCACAAGAAACATCCGTAGAAAAAACGCAACAATTCATAGCAGTATATTTCAGGCTTAGATTGTAAGCAAACAGACATGTTAAATTTTTGACATTGGATATCCAATAGTCGAATCATATCAACAACTCTCTTGCATTCGGAGTTTCAAAATCACATGAGTTTTAACAACAAATYAATAGGAACATCACTCTGTGACTTCGAMATTCAGACGTCCGAACTTGTCATTGTTTCAATCTTCAAAAGTGCCTGAATGTCGAAGTTCTGAAGCCTCCGAACACCAAAGTTTATAAAATGTTGCCACGTCACTCTAGGAGGTGGTCATTATATGAGGTTTCAATCAAAAACAAGCATAGATCACTGGAGCCCCAAAATGTTGGAGCCCCAAACTACCACGCCACTTCGCGAGATTGACCATCCGAGAGATGTGCAAACTCTGCATTCAAAAGCTCCTAAACCCTGAAGAGTCGAAGACGCGTGGTATTAATCTATTGAAATGCATGGCATTCATCTATTATGACACGTGGAAATAATCTATTATGACATGTGGCAGTCATTTCAGGCACCTTTTGGTAGGTCATCTGCTCATTTTCAGGTGATACATGTCACTCTCTTTTTGTGACATGTCAGTGATTGTTACATCATGTGGCCATGTTAGATTTGGGAGATATCAATTCAGAGAAAAAACATTTATCTGAATCCTGAAGTGCCGAGTTATTGAAGTGTCGAATCCTCTGAACACCGAATCTCCTGAAATGTTGACACGTCACTCTAGGAGATTAACCTTCCAAGAGATTTAAATCAATAACAAACTCAGTTTCCCGAAGTGTCAAATACCCAAACTAACACATCACACTTTGATTTCGGTCCTCCAAGAGATATGTATACGATGCGTGGAATTCATTTGTTGCTGACACATGGCACTCATTTCAAGCACCTGTGGGTACGTCATCTCTACTATTTCGGGTGACACATTTCAATCTTCTTTCTATGACACCTTATTGATATGCCATCATGTGACCATGTCACTCTGGGAGATTTTCCTCCAGGAGATTCTCAAACTCTGCATTCCAAAGCTCCCGAACCCTGAATATTCGGAGTCCCAATGTCTCAAAATGTTTAAGGATAAATATAATCCCATGTTAATTAGAAAAAAGTGTTGGTTAATGACTTCGAGAGTTCGTTCCTCTAGGAGATATGTATACTCTGCACTCTAAATCTCCTTAACGCTGAATTTTCGAAGTGGCCTATCCTCATTTATTGCATATTTTGAAGTTTTTTAAATGACACCAAACCAATAACGTTGAGGCAGTCAAAGGAATCATATTTCTCATCTGAAAACATCTCAATGATAGTCAACAGGTACATAATCGAAGATTCATATCCAGACCCTGAAACACCAAAACCAAGAATTGGAGAAACTACACACCCAGACTGCAGAAGGACTATCAGAGACTCTAGAAAATCACGAGAAGACTTACCTCTTCTCCTCAGGAAATAAGTTGAGGAAGAACGTCGCCGACACATCCAGTTATCTCCCAGTGGCCTCCAACAACATGCATGGATGTCAATGCTTGATACAGAACTTAGTTCTGTCACTCCTAGTCATTTTCTGTCAAATCTCAGTTCACTCTAGCATATGCATCAGCCTAGTTTCATTGCTAGTAGAAGTTTTTAGTTGTTTAATTGCAAGACTCTTTTAGATTAAGGAATAATAAGTGGTCTTTTATGTGTGATAAGAACCACTCATTTTTTATTAAGTCAAGATCGAAGTATACATTAATATACTCTACTTTTTTTTTAGTAAAGTTAATAAGTTGTTTTACAATTGATGTTGTAGAGTTAAGCCCCAGTTCCACATTGGTCAAGGGCCCATGCATCGTTAATAAATAGGAAATTTTTGTTTGTTAGAAGGGTTCAGTTTTTGGGAGAAGAAGATGAATAGATAAAATTGGTTGAACATGTTCTATGCATGGATTAAAGCTCTCTACCTGGTGAATATACTCTTGATGACAGTGTGTTTTTTTCCAAATCTATATATGTTTTTCTCTTATCTTGAATACAGTTTTTTATTTGTGCAAAGGACATTTCATTTCCTTCATCTATTCTATAACTTGTGTTTATTGATATGCAACCTATGAGAATTGTTTTTTATTGCAACCTGTGGAAGTAATTGTGTTTTTGGTACATGTTTAATGCCTTGAAATGATATTTTAAGACTTAAACTTCTTACAACAGATTATTCATTGAGTGGTTTGTTGTTTCCCTTTGTTTTTTTACCTCTATTATCTCACTTTTCTATCATTAGTGTGCCACCATCCAAGGAGGACCCTCGTCCATATGATTTTCCAACTCAAACATTCTCTTGTTTTGGTAAAACCAACCCTCTAACTAACCAACAAAATAAAAAACCAACCATTCCAAAACTTGAGGTGGCCTAGCTCTACCCTTTAGAAGTTAGGTGCAGACTTTAGGACCAACATCTTCTAGAGTCGTCGCCGAGGAACGGAGTAACGAGATATATTTCCATGGGACAACGACAATGATCATATCTGACCTTTGATGGTGAACAAATATTAGACACATTCAGAATGCCATCTTTCACCCAACGATTCCACTGAGTAAACTTCACAAAATAAATATTGGCTCCCAGAAAAGGACTCAAGAGATCCAAATATGAGCACATCAAAGCCACTAAGTCTCATACCAACCCTAAGAAGGACATAGTAGTCTCTAAGCCAGAAAGACAACTAATAAAATCCACCTTATCCTAGAGATATACCTCATCCCTCAAGCGTAAAGTTGCACCTAAAGAATCCACTTTTGTCCATTTTCACAAGTAGCTCGAATTTGCTAGCCCCGAGAATCACAATTCCAAGGAACCTCAGACACCTTCAACTCCTGCCTCTACTTCATCATCCAGTCCAGTGTCCACCCATGTAGCTCCAATAAATATTCATATTCCTATTTCCCAAACAATGGTTTTTAACAAGATGGATGCCATAATTGTTGCTAGATATCCACCCTTAGTTTTTACTGTAGGCTTACCTGAACTCCCAACCACAACTTACATGAAATATTTACCAAGATATAATGGGGAAGGGGATGTCACAGTCAAGGACTGTCTCGTAGCCTTCTACAACTTTGCATACAACTTTAACATTGACTATGCAGATGTGTGGATGAGGTTGTTTGTACAAAGCTTCGATGGGGAGGTAAGAAAATGGTTTTGGGGCCTCCCTCCAACCTCCATTGAAAATATTTATGTGTTAGATGAATATTTCATAAAGAAATGGGGAGATATAACGGATTATTTTTATTACATCACTGAGTTTGGGGCCCTTAAGAGAAAAAATGATGAGTCTATTTTGGACTTCACCAAGAGATTTAATAAGATGTATGGTAGAAACCCAGATGAGATAAAACCAACTGAAGCCTCTGCCAAGATCACTTATGCCAATGCATTTGATGCAGAATTATCTCTTTTGTTGAGAGAGAGAAGATCCACCACCTTTCTATCCATGCAAGAATACACCATTGAGGTTGAGTCCAACATCTTAGCATCAAACAGGTTAAATACTAGATCTAAAAAAGACAAGAAACAGAGAGAGGATTCCCTTGCCTCCTCTAACCCGGCCAAATCTAATCCCAAACTTGATGAAATGACCAAAACTTTGAAGGATTTGACATGTGAAATAACTAAGATGAAATGGGAATCTAAACAACCAAACAGATCTTTTCAAGGGGTTGGGAACAGAAATCCTAACCAGTTTAGAATGTCTAATGATGCCCCTTAGATAATGCACAGAGAGGAGTAATTTTGATGAAAAAAGAGTAGTACCTCCTTTCCAAAACAATTAGATTGAGGATATGGATATAGATAGTGAGGTTGTGGATGATCCTGATGTACTTTTCAATGAAATAGATTTTCACACTAGTCACTTAACGCAACAAGATTATGAGATATCCCAACTGTCAAATCAATTTAATATTGAGATAGGGGGAGAGAGATTTATTCAAGGCCATCCCTAAAAGAAATATGATTTGAGGCCTATAATAGGTGCTCCCAAAGCCACCACCTCCGATCAGAACAGTAAAGTAGAAGTTCCTCCCAAGTCAAATCCAAGCAAGGGTCCATTGACTAAATCTCATCAGCCTCCTCCATTTAAACTTGTTGTCCCAGAAGTAAAGGAAGTTGAAAGGCCACAAGCATGTTTCATCCTAGAGAATGAGTTGAGAAAGATCAAGATCCATGTACCTCTGTCAGAATTGTTGAAAAATGATCCCTTCAAAAAATCCATTATGAAGGTTCTACAGCCACCTACTTCTGTTGTAACTTTTGATGTAATTAGTCTATAGGATGAGAACCCAGCCATTACTGTGGGCCCACATATCAAGGATGGCTTCGATGCCTCTCCACCATTATACATATATTTAAATATCCATGACAAGATCCTACATAATTGTCTCGTGGACTCAGGGGCCTCACACAATGTCATGCCTAAAGTTGTTATGGAGTAACTAAGCCTAGAGATCACCAAGCCCTACCRAGGACTTTACTCCTTTTACTCTAAAAAATTCAAATGTTTGGGATTAATCAAAGATCTAGTGGCATTTTTAGCATAGTTACCCATGAAGAGTGTAGTGATGGAGATCATTGTGGTTGACATTCCCCCCAAGTTTGGTATTCTTTTGTCTAGGATGTGGGCCAAGAAGGTTGGGGGATCGTTACAAATGGACCTCACATATGCCACCATCCATGTTTTCAGAGGAGAGCACAGGAGGCTATACAAGGAGGGCATATTGGCCTATATCATCAGCGACCATCAAAAGCCAAGCAATCAACCAATTTATGTTGTTGAGGAAGTGATCGACTCATTTGTTTTTCATCTAAATGGTAATGAACCCGAAATCACAGTCAACAAATGCAAAAATCAAACTTTGACAGATCAGCAGAACAAAGTGTGGAAGATGTATTTCAATGGCTCTTCATCAAAAGAAGGTTTTGGGGATGGTATAGTCCTCATTGCCCCTGCACAGGATATTATAACGCTCTCTTATAAGTTGTAATTCGAGAATACTAAAAATATAGTTGAGTATGAAGCTCTAGTGCTAGGATTAAGGGCTGCCAAAGACATGGCCATTGACAGTTTGGCAGTTCTGATTTAATCATCAAGCAATTCAAGATCATCTATCAAGATAAACAACATAGACTCAAAAAATAAAGGAACGAGGTGTGGGACCTGGTTGGMAACTTMTTTTTGGCATTTAGCATCTTTTTCATTCCCAGAGAGGCAAATCAGAAGGAAGATTCTTTGGCCTTGGTTGCTAGTACCTTCAGACCCCCCATTGGCCCAWATATCAAGTATCAGGTGGAAKTCATACCTAGGACAACCATACCAGAAAACATAAATCATTGGTGGGTCTTTATTGATGACTTGGAGCTACAAGGATTTATGCAAAACATAGAATAATTATCCAATATCTCAATAGATCAATAGGGTGAAGATGATGAATCAGAGAATCAACAAACATATCAGTTGTTGAACAAGGTGGTTGGCCACAACATTGTGGAACTTAAAATAGACCACATTCCCAAGGGTCTAGTGCCACTGGAAAGGTCATTTGATAGCTATGATGTCTCCAGAGAAGCTTCCACCAAAAATCAAGAGGAGGAAGTAATGGACTACAACAGTGTGACTGTTGAAAACCCCAAAATAGTCAAATTGTCCAAGGCGCTACCTCTAGACCAAAAGGACGAGTATGTTAGCCTCATGGAAAAAATTGTTGATATTTTTGCATGGTCATATGAGGATTTGAAGACATTTGGCACTGACATCATCTAGCACAAGATCCCTCTCAAGGATGGTTTTAAGCCATTTAGATAGAAGATTAGGAAATTTAATCCAATGACAATGTCCATAATTGAAAAAGAGTTTAAACGAATGCTTGATGCTAGAATCATTGTTCCCTTGAGGTACTCGGATTGTGTGGCCAACTTGGTGCCCGTGATGAAAAAGAGTGGGTAAATACGCTTGTGTGTTGATTTCCGAAATATCAACAAGTGATTTATAAAGGACAACTACCCTCTGCCCAATATGGACCATATCCTACAAAGGGTAGTAGGTGCTCACAGTATTTATTTGTTGGATGGGTACTCTGGTTATAACCAGATAGCAATGAGTGAAGAAGACAAATAAAAAACAACATTCACCACCCCATGGGGGACATTCAATGTACGAACAAATTCCCTTTTTACTGATGAATGAAGGGGCCACCTTTCAGAAGGCCATGTACAAAACCATCATGGGGGAAAAAACATATTTATGGTTATATATTTGGATGACATCACCATTTTCTCCAAATCATATGATTAACATTTACAACACCTTGAGTAGATTTTCCAAAAATGCAAAAGGTATGAGATCTCTTTGAATCCCAAGAAGTCCCACTTTTCTATGCCAGAGGGTAAGCTCCTAGGCCACATAATATCAGCAGGAGGAATAAAAATAGACTCTAAGAGAGTTGATGCCATTCAAGAAATTGCAATCCCCAGAAACAAGAAGTCTATTCAGTCTTTTATAGGCAAAGTAATTTTTTTAAGGTGTTTTGTGCCAAACTTTGCTGAAATCATAAGGCCTATCACCCACATGCTAAAGAAATATGTCGTGATCAAGTGGTCACATGAGGAAAAATTAACATTCCAAAGGATCAAACAAGATTTGGTTGAAGCCCCTGTATTAGTCAGCCCTGACTATGCCAAATATTTCTTTATCTTTTATTTCTCCTTCGAGAAAACCATTGTTGATGTACTACTCCAAAAGAATGAATAAGGGCATGAACAACCCATAGCCTTTTTCACCAAATCCCTTCGAGATGTTGAGATGAATTATGACATATTAGAAAAACAAGCATATGCATTGGTCAAAGATTTAAAGGCCTTCAAAGTGTATGTGTTACAGTCTAGCATAACAACCTATACTCCTAACAGTAATGTCGAAGAGATTTTGGTCTAGCCATACAGTGAAGAGAAGAGAGGGAAATGGATTGTCAAATTGCTCGAGTATGACCTGTACATAAAGCCCACCAAGTTGATTAAGGGGCAGGGACTTGCCAAATCATTATCATAATCAAATTGTAAGGTACTGGAATTTCATCAGACCTTCACCCAATTTGATGAGCCCATGAAATAGTCTAGACAAGGCAGCATGCAGGTATCTAGAAATTATTCCTCTTAACCTTGGTACAGATATGTTATTTAGTTCCTGCAGCATCTAGAATTCCCACCAAATTTGAAAAAGATGAAGGTCGGGCCTCTCAAATTAAAGGCTATAAAATTCTGCATTTTTAATCAGAAACTATAATGGAGGGATCCCGTTGGAATCCTATTAAAGTGTCTTGATGAAAATGAATCTAAACAAGTCATAAAATATATGCACAATGGAGTTTGTGGAGGACACCATCATTGGAAAGATACAGCCCTCAATATCCTAAGAGAAGGGTACTACTGGCCCACCCTTTTATTAGATGTATTTACTATAGTAACGACATGAAATGAATGTCAAAAGTTTGCAGGCAAACAGAAATTACTCTCACTGCCCCTAAAACCTATCACTACCAATGGCCCCTTTCAGCAATGGGGATTAGATTTTATAGGTGATATAAATCCATCCTCTATTGGGTAACACAAGTGGATTATCACTGCCACTGACTACTTTACCAAATGGATCAATGTTGTGCCCACCGGGAATGCTACTAACAAGGTGATTATGAACTTTTTGGAAACCAGTATCTTTTCCAGATTCGGTTTCCCTAGAAAGATTATAATAGACAATGCCCAGGAATTCAAGTCCAAAGCCATGATTGACTTCTGTGGCAGCCATAACATTTCCTTGACATATTCCACACCCTATTATCCTCAGGGGAATGGGATGGTTGAGTCATCAAACAAGTCTCTCATTAGGATCATCAAGAATTGTTAATTGAAAACAAGAAATCATGGGACTCTAAACTTAAGTATGCCTTGTGGGAACCTTGTTATTTCATCTATTCTATGGGATAGATGTTGTCTTCCCTACTCAGCTCAATCTACCAGTTATAAAATTCCCATAGGAAGAAATGGAGAAGCCAAATGATATCTAGAATATTTCAAATTATAGAGGTTCAACAAAAGAGAGAAGCACTAAATAAAATAAATGAGGCATACCAGAGCAAGATCAAATCATATTTTGATAAGAAAACCAAGAAGGAGACCTGGTACTGAGGTGGGATTCTAGAAGGTAAGAAAAGTATAAGCATGGTAAATTTTATAACCTCTGGTTTGGTCATTTTAAGGTAGTTGAGGTTATGTACAATAATGCATTTGTTTTACACAATCTAGATGATACTGAAATTTTTGGAGGCCCAATAAATGGGTGCTTCCTGAAACACTATTTTTCTTGAAAGACTGAGCAAGGGTCCCTCTTGTACCATACCTTCTTTTATTTTTCATTTGCATTTGATTAGTTAATTTTTGTGTGAATAAAGACTCCATATCCCAACAATGGCACTAAGGTGTAGTTATAGTTTTGGATTCAATAAGATGCATGGTTGAGAGACACTAGTAGATATACATGGTCAACATAAAGAAACAAAGGTAAGAGAAGGAAGGTGGGAGCAAGTTATTAAGTTCCAAGGCACTGATCTGTTGTTCTCAATACCCCATAGGGGGGTGCTATCCCCAGTTGGAGCCAATGTTGAGACCTAAGTTTGCACCCCTACCCCTCCTCTCTCATTCCCCTATACCTTCATCAAAATCATTCTTCTTATGCTTGGTCAATTCGATTTCCCTTTACTAAATGACTCATTTTTTTATCTTTATCTTTCTTGATTGATTCTTTGCGCCAATTATTTTTGTTTTCTTAAAGGATAATTTCATGTCATGGTTTGGATTTGAAATACTTTTCATCATGTTTGCAATTGATTGAGCATGAAGAATGTCGACCAAGACCTTCGTATGCACAGGAAACATCCACAGAAAAAACGTAGTAATTCAGAGTAGTAGATTTTGGGCTTAGATTGTAAGCAAACAGACAGGTTAAATTTTCGACGGTGGAGATCCAACAGTCAATTCATATCCATGGCTCTCGTGCATTCAAAGTTTAAAAATTGTGCAAAGTTTAACAACAAACAAATAGGAACGTCACTCTGTGACTTTATCATTCGGGCGTATGAACTTGTCATTGTTTCAATATTCAAAAGTGACTAAATGCCTAAGTGTCGAAGCCTTTGAACACCAAAGTTCCCTAAATGTTTCCATGTCACTCCGGGAGATTGTCATTCTAGGAGGCTTCAATCCAGAACAAGCGCAGATCACCGAAGCCCTGAAATACTGGAGCCTCAAAGCACCAGAGCCCCGAACTGCCATGTCACTCCGCGAGATCGAGCATTCAGGAGATGTGAAAACTCTGTATTCAGAAGCTCCCAAACCCCGAAGAGTCGAAGACGCATGCATTTCATCT
>JASDQU010102809.1:46068-59584 GCA_032191745.1 Picea mariana
GAACAAAGAGGGAATTGGAGGAATCCCTATTGTGAAAATAAATACAGTGCCCAATGCAGAGGGAATTGAAAGAAGCCCACTTACGTGTGGAAGCGCAAAATGCAACACAAAATGCACTAGGAGAATAATGTGTGCATGAGGAATTGCAATGCATGATGCAAGAGGGAACACAACACAACACAACATTTACGCCAAGACTGAATCAGAAAACTAGGTAAGTGACTTCTTCATTACTTCCTTAATATGTTGGGTGGCCCTATAGATACAAAGAAACTCGCCTACATGTTGACAAGATTCATGGAAGAAGGGGAGAACAATACTATGATTTCTTCCCCACTACCGGAATGAGATGTGTTCCATGTAAGCATAAGGAAGCATGCGGGGAGATAATTTAACATGAAAACTAAGCTCATAAGCTCTAAGGTGGACGATGTCATGTTGGACCTGGGATCTAACACGAACATACTACTAAATAAATCATGGGAGTTGGTGGGTAAACCAAACTTGGTGTGGTCCCCTATTCAACTCAAGCTTGTCAAACAATATGTAATCTATCTTATTGGTACAATGGAGCAACTGGAAGTGAACATTGATGGGCTGAATACTAAATAAGACTTCGAGGTGATTGAGATCATGGATGACTTAGACCCATATCCATATCTACTTGGTATTTATTGGTAATTTTATAACAATGCCACACTTAACATAAAGAAGTGACAAATATACTTTGAGATAGATACCTTGCAAGTTATTTCATCAACGGATCCAAATGAGGGCAACATATACAATGAGCCCATGAATGAGGATGTCAAGAGTTCGATCACAGAAAACATATACAATATTATAGTGTGCAAGGAGGAATGTGTGAACCCAACAAATGATGGTGAAATGAGTTGGATAAGTGTTCACTCCTATGACACAGATTTGGAGGATGCTATGGAAAAATGGTATAACAAGTTGTATGAAGTATCAACCCCACGATGTGCATGAATCACCAATGTTTTGAGATAGATTGGATCATATTTGTGAAACGAACTGAGGTTTTATGGAATAAGATTTATAGACACATTTTACCACAAATAACAGAGTCGGTGCTTGAGACTCAAAGGATACAGTCCATGGATGCAGTATTCAAATGAACACATATGCATTGGTGGGTGATGCACCACACAGATCTACAAGAATGGGCACAAGTGATAGAGTATATCTAATTTAGGTTCCAACCTACAAATGAATTTGAATTAATGAACAGATAAAAGGGTAACAAAGACCCTCATGAGTGCATTTGTGTCTATAAAATATTTTGGAAAACCAAGGTTATTCTTAGCATGCAAGACATTCATAAGAGACCCAAGAATATTGCACAAATAATTTCTTATGCACACCACAAGTTGTTTGAAAACTCCAAGATCTCTCTCTATATCTATCTCTCGGTCAATATCTCCCTCATTATGTATGCCGGTCAAACGGTCCCTCACCACTACATCAATGGCCCACATAGAAGTTCGAACCATCCCAAGGTTGGTACACTGGTTTGGTTGGTAGGGTACAATCAACAGAATCTAATGAAAAGCCATGGCAGGGGATAATGAACATCATTTGACTAAATAAGGGTCACAACCCATTAAGGTCGAATGCATTGTGATGACATACCCTGCACAAGACGAAAGGGCACAGTAAATAGACACTACACGTGATATAATATGACTTCTGTATATTATTCATAATAGAGGTAATAAGTTGGCGAAATAGACAAGTTGACACAATAAAGTGGAACACAATAGGTTGTACCCAAGAAATAGATTTTGAATATTTGGAAGATATTAATTTATAAATGTCCAAGTACAAACAAGAGGATGGGACAGTGGGATGTGACAACTAGCTATCAAGGTGCATGTGGATACGACGGTTGAGAAGTAGCTAGTTAGAGATAGGATAGGAGACAATGATATGGAAAATTCTAAGCAGTTGTGGTAATTATTCCTCATAAGGCACAAAAATTATGGAAGAAAAGAAGACCACCGTACAAAATTGATGAGATGCATAGACATCGAGGGATAGCTCGATAGCCAGGTATCATAGAGGGAAAGTCAAACACTAAGTATTTAGGGTTCAAAATAAATACCTCTATTCATTATCTTCATAGATCAAGATGAGTATAGAGTTGAGAGTTGAGAGCGAAGAAACCAGATCACTAAAATCATTACAGTGACATAATGCACACTTGGTACAAGTATCCCATCCAAAATATTATTTCCATAGTGACACCAGAATAGATCTCATGAATAGAAGGTGGTGGAACATTAAACTAAAGGTCCTAAGAAATCATCAAGGAGAATGGCTTCTGCCAACAAACCCAAAGCACAAAAGAAGGTCTAGGTGGTCAAGGAACAATAGGTGTAAGGGCCAGAAATACTGACCGATGTAGGTTTTATAGGCCTTCGAGTGGGAAAGGTTCCCATACTTAGATATATATATTACAATATACAAGATCAGATGCAGTTCACGTAGTTGTACTTCGACGCATATGTAGAAGTAATTCAGGGGGGAGAAGGAAAACAATGAGTGGTCACCCAGAAATGGGTCAATCCCCTCAAGAAATCAGGGATCCTAACATTGGTGGACTACCCCCATTTTGGTTGGAACCCACCAATCAATGCATGTATCTAATTATTACTCTACATATTGTTTGGTAGGTTTCTCTTGGTAGATAATCTATACCTAGTTGACATCAATGTGATGAGCCTAGTACCGAGCCTTCCTACGTAAGGGGATGATCCATCTAAAGTGATAAAGTATAGCGATGCATGACACAAGGAGGTGTATGAAAATTATGGTACACATGGAGGGTCAAGAGAAGTGGTAATTGTAGAGATAAATGAAACTAGGGTTCAATTCACCACATAGATATTGTCTTTCAAATTATTTCACAATTGCCGCAAGGATGAATTCTCGGTAGGAGTAATAATTGTTGAAGAATGATGTGTCGAAGGAGTTATAATGTCTTGGGAAAGATACTTACTGAATGAATTTGTCCAGGACTTCCTAGAGGCACAAGACCTTGGAAAGGAATTCCATTATAGTTATATCTTACCCCTACTCACCATGATACTATGGAAGCCACCACAAGACCACAAATACGATATAGTGGGCATGAAATGCTTTACGTCACCCAAGTTTCTAGAGTTGCAACATAACACATATGAGAAAATATGGGCCACGATTAATGCATCGTTCTAGTTATGATACACATAACTAATCCAAACTGATACACCAACACTTTGTATACCACACAACATCATGAGTAGGTATGAGGACTATCTCCATTTTACCTATATGTTTAATAATTTTTTCATCCACCCCATCATAGATATGAAGGAAAAAATGGGGATGCTCCTTTTATTCATCACTAAGGAGGAAATTCAATAGGTCATTGCAAAATTGGCTAACCAAATTTCATCCCACTCTAGATGATGAACTCGGGCAGTTAGAGACACGAAATAAGAGGAAATAATAGAGGAAAAGGGAGGAGAGTGCCTAATAGAAAAATAAGGAATATATGGGAGACAAGTGATAGGATAAGATAGCCCAAGAAAGAACCATTGTTATGTAGAATTGCAGCAGAAGAATGATCAAGAAATTGTGGTGCATAGTGAAACTCGACATAAGCATGACCAGGAGATACTTTCTCACAAGGAGATCGAATCTAGACATAAGGAGATCAAAGAAATCCACACAATATAAATCACTACACACACACACACTATTGATCAAAGCAGTCAACAAATTTTATGTGTAAGTCCCCAATACAATTGATTACAATTGAAACCTCCCTGCACCAAGAAAACTTAGTAATGTGAAGGAAAGAGTCATGTACCTACAAAAATAGAATCTAGAACTCCAGGAAAATATTAAGTGCACTTCCCAATCAGAAGAAGGTGGGCTCCAATAGAAAATTGTAGTTGCAGAAGAGGAATTAAAAAAGGGCCAAGCACACCTTATATATTTATCGAGGGTGGTCGAATATAATTTCAAAATCCAGACACGCCTCCATAATTCCCCTGAAGTCCAATATATTGATGATCATATCCATGCCACTGAGGCACAAATCATGCAACAACAATATGAACTACCCTCCTTACCACCCATAGAAAAACAAGAGGCTATGAAAACAATCTCCATCCAACTTCAGCAGATTTCTTTGGCCTGCACAAAGAAATAGTATCTTTATGGTATCATGCTCGATGCAGTGGAAAATTCGAGCTACATTACTACAAACGTGTAGGTGCACAAGCAGGGAAAATCCCAATCGTAAGACCGGGGAAGCAGATCAATATTACCTTTCCTGCGATCACATCAGGTGGTATAGAGGGTTTTTGTAGAAAGGTGAAGGAGATAATAGAAATTTTTGATGAGGTTGATGGAAATTTCAAATAATTCATGGAGGAAATCCTCAATATTGTGCCATCAATATCCTCTATCAAGTCGTAAGTGACATCATTGGCTTGAGGATAAGAAAAATAATAGTGTTGGGGTCCTATTGGCACCCTAAGGGTTTGAATATTGTACATGCGCCACAAGTTAGAAATGTTCATGTTCCCAAGAAGATGCATTGCATGGCTCCAAGTTTTAGCACATGTTCTAACCCATTATCTACTACCTGCGACAACCCTTTTTGTATTGTGTGTGTTGGATGTATGGGACAACCCGGGTTCTACTTTATTTCTCCAACAAAACTCTAGAAACCATTAACCCTTCTAGATACCAGAAGGAAACACTGTGCATAGATTTCATAGCGTCGTCTCACCTGAGATGGCTTATGAGTGACTGCAGGACCCAGATGTCTGCATTCATGGAAGGGATGGTTCTCATGGGTATTTTAGGCATATTATTTTACTTCGGCATTCATCAGATCTACCATACCATCATTGAGATCTACCATTCATTTAACCTTTAACATTCATTATGTAGAAAATGACGTAACTATTCTAGTGTGCATTGTAACTTAACTCTAACAGATTCATTCATTCATCCATTAATTCATCATAAAATACATAGGATCAACATTCCAGAGATTGACATAGTATTTTACCATGGTTCCTTGCCCATGGAAATCCACAAAGATCTGGCCTCTTTATTATTCATCTTCAATTCTTTGCACTACACACATTACATCAAAAGTTTGGTAATGGTGAGGTTGACCAGTGTCACACCAAGCTCCACATGTTACGACCCAACCCTTAGTTACAACTCAAAACCATACTCATCTCTAAAAATGACTCAATAATAGATCCAAATCTATCAAAACTAGTATCCACGACTCAAAACTAATCCAAAAACATGATATCCTATCTTCCTCATACAACACATATTTATAGTACAAAAAGTGCGTTAAACCCATTACATCATGGTCAAAACCCTTATCCTAAGTGGATTAGGTTTTTCCACATTAAAAACTTATGTGTGTGGCTGGCCCTCAATCCAACCATTTCCTCATTGTGCTATCTATCTTTCTTCCTTTTCCTTTTTCTCTTCCTCTCACTTCTTTTCCCTATTGCTCAACGCACTGCTTTTACTTATTTTCTGGCATGATCTCCAACTATCCTCCAAATTTTTTGCACATTTCCCCAAAATATACTGCTCCAATAGGCCCCCAAAACTTACCTGTGGTTTGTTCCAAGCCACTCAGGCAATATTTTCCTCCTGCACTAACTTCTTCAACACCTGAAATTTACCTCTCAACTCTTGTACTTGTGCTTTTTCATGCACACTTCTTTCTGCAATATTTTCTACAAACTATGTTGTAATGTGTTCATTCAACATTTCTACACTCTCCAAGTGTATCTTTTCTATCTTTCCCTTTGTTGCTTCCAAATATTTAATCATTGTTTCTTCCCCTTCATGCAATGGATCCAACTGAGCCTTCCTTAACTTCTTCTCCATCTGAATTGACTTCAGCTATGTCTGCAGGTTCTTTAGCTCTTATTTACTCTTCATATTGTCTGCTATGTTCATCATATTCTAATTTTTCTTCAAGTCCTACACCACAATGTGTATGTTTCCCTCCTTTTGGTCTAATTCTTGAATCTTTTCATCTTCTTGCAATTATGTCCACATATGTATTGTATTGTTGTACAATTATACCATTTTGTTAATATCCCCTTCACTATTTTATGTGTATTCTATAGCCTATTGTTCCCTTTGTGCTTTGATCTCTAGTAGAGTGCTATGGATCACCTTATCTTCTAGGTCTATGATTTCCTGATTGTAACTTTCCATAGCTCGGGCTATCTTTTGGATCTTCTCTTATATGGTTAACTCCTCTGCTTGTGCGTCGTCTGGGATAGTTTTAAATAATTCCTCAAGCCTTTGTTCTAATTTCTTTGCGCATTTTTTTTCTTTATCCCTCTCAATATACACTTGGTTTAGGTATATCTCCAGTTACCCTTTACCTCCTTGGTTGTCTCTAATTTTGTCGCATTTTTCCTGGCCCTTGATTGAACTTCATGCGTGACACTAATCTGTAGCTTGCATAATTCCTTGGTTGGAATCTTGGACAACACCAAGTCCAACTTCTCTATATCCTTTAAGGTTTTTTGTGTTGTGTCCTTGTCTATTTGTAGTGTACCTTGGTTGATTTGGAAAATATCACTTCCCATTTTTGTTGTTTGTACTTTCTATTTTTTTTCATGGGTTTGCTCCTACTATCTTGTGCCTTTTTGTTGTGCTACATTAATATGTAGGTTTTCCAAAACTTATTTAACATCCATCAAATTTTTAATTAATTCTTCTCTTTGTGACTCCATGACATATAATGCTTCTTCTCCTCGATCTTGCACTTTTTCTGCCACCAATTCTGCATCGTCCTCATTTATTGTAAGTTGAGGGTCTCCTTGTGCACCTTCATCTTCTTGAATTGTCCTCCTATCTTTGTCACTAATATTCTCTTTGGTGTTGTCTATGTCTACAGGGGTTTCTTTACCTCTGGTAGGTCTCCACTTCCTTCCTCCTAGCTATGGATGTTATCATTTTTCTTATCTTCCATGTTTGTTCTTTCTATGTGCTTAGTTTCTAGTATTGATTCCCTAGGTATTGTTTCATTATTCCTCTACTTATTTATTGTCTCCCTACTTTCTATTGGTTGAGTGTGCTCTGATGATTTCTTGGTATTCAATGTTGAACTACTTGATTTTCTATTTCTTGCTTGTTCATTACCCTTTATTCCTTTCTTTTCAACCACTGGTACCTTCCATTGATCCAAGCATTCCCTCATCACCCATTGTACTTCTTTTGTTGTGATACAGTACTGCATCTTCAATAATTTCTTCTTGCAGTGTCTCTTTTCTTGTATCCATATGTTGTGTCTAGGTTCTTTGACATTTTCTATCCCTTCATTCTCCTTCACCACTCCTGCTGAGATCCTCCATGTGTCTTCTATCTTCTCTTGCATCTCCTCAAGATACATGCCAAAATTGATAGTTTTAGATTTACTCTTCTTAGGATATGCATTGTGCCACAAGGTTGTATACCTTGCTACGTGTTATCGGGTAAATCGGTGAATGCAAACATATACTAATCCCCCTAGATCCACCTAGATCTAGAACAAAACATGACAGGACATGGTGCTTTCCCTAGGCTCTAATCATCAAATTTACTATCGAACAAAAGACAATACACATACCTTTAAATGTCGCTTCCTTATGTCTTTGTTGTTCTTGTTTCGCTCCAGTGCTCTTGTGATATTGATCCTGTAGTGAGACACAAACCAACCAAAGTGAAAGCAGGGAGAGTATATTCAATGACAACCTATGCATATGATCAAGAAATTATGCAATAAAAAAAGAAGATTCTATGGGAAAGAAACATGCCACTGTATTATATTAATAATAGGAAGAGAGATTACAACCAGATGCCTTGATGTCGTAAGGTTCCTTCCAACGATTCCTTGCTTCCCACACACTTCTTACTCCAAGGATTCTAAGACCATGGATCTGATAGCTACTCACAATCTATCTTAACAAAGCTAAGCTAAATTTCCCAAGCTCAATCCAACTCAATCAAGTTTAATCCCAAGCCTAGCTCCAGCTAACTTTCTCCATGAGAGATCCTCTCCTTTTATAAGCTGAAGAGGATAAGGTGAGGAGGTTAGGATGATCCCACTAAATCATGAAAGTGAGTAAGATCCAAACCATTCGGAGGCCACCTCACCATAGAAGCTTCTCCTTCTAGAACCATCAAGAAAATGATTATTTTTCCCATGTACGAAGGCCGTCGCGACCTGGCTATAGTGAATCCTACGAAAATTTTGTGCCCTAGCTATAGTGAAGCCTGTGGAAATCACGCATTTCCGCACCCTAGCTATGGTGCAGCCTGCGGAAATCCTCCAAAATAGGGTTTTTACAAAGGAAAACACAACTTCTTATCTCAGGGAAAGTTCTTCTCCCTTTCTTCTTTAGGAATTCAGGCCACTGACCCCTCTGAAGGAAACATATAGGTTTACATCATTAATGTTCATAAGGGTGATGAAAATAATGTGTAACAGAGAGCCCACCAAAGTATGAAGTTAGAACAGAGTGATAGCTGAAATACTTTGTCGAGTGTGTGTAGGGAACAAGGAACGCGTCGGTCGAAAACCTGCCAACAAATAAGGAAATAAAGTACAATAATATATCATCACTGAGGTAGGAATTCCCATACTTGGAATACAAATGACTCAAAGCATAAATGCCGACATGCGAAGATCCATGCCAAGTAATACAGGTCATGGCCACCAAACATACACTATGGATCCATGCCATTATGACTCAAATATGAACATAGCCACCAAAAATACACTGTGGATCTATGTGTTAAAGACTCAAATATGAACATAGCCATGAGACATACAATGTGGATCTATGCAATAGTACAAACTGAATATACTCCAACGCAACCTGAATCTGTGAGAAAATATTTAGGGTCTTCATCTCCACCACTCTATAGTACAGATCTAATCAGGTGAATACATGTGTTGAAGTCGAACATGGTACAAACCACTTGATTACCGGTCATTAATGGATACCTTTAACAAGTGTGAGGGAAATCACCATTAATGTCAATGACTCCCAAGGTACACTAGTACAATCCAAGGAATGTGAATTAATGATTTGAAGTCGAACACTCGTGGAATCTCCCGATCAGAGGTCAATAATGAAAACCCACTGTCGAAAGCGAGGAAACCTGCCATTGAGGCATGCAAGTTCCAAGGTAACAATTAGTTTCTAAGTCTAATTCCTGGATAATGAGTTGAAGTCGACAGGAAAAGACTCGTCACGGGAGGGACTTAATGTATCCCCCATCAATGACATGAAACAAGTAATAAGATTTGAAGTAGATCAGAGTAACAAATGATTTAGGACTGAATCAGGGATGGCCAACACAATAGAAGTCTTAAGGACTGTAGAAATGGCTGACGCAATAGAAGGATTTTTGGGTTGAACTTCTCTTTGAACATATTGACGACACGACAATTGTCTTGGAAAACTGACTCAACAACAAGGATCACAAACCAATTTGTAATCTTATAAAGGAGTATGATCAAGAGACAACTGGATTTTCCAACCTAGACACAAAGCAAGTGAAAGGGTATCAGGTTAAAAAATGACTCTTCCATAGAATACAGGTTTATACACATTTCTTTCCAAATTTTTCCCCCACCATTTCTGGCGAGTACCTCTTTATTTTTACCGAAGCTTGAGGAGGATAACATATGCTTGTAAATGTAAGCTCATCCTTCGGACGATTACCCCGGAGTATGTTTAACGAACCCTAGGAAGGAGTGGTTCGGTACCATATGGGCCTTTCAATGTTTGTTTAACGAGTCCAAAGAAGGAAAACTCAAGGGTTTTTCATGTTTATAGAGTCTGAAAAACACTTAAAGAGAACTCTCTCAGTTCCTTTTTCGTATAGTAGTCTGATGAGACCGAAAAAGAGATAAAATATCACTCAATAGATGCACTTTCTAATACTTTAACGAGTGTGAAAAGAACAAGATCACTTGGCAATCTTTTCATGTTTAGAGAGTCTGAAAAGAGATTAAAGGGGACTCCAGGGGGTTCCTTTTTCGTATAACCTTTACAAGTCTAAAAAAGTGATAAAAGTATACTCGGTTACATTCTCATTGATTTATGAGCAAGAGAAATAACAAAGACTAATATCGGTAACTTATTCTCATGTATTTACGAGCATGAGAAAGAACAAAGACTAAGCTCGGTATTGTTTTCATTTTTACACAAGATTTAAAACAAAACAAAACTATGCTTGGGATAGATTTTATTTTTACACAAGCTTAAAAACTAAGAAAAACTCTGCTTGGACCTGGTTTCATTTTTACACAAGCTCGAACCAGAGGTGGTTTCACCTAGGAAACTATGCTTGAGGTAGGTGGTTTCATTTTTACACAAGCTTGAACCATAGAAAACTATGCTTGAACTTCCCAATGCATAACACAGGGATGGTTGGTACTTAGCCCCCAGCTTAAGAAACCAGCGACGTAACTTCAACATGAAGTCCATAAGCTGAAAGCATCGCCCCCCAAGCTTCGTTTCTTCAAACTGCAACAGTGGATGAAATGAAGCTTCAAATACTAGATGAAGGACATGACTCAAACAGAGAGGGGGAACTATCTGTTTCATTTTTTAAATGAGCTTGACACATGAATAAGAACTATGGTCAAGAATCTAGGTTCAAACCCTAGACCTATGCTTCATTTTTTAACGAGCTTGACATAGAAACAGGAACTATGCTCGTAACCTCAGTTTCATTTTTTAACGAGGTTACTACAGAGACGTAAAACTATCCTCGTAGTTGGTTTCATTTTTTAACGAGCTTGAAATCATAAAACCATGCTCGAACCTCTTCTTCATCATAGCTTCCAAGGAGATAGTGCTCTGGAAGGACACCATGTCAAGGGACAAAACTCGGGCATGGCTTCCAAGAGATCTTCATTTGATGGAAGAAACACACTCTGGAAGGAACACATTTCGAGGGTCGCGAGAGGGGTAAGGAGGTTAGGCTCCAAGAGCCCTTCTGAAGAGGTCACCATGTCAACTATCGGATCCAAGTCATAAGGGAGTGTTAGTAACATTTCTTATCCAGGGCACAAGAGCATTCGGGTCAGCGAGTCACATGAGGAGCACCCAAGCGCAATGCGGAAATCTCATTTCGGTCTCCCAAGCAAGCGATCGGGCAAGATTATATCGTCGGTGGTCCAGATTCATCCATAAGAGCAGATCAGCGGTTGGCGGAAAATCGCGGTTAGCGGAGTTGCGTCGAGATTAGTGCAAATGCATCGTGCCCATATTATATGTAGGGAAGGATAGCAGTGGTCCATCCAAAGGACGCGTGGCGTGAGATCTAGTCACGTTGGCTTTTCAACAGTCGCGAGTTCAAAGGGCGAAAGTTCCATATCATTCTACATCTCGAAACCCCAAACCCAGAAAGCGCCGAAGGCACCCAAAGTTGGGCTCGCAGTATTATGGAGTGATCTCGGTCGTCCATCCACAGGAGACACCTGGCGCATGATTAGGTTCCTTTCTGTTTCTCCCATCACGATTTTAAGGTGCAAAGAGAAGCTCCGTCATTTCCCGATGCGCGAGGTGCCGAGAGTGTCCAGGACCCAGGCCCACAGCATCATCGGGAGAGTTCAGAACCGTCAGATCTAGAGGGACGCGTGGTGCCAAATTAAGTCGTCTCGACGTTTCGCTCATCACGATTTCAAGAAACAAGGATCAGCCCCTTCCTATTCGCGAATGTCGAAAGCTCCTTTGAGAGTAAACACAAGGTCACATCCTGTGGTCACCTGGGAAATAAAAAGAACTGCGCAAAGGGGGCCAAAGGCGTCGGGTCCAGTCGCCGAAAGGTTCATCACGTTCTCTGGGTGCCTTTTGATCTGACCTCAAGCCTGGTTTTCACTTGGAGTAAATGAAAGTGAGAAGGGGTGGTTGAAGCCTCTCATCATTCATTAAGTGTGAGGTATGGAGGATCTGGTGAGTTGTCTACCCGAAGGGGTCCTGTGTACCGATTTTTCCAAAGAAGTCATGCCGAAGTCCTCGACTAGACAGAGAAGTATGCACACGCTAGCTCAACACTTAATGGCTCAGCTACTCTCCTTGCAGGAACCATACGCAGTTAAAGTGGTGTTTGAAGAAGGATATTATTACAAGTTTGACTGAAGGGACACCAAGCCCTGGGTGACTGGGCACGCCTCTATTAGGTGAATTTCTCTGAGTATATAAACTCAGTCTTTGTATTTTGTAAAGCATCGATGGTAGAGCGAAGCTCCCGATTGTAAAGACTCTAGTTCTCTGGTTATGTATTGGTATGTAAGATTTCTTGTTTAATGACAGACAATCTTCTCACTCCATCTGGTTTTCATCTTATGCTAAGAGAGTTCGTGATTGACTGATTTGCATGAATTATGGCAACTATGTTGTGATAAAGGATTTATTGTGGCATTGTTGTTTTCTCTGGTTTTCTGAATTTGAATGTAAGAAGATCTCATGTTTAGATGCCTTCTTCTACAGTCTGTTAGGAACCTAAGGTTTACGACAGACCTCTACTTTTCTCTTATACAAGTCTTCCCCCTATTCACCCTTACTACAACTCATTGTCTGAAGTTATCTAAGACCTCACTTGCCCATGCATGCCTGGCCCAGTTTCAGAGTTAGAACCACATCGTTTTGAGTTAAATTCCATTTGATCACCACATTAAAACAAATCGTGACATAAACTGATGGGCGTCAGGCTCTGCTCCTGCTTCAATCTAGGGGTGACTTCCGTCGCCAACATTTCTGGAGCCGTTGCCGAGGACGAAGTTGAAGATTTTCCCTAGGCAAAACGACATTGAGCCTCTGATTCTGAAGGTGCATCAGACATTAGAGCCCTTCAAGATTGCTACTGTGCACCTGGTGACTCCACTGTGGTGACTCCAAGGTTTCCACATCACTGTTTCAGTTGTGGCTACTGTTAGCACACCTGAAAGCTGACCCTAAGGAGCTTTCTCGAGAAGGTTTCAGTAGCTATTTTCTCAGCCTAAGAAGCTTCCTGGGGTAACAACAACGTTAGGATCTGGCCTTTGATGGTGAGCAAGGACAGACACATTCAAAGCTGCGCATCTTTCACCTGGAAACTCCATGATTCAAGGATCGATTGGCGACTCCACTGGTTCGATATGAAGAAAATCCTTGCTCGCAGGTTTGCTCCTTTTAATTTTTCTGCTATTTCTGGTTTTCCTAATGTTGTCCCCTCTACGAATGAATGGGGCGATTATTTGCCCATATTTGGAAAGCGTGAAGATGACAACCCTTATCAGCACCTCAGTGAGTTTCATGAACTCATGCATCAGTGGGAGATACATCATGAGGATGTATTATTGAAAATGTTCATGTTCTCGTTAGCAAGGGATGCACGTAAATGGTATCATTCTTTACCCCCTGCTAGCATTTCTTCACTCTCGTAGTTTCATGCATCTTTCGTC
>JASDQU010102809.1:59634-71438 GCA_032191745.1 Picea mariana
CAGTGAGTTTCATGAACTCATGCATCAGTGGGAGATACATCATGAGGATGTATTATTGAAAATGTTCATGTTCTCGTTAGCAAGGGATGCACGTAAATGGTATCATTCTTTACCCCCTGCTAGCATTTCTTCACTCTCGTAGTTTCATGCATCTTTCGTCACCTATTACCAAGAGTTTTATCCCTCTGTGTTATTTTGTCATCACTGTAGTAAGGGATACCACAACTCTATACCGAATGAAGTTGTTTCGGATGTAGGCTATGAGGATGATCCTAATGACCTGGATCAGAGCTTCGTCCTTTCTCCTCCCCATTCGTCCGCAGCAGGGAGGGGTTATGAGAGTGATGAAGTTCCCAGAGAAGAGGATGGCGCTCTGAGTGAACTAGTGGTGTAGGAAATATTCCCCACTCCCTAGTGTGAAAAATTGGAATCTGAAGGCAGCAAAAAGGATTTTCTAGTCTTCGAGGCAGATGATCTAAGCAGCTCTTTTGAAGAGATTATTGAAGATTTTTTGGGTGCGTTAGCATCTGCCCCCAATGAGCCTGTTGTCTCAGATTTAAACAAGGAATCCATTATGGAAGAGGATCATTCTTCATTCCTTCATGAGATTTCCCATGATGTATTTACATTTGGGATTGAAGAGAAGGATCGGGAGACCGTTCCCTTTTTACAAGATGGGGGAGTGCACGGAAAAAAGGAGGAGGAACCAGAGGAACAGCTGAGCGTGCATTTCATGTTCTATCTGGAGCCAATCAATGAACAACCACCACCTGATATTAGTGAGCCTGTGTCAGTTGTCCTCCTACCTGTGCTTATCAGAGATATTCAGCCACAGGTGGACAACTATGTAGCACAGGCGGTTGTTTGTCGCCAATTTTCTGGGATTGGCCACTCATTCTATGACCCTGTCAGCAAGTACATGGAGTGGAATTTCCCCTATGCCTTGGGGCCACCCTATTTCATCTCAACTCCAGCCTGTAAGGAGGAGTTGAAGAGTGTAACCGTTCTGCTGTCACGGTTACACCATCTGCTGATGATCATTGACAGAAGGAAGGAGCTTCTATCAAGGAAGCTGCTTGAATGGCTATGGTGGAAATCTGCTTTCACCTAGCCCCATGTAAAGTGTTTTATTAGTTTAGGATTGTATATAAATAATCTCCTTTAAGAATGTATCTTTATTTTGCTGCTTTTATTTTTCGTCTTGTATTTTCAGCAGCGGGATGTTTTGAGCCTGACTCCATAGCCCAACAACAAGGCACTAAAACTGAAAAATGATTCCTTAGAGCATCACAGAGATGACTCTATCCCCCATGGAGCCTAACGTTAGTAAAATTTCTTGTCCGGGGCACAAGAGCATTCGGGTTAGCGAGTCGCATGAGGAGCACCTGAGCGCAATGCGAAAAATCTCATTTCAGGCTCCCAAGCAAGTGAGCGGGCGAGATTATATCGTCGGTGGTCCAGATTCATCCATAAGAGCAGATCAACGGTTGGCAAAAAATCACGGTTAGCAGAGTTGCGCCGAGATTAGCACAAATGCATCGCGCCGATATTATATGTAGGGAAGGATAGCAGCCATCCATCCAAAGGACGTGTGGCACGAGATCTAGTCGCGTCATCTTTTTGGCAGTCACAAGTTCAAAGGGAAAATTTTCCATATCATTTTGCATCTGGAAACCCCGAACCCCGAAAGCGCCGAAGGTGCCCAAAGTTGGGCACGCAGTATTACAGAGCGATCTCGGCCATCCATCCACAGGAGACACCTGGCGCATGATTAGGTTCCTCGTCGTTTCGCCCATCGCGATTTTAAGGCGCAAAGAGTAGCTCCGTCATTTCTCGATGCGTGAGGTGCTGGGAGTGTCCAGGACCTGGGCCCACAGCATCATCGGGAGAGTTCAGAACCGTCAGATCTAGAGGGACGCGTGGTGCCAGATTAAGCTGTCTCGGCGTTTCTCATCGCGATTTCAAGAAACAAGGATCAGCCCCTTCCTATTCGCGAACGTCGAAAGCTCCTTTGAGAGTAAACGCAAGGTCACAGCCCGTGGTCACCTGGGAAATAAAAAGAGCTGCACAAAGGGGGCCAAAGGCGTCGGGTCTAGTCACCGAAAGGTTCATCGCATTCTCGGGGTGCCTTTTGATCCGACCTCAAGCCTAGTTTTCGCTTGGAGTAAATGAAAGTGAGAAGGGGTGGTTGAAGCCTCTCATCATTCATTAAGTGTGAGGTATGGAGGATATGGCAAGCTATCTGCCCGAAGGGGTCTTGTGTACCGATTTTTCCAAAGAAGTCATGCCGAAGTCCTCGACTAGATAGAGAAGTCTGCACACGTTATCTCAGCACTTAATGGCTCAGCTACTCTCCTTGCAGGAGCCATACGCAGTTAAAGTGGCGTTTGAAGAAGGATATCAGTACGAGTTTGACTGAAGGGACACCAAGCCCTGGGTGACTGGGCATGCCTCTGTTAGGTGAATTTCTCTGAGTATATAAACTCAGTCTTTGTATTTTGTAAAGCATCGATGGTAGAGCGAAGCTCCCTATTGTAAAGTTTTAGCACAGACTCTAGTTCTTTGGTTATGTATTGGTATGTAAGATTTCTTGTTTAATTACAGATAGTCTTCTCACTCCATCTAGTTTTCATCTTATGCTAAGAGAGTTCGTGATCGACTGATTCGCACAAATTATGGCAATTATGTTGTGATAAAGGATTTATTGTGGCATTGTTGTTTTCTCTGGTTTTCTGCATTTGAATGTAAGAAGATCTCGCGTTTAGATGCCTTCTTCTACAATCTGTTAGGAACCTGATGTTTACGATAGACCTCTGCTTTTCTCTTATACAATTCTTCCCCCTATTCACCCTTACTACAACTCACTGTCTGAAGTTATCTAAGACCTCACTTGCCCATGCATGCCTGGCCCAGTTTCGGAGTTAGAACCACATCGTTTTGAGTTAACTTCCATTCGATCACCCCATTAAAACAAATCGTGACATAAACTGATGGGCGTCGGGCTCTGCTCCTGTTGCAGTCCAGGGGTGACTTCCATCACCAACAGGGAGTTAGCTTACAGTGAGAGGCTCATCTGTATCGTCAACTGAAGGCATGGGAGACAATGCCACATAAGTTACCTGTGGCAGGGGCGATACTATCGGCATATAAGAACCACTTAGGGAGGTAATCCAATCAGGACCAATGAATGAAATTTGATCAATAGTCACCATTCTTCCATCATGAGGGAAAGATATCATGCGAAAAAGATTGGACACAATAACTTTTATGGCATAGACATAATCCCTCCCAAGGAGTAAAGTGAAATCCAAGGGGTCTTGGACTACCATGATGTCAATAAAGACAGTTTTCCCTCTCAAAGTTACAGGAAAATGAGGAAGGGTCCCTAAAGATTGGCTGGTTATTCTGTTAAAAGCTAACAGATTCTGTGTAACCGGCACAAGCTGAGGACAACCCTTCATCTATCAACGTTTGAGGAACATCCCGACCACAAACCTATATTGTAATCTGGAAAGGAATGTGAGAGGGAAGATGAGGTGCAAGTAGCACACCCCAATTAAAAATTATGGCCTCATTACTTGGAGGAGGTTCCATGGGAGAAGGAGGAATGTTTCCCGGCATGGTAGATTCTGTATCAACAAGAAAAACATGAGCAGTATCGGGTTTACTCTCTAGCGGGAGAGTAGGATCGATCAATGATGACATCAAATCGACCACTTGGGTTTCATTCTCCAAGGGGAGAATGGGGTCGACGGGTGGAAACAAATCAACCACTTGGGTTTCACTCTCTAACAGGAGAGTGGGATTGACCAAAGATGGGATCGAATCAACCACTTGGGTTTCACTCTCTAATGATAGAGTGTGATCGACCAAGGATGGGATCAAATCAACCACTTCGGTTTCACTCTCTAACGGGAGAGTGGGATCGACCGAGGATGGGATTGGATCGACCACTTGGTCAACTGGTTCAATTGAAGACATGACCAGATTGACTACATGATCAACCGAACTAGCCGATGAAGGAACCGGATTGATCATTCCATCAACTACAGGTGGGTCGAGAGTAAGCTTGAGATAAGCAGCTAGAAGTTGAGGCTGTGAAACAGTCGTGTCTTCCAGGAATTTTGAGGCTTCTCCATATGAGGGAAAAGATGAGTTAGATGATGCCTTTTGCATAACATACATGGGAACTTGGCTCTACTTTTCTCCTTCCCAACTATATCGTGGCTAGTTTATGGGAGGTCATCAACATGTTGTTCATAGGTTGATGACACAGGTTGGCGAGGGTGCGTAGACCATGCTTCTATAACCTTGGATAGACCAGGTCAATCCTTAAGAATATGGCTACCCTTGCAAAGCCTGCAAGGGTACTTGGGATTACGGGTTGTTTGGGTGTTCTTAGCATCATCAACACTCCCAGTGAGACTAATAGTAACTGATTTCTTTCCAACACATTTGACAGTGGTTGGAAGTGTGGATCCTTGCTTATTTTTCTTATTCTTATTCTTCCTTTTCTTCTTCTTCTTATTCGTCAAATTACTAGCTTCAGATCTTTCACTCGACAAAGAAGATGAAACGGAAGAAGACCTTGCAAGTGAAGAAGGTGAAGAAGATATTACTAGTGAAGAAGGTGAAGGATCAACATGAGGTTGATGCTCTTGGGGGGAAGTGATTACAACCAAAGAACTTACTGTACTCGGGATTACCTGAGTGGAAAACAACCACACTGGTAATCCAATTGTGAGACCTGGCAGACTCAAAGTAGCATTGTGATGAGGACCAATGTTTCCGTAAGAAGGAAAAAAAAAGGTTCCTCTGTGTTGGCAAATATTTAACAATTAGTGCATGCTTGTATGCTTGTCATTGATGGAAAGTACAACAATGAAGATGGCATGAGTACATAAAGTATGTAATAGATGGGCATTATGAGAAGACGCTGCAGAGAATATTCGAATAAGCTCAGAAGAGATAGTGTAGAGGATTGTTGGCAGATCGTCGATGGAAAAATCAGAGTAAGCGGAACAAAGTAAGCTCGGGAGGAGAAGCATCATTTCTGATCGTTGGATCCCATTTTAATTCCCGAAAGAAGGAGGACCGTCAGATATGACTGTAGACAAGAAGAACGCATAGAAGAGGAGGACAGATCTTAAGCATCAGATCTGAGCATAAGTTTCGACCATCATTGGATCAGGGAGAACCTGCACGTTCAATAAGGTGCAAGGAGATGCGGGCTCACAAAATCCCGAAAGAAGGAGGACCATCCATCTTCAAGCAGGACACATGGCGAAATATCATCATGTCACTGACTAGAAAGTCAAAGGAACGGGGTTCCCTAACCTCTTGAATTCGCGATATGAGAAATCACGAAACTATATTAGCCGTCAGATAGTGGTTTGTTTTGGACCTTTGATCTAGATCCATCTCAGAGTCTCTCCTATTGCGACTTGGAGTGATGAGAACCTCCATCTAAGGAACAACGAGATGCGAGATCGCGAAAAAATCAGGATCGTCGGATCACCAAGAACATGGATCGTTGATGTGAGCTCCATCTCGAAGCTTCGCCTATTGCAACTTGGAGAGGCAAGAAACATAACCACCAAAATCGTGATATGTGAAATCACGATTTAATCGCAGTCGTCAGATCAAGGTGTGATCTGGACCATTGATCCGATTCCATTTCGGAGTTTTGTGAATCGCAACTTGGAGAGGCAAGAAACATAACCACAAGAATGCTAAAATCGCAATATGATCTGAGCCATTGAATTAAGATCAAATCTGGACTGTCGAATCATAGGACAAGTCACTGACTTGGAGTCAATGGAGCATGGTGTGGAAACTCGCGAGATGCGAGATCGTGATAATATCTGGACCGTCGGATCTATGGAGATTTCAATCGTCAATCGGACTCGATGAAGTTTATAAAATCGTGAAATATGAAGTGCCTTTTGGTACAGCCTATGGTCACCATCGGTGGTCACGAGAAGGGAAGAAGTCAGTTCAGATAAGCTCCATTTCAGGGTTTCGAGGATTGCGACTTGGAGAGTCGAGATGCCTCATCTCCAGATTCACGAAATGCGAATTCACAAAAATCACTTTATGCATAAGTGCTTGGTCATGGCCATGGTCATATAGAGGAAGGAGCTAGCGCAGAAAATCTCTGTATCGAAGTTTCGAAGATCGCGACATGAAGTGTCGAGACACTTGGCCATAGGAATGTTGAAATGCCGAAACCCAATTTAAAGGCAAGATTAATAAAGTTCATCCAACGGTGTGGATAAACTTGAATATGATCGGAGGGCTACTGTTCTCTCACAGTTAATTCATCAGTTACGAATCAGTTAGCAAAATTGATTCATGATTCCTGATCAGTTGGCGTTTCAGTTGCTCAGACGGTTTTTCTTTGCCTAAGAAGATGCGAAGTGTAACTGCTGTGGGTGTGGTGCATAAAAGAAAAAGATACAGACTATGCATGGTTGGTTGTTCTGGACGAAAAATGAATTAAACTGTAAGAAAGGGAAAATCACAGGATGCGCAGTGTGAGACTGAAAATATGCACAGTGTGAGATAAAACTCAGAGAAGAGTAACAGATGAGGAAAAGACTTGAAGCAGAGCAGAATGACAGAACAAGTTGAAGAAGAGTAGAATTGCAGAATAGACAAAGGAAGAGAAGAATTGCAGAACAGTTAGAAGAAGACCAGATTTACAGAACAGAGAAGAAGTGGTAAGAATCGATTTATCTGTGTAGCTGGTTGTTTAATTGTTCATTTATATTCCAGGGTGGTTGGGAGGTGCTAGGGAGGATTGTTGTCCTCAGAGGTTTAAGTGGGAGCTTGAACACAGGGAGTTGTAGCTTCCATCTAGTTGCAGCCAGAGAAACCAAGGTGGCAGGGTGGTGCAAGGGAGAACAAGTGTTCTCTATTATACAGGTTGGAGCCTGTGTAACTAGAAGTTGGTGCTTCCATCCAGTTCGTGTTGGAACATTAAGGGAGTTGGTGCTTCCTTCTAGTGGGTGCTAGAGAAACCAGAGAGTTGGTGCTCTCAAACAATTTGGAGCTTGTAAAACAGAGGTGGTAGCCTCACATTGAGTTGGTGCTCAATTATAGATGATGTATAGAACTTAAAAGACTGCCTATCATTTCGAAGAAGAAGAACTTTTCTCCCTTTATGGGTTTCCTCATGAAAATCTGTCTCTATGTATACCTTATGTGTGACTGATGCTCATTACTTTTATTGTCCATATGTTGTATAATTTTGATGATCACTTGAAGAAAGATTAAGAATGTATTAATAGACTTAAAATTGTTTAAGCACAATAACAACTGATTCACCCCCCCCTCTCAGTTGTCTTAGTAATTTCAACAATTGGTATCAGAGCGGGTTCCTTTTATTCAAAGGTAGATATGTAAGCTTAAACATGACAAGTCATGAAGGGACTTCAGCCTCTAAGCCCCCTCTGTTTGATGGAACAAATTTTTCCTTCTGGAATATTAGAATGAGAACATACTTAATGGCCTTGGGTGTTGGTGTTTGGGATGTAGTAGAGACTAGATATACAAAGCTTGTTGTGCTAGCCTCCAAGGACGATAAGTTAGAGTTTAGTTTTAATGCTAAGGGAATGAATGCTATATTTAATGGACTTGTTGAAGCTAAGTTTGTAATGGTGATGCATCTTGAAACTGCCAAAGCAATGTGGGATAAACTTATTAGCAGTTATGAAGGAAATGAGAAAGTAAAAGATGCCAAACTTCAAACATACAGATTGAAATTTGAACAACTAAAGATGAATGAAGATGAAACAATTAGCAAGTATTTTTTAAGAGTTGAAGAACTTGTAAATTCCATGAAGGGTCTTGGTGAGAGGATTGAAGAACCATTTTTAGTTTAGAAGATTTTAAGATCTCTACTTGATAAATTTAATTCAAAAGTCTCTGTAATAGAAGAACTAAGTGATCTTAAAACTCTGTCCATTGATCAACTCCTAGGAACTCTAACTGCATATGAAATGAGAATTAACAAAGATAAATCTAGTACTAGAGAAGCATCTTTTAAAGAGAACAAGAATACTGATTCAGAATTAGATGATATTGAGGCAAAATTTGTGAGAAGGTTAAAGAAAGGATCAAGAAAATATCAAGGGAAGTTGCCCTTCAAATGTTTTAACTATGGTAAGATAGGTCATTTTGCATCTAAGTGCCCCCATCAGAAAAAGGACCAGAACTCTGATGATGAAAAGAAGTACAAATACAAGAAATATAATAAGAAGAAAAGTTTGGTTGCAAATAATGACAATTCCTCAAAAGACACCGATAGTGACTCTTCCTGCGAAGATAAGACAAATGACTTCATGCTTATGGACAAAGAGGATTATGATAATAAAATCATAGGCAGTGATGATAATGATGAAGAAGCTGTGATTGATATGGAAGGAGAACTGATCAGTGCACTGGAAGAAATTGGCAGACTCAGAATTAAGAACAGAAAGCAAAAACAATTGTTGATACAGTTCGAGAAAGATAGTAAATAGCTTGATGAAGACTTTACCCTGCTGAAAGTGAAATTAGAAGAGGCAAAGAAAATAGAAGACATACTAAAACAACAGTTGTCAGAGAAGAAAGCCAGTTGTGAAGCCTTAGAAGAAGAGATAGTAAAAACAAGAAATGAAATGGAGAAGTTTAAGGGATTGTATCATCAAAATCTTCCAAGTATTAAAGCCTTAGAAGGATTAAACTCCATTCTAAATCAACAAAGAAATTCAAAATTGAAAGCTGGATTGGGATATGAAGAAGGATCAAGTAGTGATCATCCAAGTAATACAAAACCTATCAAGTTTGTCAAATCCTCAAACATTGACAACAGTCACTCTGTAGAAACAAAGAAGGAAAATCAGCCACCAAGAAGGAATGAAAGAAAAAGCACCACAACCGAATTTGTAGATCAAAAAGATTATCGGCATGAAAGAAATCGACCTCCTCAAAGAAGACAGATTTTTTCAAGGTACAAAGATTTTTTCTATGGTTATTGTTTTTTTTGCTCTAATTTTGGTCACAAAGCTATAAACTGCTCTTTAAGATTTAGATATGAACAATCAAGATATTCAATGAATAACTATCTTCCACAACAAAGATTGAGACAGCCAAGCAACAAACAATCACAAACTATAAATCATGTGATGACTGGGAGAAGAACACAGGTGAAACGCAACAACAATTATAAGCATAACAATCGTTATGATCTATTATTCAGTGAACCAGAATGTTACAACTTCCATAATTATGGACATAAAGCTGTAGACTATCACTTAAAGAGTTACAAGTCAGATTTGATCCCCACTACTGAAAATGTCAATGTTTGGAAGAAGAAAGTAGATGACAAGTGTGGACTAGTGCTATCATCCCAAAGAAAAAAGAATCCCTAGTATATTGACAGTGGATGCTCCAAACACATGACTGGAGACAAAAGTAAGTTTCTAACTCTAAGTGATAGTAAATCAGGGAATGTAACTTTTGGAAATGATGCACCAGGAAAGATAAAAGGTAAAGGAATTGTAAGTTTGAGTAATGGCAAAAGGAAAGCTCAAGATGTGTTGTTTGTAGAAGTTTTGAAACATAATCTGATTAGTGTCAGTCAAGTCTGTGACCGAGGGTGTGAAGTTCTTTTTACCTCTAAAGACTATAGAATAAAATCTGTGGATTCAGGACAACTAGTTGCAATAGGTATAAGAATAGAAAACAATGTCTATGTATTAAAAGAAGAAAAAGAATAATGTCACTTAAGCAAATATAATGAAATTTGGCTATGGCATAGGAGACTTGGTCACCTAAATTTTGATCACATAATCAAACTCAGAAACAATGGGGCAATAAAAGATCTTTCGAAGATATCAAAGCCATGTGACTCTATTTGTAAACCCTGTCATATAGGAAAGCTTACTCGCACTCAGTTCAAATCTAAAAACTTTCCTTCAATAGAAAAACCTCTCCAGTTAGTACATATGGATCTATATGGACCATCAAGGAAAGAAGGTACAGAAAAATAAAATTACTTTATGTTGATTATTGATGACTATTCTAGACTAACTTGGGTTGTCTTTTTGAAAGAAAAATCTAAAGCATTTGAAAAATTCAAAGTGTTTAAGGCTTTGACTGAGAATCAAATAGGAAAAATATTAAAGGCAGTAAGGTATGATAGAGGAGGAGAGTTTAGTTCAGGGAACTTCAAAGAGTTCTGTGATAAACATGGAATCAAAAGAGAGTACACAATTCCAAGGACTCCACAGCAAAATGGAGTTGTTGAGAGGTAGAATAGGTTAGTACAGCAAATGGCAAGATCAATGATGAATGAAAGGAACATACCTCGGACATATTGGGTGGAAGCAATTCATACAGCTATTCATATCCTTAACAAAGTTCATCTCAGGCCACACAGTGACACGACTCCTTATGAACTATGGTTTGGAAGACCTGCTTTAATCAAGCATTTTAAAGTCTTCGGGAGTAAATGTTATATCAAGAACAATGATTAAAATATTGACAAATATGATGACAGAGCTGATGAAGGTATCTTCTTGGGTTATGCTACAAATAGCAAAGGGTACAGATGCTACAATAAGAGACTACATAAACTAGTTGATTGTATAAACATAAAAGTTGATGAAGAAATCCTGGTCAAGAATGTAGGCAGTGTTGAACCAAGAACAGAAGATATAGTTGAAGATGAAGATACGAATACTCAAATTGACACAAATCAGCAGAAAGAAGCAAAATCACCTCTTAGAATTATTAGAAAGAATCATCCTGAAAATCAGATAATTGGAGATATAAATAAAGGAGTTTAGACAAGAAGGAAATTGATTAAAGAATCAAAACAATCTCATGTTGCCTTTTTATCTATGACTGAACCTAAAAATTTTGAGGAAGCTAGCCAGGATGATGATTGGATTAGAACAATGAATGAAGAGCTTGATCAAATTGAAAAGGACAATACTTGGGAACTTGTCCCTAGATCTGAAGATAAGAATGTAATAGGTTCCAAATGGGTGTTCAAGAATAAAATGAATGAAAAAGGGCAAGTTGTTAGAAATAAAGCCAGACTGGTCTATAAAGGGTATGCACAAGTTGAAGGTCAGGACTTTGATGAAACCTTTGCACTAGTGGAAAGATTGGAAGCCATCAGAATGTTTCTTGCCTATTCATGTCATAAGAACTTTAAAGTTTATCAGATGGATGTTAAGCCATCATTTCTTAATGGAGATCTAGAGGAAGAAGTATATATGGAGCAACCTGAAGGATTCTCATTGATAGATAATCCTAATTATGTTTGTAAGTTGAAGAAGGCCTTATATGGACTAAAACAAGCACCACAAGCTTGGTGTTATAGACTGGACAAATTTTTACAAGAAAAAGGGTTCAAGAAAGGTATTGTTGACAGTAACCTATACATTAAGTCTGAAGGTGATAATTTACTAGTTGTTTTGGTTTATGTAGATGATATTATTTTTGGCTATACTAATGAATCATCTGTCCAGTGGTTTGCTAACTCTATGCAAACAGAATTTGAAATGTCCATGATAGGAGAACTGTCATATTTTCTTGGCTTACAAGTAAAATAGAGTTCTACAGGAATATTTATCTCTCAAGAAAAATATTTGAAAGAGATGTTAAAGAAATTTTAGATGGAGGATTCCTCTCCTGTTAGTACACCTATGGTGGTTGGTTGCAAGCTGAGTAAAGATGATATCTCACCTGATGTTGATCAAAGGTCATATCGCTCTATGATAGGAAGTCTTCTGTACATCACAACATCA
>JASDQU010102809.1:74420-149000 GCA_032191745.1 Picea mariana
TCTCTGTGTATACCTTATGTGTGACTGATGCTCATTACTTTTATTGTCCATATGATGTATAATGTTGATGATCACTTGAAGAAAGATTAATAATGTATTAATAGACTTAACATTGTTTAAGCACAATAACAACTAATTCACCCCCCCCCCTCTAAGTTGTCTTAGTAGTTTCAACACCCTGGAGTTGGGGTTCCTTCATTGGTCATTTCAAGAACTTACGCCATTAAATAAAAATCCAATCTAGAGTCCACTAGGGAAAACAAACATCACACGCTAAAAATCTAGTAAGCAAGCAAGAAAACAAAACCTTCTCACAATGAACACACTAGTTGGTGATGAAATCCAACGTCGCGGGAAAAATGTAAGAAGGGGATGAGATAGAGTGGGTGGAAAAGTTACGTTGACGACTTGCTTGACGGACTTACACCCTAGTGTAAGCTCCCACACATGAATGTGGGTATACCCTCCAAAGAGCCTGAGTGATTTTGGCCAATGTCGATTCCAGGTACCGTGAAGACTTTCCCCTCCACAGTTACCTTGTGTAAAAACCCTAAAGAGATAGTCCACTAAGGTTACCAATCACTACAGTGATTCCTAGGGAAACAATCGACAGTCTGATCCATGCGCAAGGGAAGGGTATCTAGCCCGAAATCAACTTGAAAGGCTTCCACTCATCATTGTGGGTATACCTTCAAGCGACCCCCATAATACACGCAATCTCTACACCAAGACCAACAAAGCAGGGTGAGTAAATCTACCAGTCTCAATGCAACCTCGTGATTGACCCTTGTGTGAGAAGTGCTTCCCAGAACAAAATGTAATAAGTGGATTTCATCGCTCCCTAAGTCAAGATTCTATGTTTTTCTGCATCTTTTGAAAGTTATCTTTCACACCTATTCCAAAGCCCTACAACTAATCTAATGTAGGTTTGCTACCAGAAAATATAAAAATGTCTAATCAATTTTTATAAGCGCTTTATTTTGTGGCTGTTGTTACTCAAGAGGAAAATGGCGTGAACAATATGGTGTTTTAACGGACTCGAAAATTATGCAAAGAGATGAAGATGCAATCTTTTCATTTCGATGAAAGCTATGCTACAAGAAGGAGAAAACATTTATCATTCCCATATGCACAATGTCCCAAAATTTACTAAACTCATCAATATCAAGATTTTCAAGAAATGAGACAAATAGACTATACACCAATACACAATTCACAGCCCCCCCTGGGCCATGAGGGGGAAATGTTTTAAGAATTTAAGACCAAAAATCATGCAATTTCACTACTTCAAATGCAAATATGCCCCCGATCTAATGCAAAGAAAGAAATAAGATTTTTGTTTCAAAGATATTTAAAGGAAATAGCAAATCACTTCAAAACGAAAAAAAAAAAAACAGCCCAAACAAAGTTTCTCTTTTACCACGAGTTATTCAGAAAAAAGAAGGGTTCTTTTCAGTAAACAATTCCAAAGAAAAATAAGGCTTTGTAACTGAAAGACACTCAAAGGAAGAGATCAAATCTTTCAAAATAAAACAAAGTAAAGATGGCTAAAATTAGCTCAAAAACTATCAACTAGACTGTAAACAAATCATAATCAAACCCAAAAATTCACCCCAAAACCAAATCCAAGGTCTGGGTAAGGAAAACCATCAAAAATCAAGAATTTCACAACTTCCGTACGCTGGAAGACTATCACAATGTGGAAATCACTGATTTTCGCAAGCCATATATGGGTAGGGTGCGGCGTTTCCGCACTGGTCAAAATAGGTAGGGCGCGGAAATCTTAAGTCGCCGCACTGTCCCTTAAAGAAGGGTGCGGAAATCAAACAAAAATGGAAAAAATTAAAAAATTATGAAGGTTTTCCAGTGAATTTTAAAAGTCAGAGAGTCAAGCTGGATCCTCTAGTGACTCAGAAAACATAAACCAAGCAATCAAAGCAAGAAAACAAGGAAAACTAGGAAAACATTTGTGCTCCCCAATGGAGTCGTCAATTTTGTTATCGAGTAAATTGGTGAATGCAGACATAGACTAATCCCCCTAGATCCACCTAAATCTAGAACAAAACATGATAGGACATGGCGCTTTCCCTAAGCTCTAATCATCAAATTTACTACCAAACAAAAGACAATACACATACCTTTACCTTTAAATGTCGCTTCCCTATGCTATAGGTAATATATTGATCCATGTCTTCTTTAATATTTTGTTTATTAATATATATCAATTTCAAGTTTAAAAAGACTCATCCATATCTTCTTTCAAATTTAAAAAGACTCATCCATATCTTCTTTAGTATTTTGTTTATTGACTATATATCAATTTCAAGTTTAAAAAGATTTTGTTGACTTGTAAACTAAGCCTATCATGATCGTACTATTTCAAGTTTTAAAAGAATCTCTTCACATTTAAACTAAGCCTATCATGATCCTACTATATGGGGTTATGATATTTAATGTTTTTGCATTATTGTTTATTTCAAGAATTTTAAAATTAAACAAATAATGGGGAATGATATTAAGTATTTTAAATGTATTTTTGAATTATGTATGTTATACATAATGTAATAATAAAAAATAAAAGTGAGTTTGTCTATTTATTAATTTATTTTTAAAATATTTGAATAGGATATTAAAATTTGAATAAATTAATTATAATAAATTAATTATAGATTATTATCAAACAAATTAATTAAGCAATCATTGTTTATATCAATTAACTATTTACTTTTCATTTATCATTATTTATATAATATATGATTAAATTTTTTTTGTTCGTATGTAAGTTTTCAAAATCACCAACCTGTAATATAGTTGGATTTTTTTGTCCCTTAATTTTAATGTGAATTTAACCCTTAACATCACGAAGTGCCTTAACAACACACTCTGTCATCAATTGTCCTACACCTAAATAACAATATATGATTTTTTTTTTGCTTGTTAATTGGTCTGGAACTTCTTGGCATTGGAATTAACCTTTGGCTTGAGAAATCGTGACTCAGAGGCATCTAAGCCGTCAAAATCACCCGGGGATCGCACCCGGCTTGAGCCACACCAACCCTTAACATGGTTGGATTTTTTGTCCCCGCAAGTTTCGAACCAGTGACTTTTCAACACAGAATGACTTAACAACACGCTCTATCACCGACTATCCTACACCTCAGAAACAATAACAATATATGATTAATATTTATCATAAAATATAATTATTTATTAAAAAATTAATTTATATGATTTATTTTATACCATATTTTACCTTAAAAACCATAGAATTGCTTTGAACATGTAAAATTAAATATTTAACCAATATTACATAGATCATATCTCTTGTTAATTCAAAATTGAATATTTAACAAATATTACATAGATCATATCTCTTGTTAATTTTTATACAATAACTTTTCTTTATGGCGTGTCTTTGCAAATCCTTGGGAAATTGTTAGTTTTATAAGTTTAGATAACACGTATTCCAATATATTTTTTAAATCTATCATTGATTTAATTTTGACAATAAAATTCAAATGGAATTTGAACACAGTCTAAGTTTATTTCATGGTGGCACTATGTGCTTAGGGTTTGACTCCCTTTCAAACATCTTTAAAAAATAATTTGAACATAGTCTAAGTTTATTTCATGGTGGACTCCCTTTCAAACATCTTTGAAAAAATAAATTGAATAAATTAATGAGAACTTTATAGGTTGGTTTCACTTCATTTTAATATAAATCATCAAAATAGAAAATTTTAAGTGCCATCTTATCAATCTCTTATTTTAAGAAATTTATTGGTTTCACTTAATTTTAACATAAATCATCAAAATATAATATTTTAAGTGCCCTCTTATCAAATTCTTATTTTTTTGAAATTTATTAAAACATGCCATTTATTAAAACATGCACATAGGAGAATTTAAATTTATTTATTTTTTAGAATTTTGAAGAGTAGATGATTTTTCGTTTTTATGGGTTTTTTCAATAAATAAGGTATATTTACATAGGTCAAATACCTTAAGTAAACCACTCATACAATATATCAAATACCAATATACTAATGTGTACATGGTTAAAACTCTCAAAGAGGGAAACAATCCATGATCCTAGTCAACTTGGACACTCGAGACAATATATTAACAAAAAAAGAAAATAAATTATATAAGAATATCTCACAACAGATCATTATCAATTGAATCTCCATGCCTTTTAAAAATAGACCATGGACCAATCGAGTGTGAAGCCACAAATTAAGTGTTGTTAATATTGAGGAGAAAATGAACCATCAGATCACTTTATGTCTAAAACATAATCCTGACTATCATATTAGATAATTACAAAAGAACACTAAACAAACACATTTTACCTAAAGACAATTTAGACCACGTTGAACTTAATTAACTCATAATCTTCTAAATATTCTAACATACCCCCTTAAGAACAACTTGGGATAAGATTGAAGGATTTACAAAAGTGACATAATATGATAAAGAATGAGGCACTAAAGCCTATCCCCCCTCAGTGGCAACTTATTGAACTCCTAACATATATCGAATCTTGGGAAACTTCTCTTATGTAAGAGTCTTTGTGAAAATATCTACAACTTGATCATCTATATGGAAATAGAGCACCTCTAGAACATAATCTTGAAGAAGATTTCTAATGAAGTGCATGTGTAGCTCAATTTGTTTATCGTGCTAATGTTGAACGAGATCTTTGGTGAGATGAATAGCACTGTGATTATAACACCAAAGTGTCATTATATGTTGTCGTTCGAATATGAACTCTGAAAGGATATGTCAAAGCCACAAAAATTCTTGACATGCACTAATTGTTGCTCAATACTCTACTTCTACTAAAGAAAGATAAAGCACACAATATTTCTTACAAGCCTAAGTGACACATCTCAAACTAAGACTAAAAACACAAGCTATGGTAGACTAATATCACATGGTCACAAACCCAATTGGAATCAGTGAAACCAATAAACAAAGGAGTCCTCCCTAAATTGCATTTATCCCAAACTAAATTGTACCTAGGATATACCAAAGTATCCTCTTTTCTACTTTCCAATGGATCTTATGGGGTCTTTGCATATATTGGGAAACAAGACCAACAATAAAGGAAATATTAGGATGGGTATGAATAAATATAAAAGGCTACTAACTAATTGATGATATAAATATGCATCCACTTTAGGCATAGTACATGTGGTAGAAAGTGCACATTATTTCTTACAAACCTAAGTGATAGGTTTGGAACCAAGACTAAAAACATAAATTACAATACACTACTAATCATAAGGGTCACCAACCCAATCAAAATCAATGAAACCAACAAACAAAGGAGTCCTCCTTGAAATAAAGAACACTAAAGAAACACACTTTACCTAAAGACACATTAGACCAAGTTGAAATTAACTAACTCCTAAGTGTCTAAATATCCTAACATACCCCCTTAAGAACAACTTGGGATAAGATTGAAGGATTTACAATGGTGACATAATAGGAAGCATTAAATCCTATCTCCCATCAGTGACAACTTCTTGAATTCCTAACATAGATCAAAACATGGAAAACTTTGCTTATGTAAAATTCTTTGTGAAAATGCTTGTAGCCACATCATCTATATGGAAATAAAGCACTTATATAAGAAATCCTGAATAAGATTTCTAATGAAGTGCATGTGTAGCTTAATGTGTTTACTATGCTAATATTGAACTATATCTTTGGTGAGATGAATGGAACTCTAATTATAACCCCAAAGTGTCATCAGATGTTGTGGTTCTAATCTGAACTCTAAAAGGATATGTCAAAGCCACAAAAATTCTTGACATGCACTAATTGTTGCTCAATACTCTACTTCTACTAAAAAAGATAAAGGACACATTATTTCTTACAAGCCTAAGTGACACATTTGAAACTAAGACTAAAAACATAACCTATGGTAGACTTAATATCATAGGGTCACAAACCCAATTGGAATCAATGAAACCAATAAACAAAGGATTCCTCCCTAAACTGTGTTGTATCCCAAACTAAATTGTACCTAGGATATACCAAAGTATCCTCTTTGCTACTTTCCAATGGATCTTATGGGGTATTTGCATATATCGGGAAGAAATGCCAACAATAAAGGAAATATTACGATGGGTATGAATCAAATACAAAAGGATACCAATTGACTGATGATATAAAGAGGCATCCACTTCAGGCATGGTACATGTGGTAGAAAGTGCACATTATTTCTTACAAGCCTAAGTGATAGGTTTGAAACCAAGACTAAAAATATAACTTACAATAAACTACTAATCATTAGGGTCACCAACCCAATTGAAATAAGTGAAACCAACAAACAAAGGAGTCCTCCTTGAACTATATTGTATTTCAAATGAATTGTACCCTATATATACCAAAGTATCCTCTTTGTTTCTTTATAATGGCTATCATGGGGTGTTTGCATATACCAATCAACAAGACCAATAGAAAAGAAAATATTATGATGGGTATGAATCAAATACAAAATGTGACCAACTAACTCACCTTAAAAAGCAACATCTACTTTGGTTGTGGTATAGGTGGTAGAAAGTTTGACTCTAGACTAGAAGGGAGATGGAGTTGGTTTACAGTTGTCCTTGTGAAAGTGGTGAAGATGTCCATGTGTATACTTAGACTAGGAAAAATAAAATAATGAAAATGTCCTAAGTTTGATATTTCAAATCTCTTCTTAAGAGTAGATTTCACATGGGTTAAAAATTTTGGGTCACTACTAGTGAGTATAAGGTCATCAATATAAAGAACAAGTATTACGAGATAGTTACCCACTTTCTTAGTATAAACATTGGGATTAGAATAAAATATAGAAAATATGGTATAAAAATGAAACCTATCCATTTTATCATATTAGGATGATGCCAGAGGATCCACCCCTCCTGCCTAGAGGAAATTCACAATGAAATTCCTTCTCCCACACAAAATTGGGAGTGTAGACACTCTAAAACTTCTATTGCATAACATAACCACACATATTTCTCAAAAAGAGAATGCTACAACCCCTAGAGTTGTGCATCCCCGCCATATGCTCTTCTATAGAACCAATAAATGGACACTACAAACCATGAGTCTTCTCTAATCAATCTGCTCCATATTTTCCAATCTGTTGTTAGCACCCTAAGAGTTTGAAGACTACAACTCACCCTAGAAGGATATTATTGGAAGAAATCCCTCTGTGGATAAAAATGTTGCTCATAGAAAATGAGATGATGCACATACGAATCAATAGGATGACTGAGTAAACCCCCCCCCCCANCCCTTGTGCAGGAATGGGGGGGGGGGGATAGAAAGCAAGGAGTGAAAAACATGTAATCATATCCAAGACGAAAAAAAGAGAACATGCACGAGAAGTGTGTGTGGAAAAAATATATGTGCTACAGAGAAGAGCATAAGAAGAAATATTTTCGAAGAGACGTGGCATTTAGACAAACATATCAAGAGAGGATACTAGAATTAGTGGGAGAAGGATCGAGGAAAATGAAGTAAGATCCCCTTAGATAGTGATCATTTTGGTCACATTACAAGAAGATGGGGTGTAGAGAAGTAGCACTAACGAAGTAGATGAGAGTGATGGAGACCTCCGAGAAGGGGCAAAGGCCTTAGCGATTATGAGCAGGCTTATGTAGCTAAAAATATGGATTTATTTTGGATCCCTCACCACAAAATATAAGAGAGTATGGAGGAACCCCTTCTTTGAAAAAATCCCCTTACACATTTTTCATCAAGAAGAAAGAACCAAATAAACTATAGAGGTAAGAGAAGAAAAAGAAGAGGTATTGGAAGAGACAATTGAAGGAGAAACAGAATTCATTAATACTTCACAAGAGAGAGCATCGGTATCAGCAACAACAAGTAGTAGTCACTCAGGAAGACACATTTCTAGATCAAGTATGTTGGAACAAGATTCAATACTTGGACTTCTTACATTTCATGGGACAGGAAGAGATGATGCAAAAACACATTGGTTCATGTGTGAAGCTATATTTTCAGTTGAGAGATTCACAAATGAGGCATCCAATATTGTGTAGCTAGAAACCACTTTCGAAGAAAGATCTATGGTGTGGTGCATGAAGTACAAGGCTACCACGCTGGTGGGATAAACAAGATCCCTGATAGAGATAAAGAGATATATACTTAGAGAATTTCAAAATCCTAAGTCAAAATCATAGTGTATAATCGACGTCAAAGAGATCAAAAAGTTAGCTGGAGAAACCTTGTGGGATTATCTACAAGAAGTCCAACATCAAGAATGGTTTATTGTTGGACTCCTACCACGTATTTGAGTCCCACTCACCCAATAGAAGGTGAAAACCCAAGCAAAGGTCACAGAAATTGCTATGCATCTAGAAGTCACACTGGGAGGTGGTGAGACATCGGTAGGATTGGCACAGGTACAGTCTCAACTCATGACCTTCACAATGAAATTGCAAGATATTGTGAAGGCTAAGGCGGTGCATGAGAATGTGTGGTGTAATACATGTCATGTTGAAGGTAACTATAGGAATGAGTTTTCTATGTTGGGGAATTACGCAACGATGAGTGAGTCGAATCTGTTTCCAATAGGACCACAAATGGAGTGGTGTGAGATCTTTCAGCAATGGGGTCATATACCTCCCCATTTCCCCACACTGCAAAAGTATCAAAAGACCATGCACACTCCATATTATGAGTTCTAAAAATCCATTGGACATCATGTGAAAAATTGTTGGTCACTGCAACTAATGAAATGATCCAGGTGGATCTTGGTGGCCACCCACCTGTTCCATATCCCAACTGGCTCATCTAGACAATTTTCAGTTCAACACATTTCTTTATAATGGGGACATTTATTTGTAATTGTGGGTTCTACACTTACGGGGTTGTCCTGAATCCCTACACGACATCCAGGTGAATATTGGTGGCCGCCCACTTATTCCAACTGGCTTATTTTGGAAGTTTTCATGTCAGTGCATCTTTATGTACTTCCAGGTCCGTTTTGGGGCTCTAAAAATGTTTTTTTTTCTTTCCATAGTCAAACTATAGACATAGTTAGATTTTTGTGGAATAATGTGTATTTCTCGAAAACACCTTTCCAATGAGCTATCACACGCCTAAAACGGATATCRTATTCAAAAGTTGTCGAAGTGTCAAATCCTCTCAACACCGAAGCTCCTGAAATGTTGACACGTCACTCCAGGAGATTATCCTTCCAAGAGATTTCAATCAATAAAAAACTCAGTTTCCTGAAGTGTCAGAGCCCCAAACTACCACATCACTCTGCAAATTTGGTCCTCCAAGAGATATGTATACTTTTCATTCAAAAACTCCTAAAATCCAAAGAGTCGGGGACACGTAGCATTCATCAGTTAAAACATGTGGCACTCATCTGTTGACGACACATGGCATTCATTTGTCACTGACACATGGCACTCATTTCAAGCACCTTTGGTTACATCATCTCTACTATTTCGGGTGACACATGGCACTCTTCTTTCTATGACACGTTATTGATATGACATCATGTGACCATGTCATTTTGGGAGATTGTCCTCTAAGAGATTCCCAAACTCTTCATTCCAAATCTCCCGAACCCCGAAGATTCAGAGTCCCTAAGTCCTGAAATGTTTAAGGATAAAGATAATCCCATGTTAATTAGAAAAAAGTGTTGGTTAATGAATTCGAGAGTTCGGTCCTCCAGGAGATATGTATACTCTGCACTCTAAATATCCCGAATGCTGAATTTTTGAAGTGGTGTATCCTCATTTATTGCATATTTTGAAGTTTTTTAAACGACACCAAACCAAGAACATTGAGTCAATCAAAGGAATCATATTGCTCTTCTAACAACATCTCAATGATATTCAATAGGTACATAATCGAAGATTCATATCCAGACCCTAAAACACCACAACCAGGAATTGGAGAAACTACACACCCAAACTGCAGAAGGAATATCAGAGACTCTAGAAAAGAGCGAAAAGACTTACCTCTTCCCCCCAGAAAATAAGTTGAGGAAGAACGTCACCGACACATCCAATTATCTCCCAGTGGCCTCCAGCAACATGCATGGATGTCAGTGCTCGATACAGAACTTAGTTCTATCACTCCTAGTCATTTTTTGTCAAATCTCAATTCATATGCATCAGTCTAGTTTCATTGCTAGTAGCAGTTTTTAGTTGTTTAATTGCAAGAATATTTTAGATTAAGGAATAATAAGTGGTCTTTTATGTGTGATAAGAACCACTCATTTTTTATTAAGTCAAGATCAATGTATACATTAATATACTCCAGTTTGTTTTTAGTAAAGTTAATAAGTTGTTTTACAATTGATGTTGTAGAGTTAAGCCCCAGTTCCACATTGTTTGAGGGCCTCTGCATCGTTGATAAATAGGAATTATTTGTGTGTTAGAAGGGTTCGGATTTTGGGAGAAGAATATCAATAGATAAAATTGGTTGAACATGTTCTATGCATGGATTAAATCTCTCTACCTGGTGAATATACTATTGATTACAGTGTGTTTTTGTCCAAATCTATATGTGTTTTTCCCTTATCTTGAATACGGTTTTTTATCTGTGCAAAGGACATTTCATTTCCTTCATCTATTGTATAACTTGTCTTCATTGATATGCAACCTGTGAGAATTGTTTTTTATTGCAACCTGTGGAAGTAATTGTGTTTTTGGTACATGTTTAATGCCTTGAAATGATATTTTAAGACTTAAACTTCTTACAATAGATTATTCATTGAGTAGTTTGTTGTTTCCCTTTGTTTTTTTACCTCTATTATCTCACTTGTCTATCATTAGTGTGCCACCATCCAATGAGGACCCTCATCCATATCATTTTCCAACCCAACCATTCTCTTGTTTTGGTAAAACCAACCCTCTAACTAACCAACAAAATAAAAAACCAACCATTCCAAAACTTGAGGTGGCCTAGCTCTACCCTTTAGCAGTTAGGTGCGGACTTTAGGACCAACATCTTCTAGAGCCATTGCCGAGGAACAGAGTAACGATATATATTTCCCTGGGAGAACGAAAACGATCATATCTGACCTTTGGTCGTGAACAAAGATCAGACACATTTAGAATGTCATCTTTTACCCGATGACTCCACTGAGTAAACTTCACAAAATAAATATTGGCTCCCAGAAAAGGACTCAAGAGATCCAAATATGAGCACATAAAAGCCACTAAGGCTCATCCCAACCCTAAGAAGGACATACTAGTCTCTGAGCCAGAAAGACAACTAATAAAATCCACCTTAGCCTAGAGATATACCTCATCCCTCAAGGGTAAATTTGCACCTAAAGAATCCACTTTTGTCCATTTTCACAAGTAGCTCGAATTTGCTAGCCCCAAGAATCACAATTACAAGGAACCTCAGACACCTTCAACTCTTGACTCTACTTCATCATCCAATCCAGTATCCACCCATGTAGCTCCAATAAATATTCATATTCCTATTTCCCAAACAATGGTTGTTAATAGGATGGATGCCATAATTGTTGCCAGATATGAACCCTTAGTTTTTCATGTAGGCTTACATGCACTCCAAACCACAAATTACATGAAATATTTACCAAGATATAATGGGGAAGGGGATGTCACAGTCGAGGAACATCTCGTAGCCTTATACAACTTTGCATACAACTTTAACATTGACTATGCAGATGTGTGGATGAGGTTCTTTGTACAAAGCCTCGATGGGGAGGTAATAAAATGGGTTTTGGGCCTCCCTCCAGCCTCCATTGAAAATGTTGATGTGTGAGATGAATATTTCATAAAGCAATGGGGAGATATAATGGATTATTTGTATTACATCACTGAGTTTGGGACCCTTAAGAGAAAGAACGATGAGTCTATTTTGGACTTCACCAAGAGATTCAATATGAAGTATGGTAGAAACACAGATGTGATCAAACCAACTGAAGCCTCTGCCAAGATTACTTATGCCAATGCATTTGATGCATAATTATCTCTTTTGTTGAGAGAGAGAAGATCCACCACCTTTCTATTCATGCAAGAATACACCATTGAGGTTGAGTCCAACATCTTAGCATCAAACAGGTTAAATACTAGATCTAAAATAGACAAGAAGAAACAAAGAGAGGATTCCATTGTCTCCTCTAACCTAGCCACATCTAATCCCAAACTTGATGAAATGACCAAAACTTTGAAGGATTTGACATGCGAAATAACTAAGATGAAATGGGAATCTAAACAACCAAACAAAGCTTTTCAAGGGGCTAGGAACAGAAATCCCAACCAATTTAGAAGGCCAAATGATGCCCCTCAGATAATGCAGAGAGAGAGGAGGAATTTTGATGACCAAAGAGTAGTACCTCCTTTCCAAAACAATTAGATTGATGAGATGGATGTAGATAGTGAGGTTGTGGATGATCCTGATGTACTTTTCAATGAAACATATTTTCACACCAGTCACTTAACGCGATAAGATTATGAGATAGCTCGACTGTCAAATCATTTTAATATTGATATAGGGGGAGAGGGATTTATTCAAGGCCAACCCCAAAAGAAATATGATTTGAGGCCTAGAATAGCTGCTCCCAAAGCCACCACCTTCGATCAGAACAGTAAAGTAGAAGTTCCTCCCAAGTCAAATCCAAGCAAGGGTGCATTGACTAAATCTCATCAGCCTCCTCCATTTAAACTTTTTGTCCCATAAGTAAAGGAATTTGATAGGCCACAAGCATCTTTCAGCCTAGAGCATGAGTTGAAAAAGATCAAGATCCATGTACCTCTGTCAGAATTGTTGAAAAATGAGCCCTTCGAAAAATCCATTATGAAGGTTCTGCAGCCACCTACTTCTATTGTAACTTCTGATGTAATTAGTCTACAGGATGAGAACCCAACCATTATTGTGGGCCCACATATCAAGGATGGCTCCGATGCCTCTCCACCATTATACTTATATTTCAATATTCATGACAAGATCCTACATAATTGTCTCATGGACTTAGGGGCCTCACACAATGTCATGCCTAAACTTGTTATGGAGGAACTAAGCCTGGAGATCACCAAGCCCTTCCAAGGCCTTTACTCCTTTTACTCTAAAAAATTCAAATGTTTGGGATTAATCAAAGATCTAGTGGTTTTCTAAGCACAGTTACCCATGAAGAGTGTAGTGATGGACATCATTGTGGTTGGCATTCCCCCCAAGTTTGGTATTATTTTGCCCGGGACACGGGCCAAGAAGGTTGGGGGATCATTACAAATGGACCTCACATATGCCACCCTCCATGTTTTCAAAGGAGAGCATAGGAGGTTATACACGGAGGTCATATTGGCCTATATCATCAGTGACCATCAGAAGCCAAGTAATCAACCAATTTATGTTGTTGAGGAAGAGATCAACTTATTTGTTTTTCATCTAAATGGTGATGAACCTGAAATCACAGTCAGCAAATGCAAAAATCAATCTTTGACATATCAGCAAAACAAAGTGTGGAAGATGTATTTCGATGGATCTTCATCAAAAGAAGGTGTTGGAGATGGTATAGTCCTCATTTCCCCTGCGCAGGAGATTATAATGCTCTCTTATAAGCTGGAATTCAAGAATACTAAAAATATAGTTGAGTATGAAGCTCTAGTGCTCGGATTAAGGGTTTCCAAAGACATGGCCATTGACATTTTGGTAGTTTTTGGTGATTCTGATTTAATCATCAATCAAGTCAATATCATATATCAAGATAAGCAACATAGGCTCAAACAATAAAGGAACGAGGTGTGGGACCTAGTTGGCAACTTCTTTATGGCATTTAGCATCTCCATCATTCCCGGAGAGGAAAATTAGAAGGAATTCAGAAGGAAGATTCTTTGACCTTGGTTTTTAGTACCTTCAGACCCCCCATTGGCCCAAATACCAAGTATTAGGTGGAAGTCATACATAGGACAACCATACCAGAAAACATAAATCATTGGCAGGTCTTTAATGATGACTTGGAGCTACAAAGATTTATGTAGACCATAGAATAATTCTCCAGTATCTCAATAGATCAATAAGGCAAAGATGATGAATCAAAGAATCAACAAACATCTCAGTTGTTGAACAAGGTGGCTGGCCACAACATTGTGGAACTTAAAATAGACCACATCCCCAGGGGTCTAGTGCCATTGGAAAGGTTATTTGATAGTTATGATGTCATCCATATCTTCTTTAGTATTTTGTTTATTGACTATATATCAATTTCAAGTTTAAAAAGATTTCGTTGACTTGTAAACTAAGGCTATCATGATCGTACTATTTCAAGTTTTAAAAGAATCTCTTCACATGTAAACTAAGCCTATCATGATCCTACTACATGGGGTTATGATATTTAATGCTTTTGCATTATTGTTTAGTTTAAGAATTTTAAAATTAAACAAATAATGGGGAATGATATTGAGTATTTTAAATGTATTTTTGAATTATGTAATGTTACACATAATGTAATAATAAAAAATAAGAGTGAGTTTGTTTACTTATTAATTTATTTTTAAAATATTTGAAATAGGATATTCAAAGTTGAATAAACTAATTATAATAAGTTAAYCATAGATTAGTATCGAACAAATTAATTAAGCAATCATTGTTTATGTCAATTAACTATTTATTTTTCATTTATCATTTATCATTATTTATATAATATATGATTAATTTTTGTTTTGTTTGTATCTAAGTCTTTAAAATCACCAACCCTTAACATGGATGGATTTTTTGTCTCATAACTTTAACGTAACTTTAACATCACCAAATACCTTAACAACACACTCTGCCATCGATTGTCCTATACCTAAAAGAACAATATATGATTAATCTTTACCATAAAAATATAATTATTTATAAAAAATAATATTTTATATGATTTATTTAATACCATATCTTACTTTAAAAAACCATTGAATTGCTTTGAACATGTAAAATTGAATATTTAACAAATATTACATAGATCATATCTCTTCTGAATTTTCATACAATAACTTTTCTTTATGGCGTGTCTTTGCAAATCCTTGGGAAATTGTTAGTTTTATAAGTTGAGATAACACGTATTCCAATATATTTTTTAAAGCTATCATTGATTTAATTTTGACAATAAAATTCAAATGGAAATTGAACTTAGTCTAAGTTTATTTCATGGTGGCACTATGTGCTTAGGGTTTGACTCCCTTTCAAACATCTTTGAAAAAATAAATTGAGTAAATTAACGAGAACTTTATTGGTTGGTTTCACTTCATTTTAATATAAATCATCAAAATAGAAAATTTTAAGTACCCTCTTATCAATCTCTTATTTTTTAAGAAATTTATTGGTTTTACTTAATTTTAACATAAATCATCAAAATAGAAAATTTTAAGTGCCATCTTATCCATCTCTTATTTTTTTAGAAATTTATTAAAACATGCACATAGGAGAATTTAAATTTATTTATTTTTTAGAATTTTGAAGAGTAGATGAATTTTTGTTTTTATGGGTTTTTTCAATAAACAAGGTATATTTATATAGGTCAAATACCTTAAGGAAACCACTCATACAATATATAAAATACCAATATACTAATGTGTACATGGTTAAAACTCTCAAAGAGGGAAACAATCCATGATCCTAGTCAACTTGGACACTCGAGACAATATATTACCAAAAAAAGAAAATAAATTACATAAGAATATCTCACAACCGATCATTATCAAATGACTCTCCATGCCTTTTAAAAATAGACCATGGACCAATCGAGTGTGAAGACACAAATTAAGTGTTGTTAATATTGAGGAGAAGATGAACCATCAGATCACTTTATGTCTAAAACATAATACTGACTATCATATTATATAATTACAAAAGAACACTAAAAAAACACACTTTACCTAAAGACAATTTAGACCACGTGGAACTTAATTAACTCATAATCTTCTAAAAATTCTAACATACCCCCTTAAGAACAACTTGGGATAAGATTGAAGGATTTACAAAGGTGACATAATAGGATAAAGAATGAAGCACTAAAGTCTATCTCCCCTTAGTGACAACTTCTTGAACTCCTAACATATATATCTTGGAAAACTTCTCTTATGTAAGAGTCTTTGGGAAAATATCTGCAACTTGATCATCTATATGGAAATAGATCACTTCTAGAACACAATCTTGAAGAAGATTTCTAATGAAGTGCATGTGTAGCTCAATTTTTTTGTCATGCTAATGTTGAACGAGATCTTTGGTGAGATGAATAGCACTGTGATTATAACACCAAGTTGTCATTATATGTTGTCGTTCGAATATGAACTCTGAAAGGATATGTCAAAGCCACAAAAATACTTGACATGCACTAATTGTTGCTCGATACTCTACTTCTACTAAAGAAAGCTAAAAAACACATTATTTCTTACAAGCCTAAGTGAAACATCTCAAACTAAGACTAAAAACATAAGCCATGGTAGACTAATATCACATCGTCACAAACCCAATTGGAATCAGTGAAACCAATAAACAAAGGAGTCCTCCCTAAATTGCATTTATCCCAAACTAAATTGTACCTATGATATACCAAAGTATCCTCTTTTCTATTTTCCAATGGATCTTATGGGGTCTTTGCATATATCGGGAAATAAGACCAACAATAAAGGAAATATTAGGATGGGTATGAATAAATATAAAAGGCTACTAACTAATTGATGATATAAAGATGCATCCATTTTAGGCATAGTATATGTGGTAGAAAGTGCACATTATTTCTTGCAAACCTAAGTGATAGGTTTGGAACCAAGACTAAAAATATAAATTACAATACACTACTAATCATAAGGGTCACCAACCCAATCAAAATCAATGAAACCAAGAAACAAAGGAGTCCTCCTTCAAATAAAGAACACTAAAGAAACACAATTTACCTAAAGACACATTAGACCAAGTTGAAATTAACTAACTCCTAAGTGTCTAAATATCCTAACATACCCCCTAAAGAACAAATTTGGATAAGATTGAAGGATTTACAATGGTTACATAATAGGATAAGGAAGGAGGCATTAAATCCTATCTCCCATCAGTGACAACTTCTTCAATTCCTAACATAGATCAAAACATGGAAAAAATTTCTTATGTAAAAGTCTTTGTGAAAATGCTTGCAACTAGATCATCTATATGGAAGTAGAGCACTTATATAGGAAATCTTGAAGAAGCTTTCTAATGAAGTGCATGTGTAGCTTAATTTGTTTACTATGTTAATGTTGAACTATATCTTTGGTGAGATTAATGGAACTCTAATTATAACCCCAAAGTGTCATTGGATGTTGTCATTCTAATCTGAACTCTAAAAAGATATGTCAAAGCCACAAAAATTCTTGACATTCACTAATTGTTGGTCAATACTCTGCTTCTACTAAAAACGATAATGGGCACATTATTTCTTACAAGCCTAAGTGACACATTTGAAACTAAGACTAAAAACATAACCTATGGTAGACTTAATATCAAAGGGTCACAACCCCAATTGGAATCAATGAAACCAATAAACAAAGGAGTCCTCCCTAAACTATGTTGTATCCCAAACTAAATTGTACCTAGGATATACCAAAGTATCCACTTTGTTACTTTCCAATGGATCTTATGGGGTGTTTTCATATATCAGGAAAAAATACCAACAATAAAGGAAATATTAGGATGGGTATGAATCAAATACAAAAGGATACCAATTGACTGATGATATAAAGAGGCATCCACTTCAGGCATGGTACATGTGGTAGAAAGTGCACATTATTTCTTACGAGCCTAAGTGATAGGTTTGAAACCAAGACTAAAAATATAACTTACAATAAACTACTAATCATTAGGGTCACCAACCCAATTGAAATAAGTGAAACCAACAAACAAAGGAGTCCTCCTTGAACTATATTGTATCTCAAATGAATTTTACCCTAGATATACCAAAGTATCCTCTTTGTTTCTTTCTAATGGTTATCATGGGGTGTTTGTATATACCAGTCAACAAGAGCAATAGCAAAGAAAATATTATGATGGGTATGAATCAAATACAAAATGTGACCAACTAACTCACCTCAAAAAGTAACATCTACTTTGGTTGTGGTATAGGTGGTAGAAAGCTTGACTCTAGACTAGAAGGGAGATGGAGCTGGTTTACAGTTGTCCATGTGAAAGTGGTGAAGGTGTCCATGTGTATACTTAGACTAGGAAACATAAAATAATGCAAATGTCCTAAGTTTGATGTTTGAAATTTCTTCTTAAGAGTAGATTTCACATGGGTTAAAATTTTTGGGTCACTACTAGTGAGTATAACGTCATCAATATAAAGAACAAGTATTATGAGATAGTTACCCAGTTTCTTAGTATAAACATTGGGATTAGAATAAAATCTAGAAAATATGGTATAAAAATGAAACCTATCCATTTTATCATATTAGGATGATGCAAGAGGATCCACCCCTCCTACCTAGATGAAATTTACAATGAAATTCCTTCTCCTACACAAAATTGGGAGTGTAGACACTCTAAAACTTCTATTGCATAACATAACCACACATATTTCTCAAAAAGAGAAGGCTATAACCCCTAGAGTTGTGCATCCCCGCCATATGATCTTCTATAAAACTAATAAATGGACACTACAAACCATGAGTCTTCTCTAATCAATTTACTCCATATTTTCCAATCTGTTGTTGGCACCAGTCTTCTCTAACTTTCCCTATAAGTATATTATTGGAAGAAATCCCTCTGTGGATTAAAATCTTGCTCATAGAAAATGGGATGATGCACATAGGGCCCAATAGGATGACTGAGTAAATGCCCCACTCTCCCCTGCGCAGGAATGGGGGGGGGATAGAAAGCAAGGAGTGAAAAACATGTAATCATATCCAAGATGAAAAGAAGAGAACATGCACAAGAAGGGTGTGTGGAAGAAATATATGTGCTAGAGAGAAGAGCATAAGAAGAAATCTTTTTGAAGAGACATGGCATTCAGAGAAACGTATCAAGAGAGGATACTAGAATTAGTGGGAGAAGGATCAAAGGAAATGAATTAAGATCCCTTTAGATAGTGATAATTTTGGTCACATTACAACAGTATGGGGTGTATATAAGTAGCACTAATGAAGTAGATGACAGTGATGGAGCCCTCTGAGAAGGAGCAGAGGCCTTAGCGATTATGAGTAGGCTTACATAGATAAAGATATCGAATTTTTTTTATCCCTCACCACAAAATATGAGAGAGTATGGAGGAACCCCTTCTTTGAAAAAATCTTGTTGCACATTTGTCATCAAGAACAAAGAACCAAATAACCTATAGAGGTAAGAGAAGCAAAAGAAGAGGTATTAGAAGAGACAATTGAAGGAGAAACATAATTCATTAATACTTCACAAGAGAGAGCATCGGTATCAGCAACAACAAGTAGTAGTCGCTCTGGAAGACACAATTCTAGATCGAGTATGGTGGAACAAGATTCAATCCTTGGACTTCTTACATTTCATAGGATAGGAAGCGATGTTGCAAAAAAACATTGGTTCATGTGTGAAGCTATATTTTGAGTTGAGAGATTCACAAATGAGGCATCCAATATTGTGTAGATATAAACCACTTTCAAAGAAATATCTATCGTGTGGTGCATGAAGTACAAGGCTACCACACTGGTGGGACAAACAAGATCCCTGATAGAGATAAAGAGATATATACTTAGGGAATTTCAAAATCCTAAGTCAAAATCATAGTGTATAATAAAGGTCAAAGAGATCAAGAAGCTAGCTCGAGAAACCTTTTAGGATTATCTCCAAGAAGTACAACATCAAGAATGGTTTATTGTTGGAATCCTACCACATATTTGAGCCCCATTCGCCCAATAGAAGGTGAAAACCCAAGAAGAGGTCATAGAAATTGCTATGTAGTTAGAAGTCACACTGGGAGGTGGGGAGACATCGGTAGGATTGGCGCAGGTACAATCTCAACTCATGACCTTCAGATTGAAATTGCAATATATTGTGAAGGCTAAGGTGGTGCATGAGAATGCATGGTGTAATACATGTCATGTTGAAGGTAACTATAGGAATGAGTGTTCTATGTTGGGGAATTACACAACGACAAGTGATTCGAATCTATTTCCAATAGGACCACAAATGGAGTGGTGTGAGATCTTTCAACAATGGGGTCATATACCTCCCCATTTCCCCACACTGCAAAAGTATCAAAAGACCATGCACACTCCATTTTATGAGTTCTACAAATCCAATGGACATGATGTGAACAATTGTTGGTCACTGTAACTAATGCAATGATCCAAGTCGATCTTGGTGGCCACCCACCTATTCCATATCCCAACTGTCTCATCTGGACAATTTTCAGTTCAACACGTTTCTATATAATGGGGACATTTATTTGTAATTGTGGGTTCTACACTTACAGGGATGTCCTAAATCCCTACATGACATCCAGGTGGATATTGGTGGTCACCCACCTATTCCAACTAGCTTATTTTGGAAGTTTTCATGTCAGTACATCTTTATGTACTTCTAGGGCCGTTTTTGGGGCTCTAAACAGTGTTTTTTTTTTCTTTCCATAGTCAAAGTATAGATGTAGTCAGAGTTTTGTGGAATAATGGGTATTTATTGAAAATACCTTTCCAATGAGCTATCACGCGCCTAAAACGGAGATCGTATGCGAAAGTTACGACCCCAGGGAGTTAATGTACTAACTTACCCCAATGGGGTCCACATGAATTTTAGTGTTTCATATCCTAGGGTTAGGTTTTTGAATGTCTATGTTTTTGGCATTCATGTTTATCATAAAAATGCCTTCATAGCGTCATTTTAGTCATCTTCTAGCGAATGAGTGTAGCCATCACATCTCTTCTCAGAGATAAATATGCCACCATTCTAGCGAGTCTGGTACTCTGTATTTTTACAATCTCTTTACAATTCTTTCATTAATAGAAATAAAGTATTTTTGTATTTCTTTGTTTATGGAAATTTTCATGAGTATTTCATTGTAATATCTCTCCTTTCATTTCATTCCGAAAATAATATGTATCATGCAAGAACACACCATAAATGTTTTCTAGGTCCAAGAATAAAATAAGGGTGGAGACTACAGAGGCTTCGATAAAGGGGATACCAAGGAGCCCAATGAGGAGGATATCGAAGAGGACAAGGACGAGGATATGGTGGTGGTGGAGGAATACCAGCCACCTATTAAAACTATGGTGAAATAAGCCACTTATCATAATTCTATACCAAATCATGTGCACTCTATGGATATTACCACAATGTAGACCATGTCATGGAGGAATTCCCAGAGAGTTTAGCCAACCAAAAAAAATAATAAAGGGCATTGCAATATGGTGACTACGAAGCCACACGAAAACCAAAAGCCAAAAGAAAAAGTGGATGTATGGGTGGTGTTGATACCTAAGTCTGCACCCTTGCCCCTCCTCTCTCATTCCCATATTCCTTCATCAAAATCATTCCTCTTATGCTTGGTTAAGTCGGTTTCCATTTACTAAATGACTCAGTTTTTTATCATTATCTTTCTTGATTGATTCTTTGCACCAATTATTTCTATTTTATTGAAGGATAATTTCATGTCATGGTTTGGTTTTGAAATACTCTTCATCATGTTTTCCATTGATTGAGCATGCAGCAGGTCGACCAAGTCCTTTATATGCACAGGAAAAATTCGTAGAAAAAACGTAGCAATTCATAGTAGTATATTTCAGGCTTATATTGTAAGCAAACAAACATGTTAAATTTTTGATGTTGGATATCCAATAGTCAATTCATATCAACGACTCTCTTGCATTCGGAGTTTCAAAATCACACGAGGTTTAACAACAAATCAATAGGAACATCACTCTGTGACTTCAACGTTCAGGCATCCGAACTTGTCATTGTTTCAATCTTAAAAAGTGCCCGAATGTCGAAGTTCTGAAGCCTCCTAACACCGAAGTTCTCGAAATATTGTCGCGTCACTCCGAGAGGTGGTCATTCTATGAGGTTTCAATCCAGAACAAGCGTAGATCACCAGAGCTCCAAAATGTCAGAGAACCAAACTGCCACGTCACTCCACGAGATCGACCATCCGAGAGATGTGCAAACTCTGCATTCATAGGCTCCTGAACCCTGAAGAGTCGAAGACACATGGTATTCATCTATTAAAACATGTGGCATTCATCTATTATGGCATGTGGAAATCATCTATTATGACACGTGGCAATCATTTTAGGCACCTTTTGGTATGTCATATGTTCATTTTTAGGTGACACATGTCACTCTCTTTTGTGGCACATAAGCGATTGTGACATCATGTGGCCATGTCAGATCTGGGAGATCACCACTCTGGGAGATATCAATTCAGAGAAAAAATAGTTCTCTGAATCGTCGAAGTGTCGAGTTGTCGAAGTGTCGAATCCTCTGAACATCGAAGCTCCTGAAATGTTGACACATCACTCCGAGAGATTATCCTCCCAGGAGATTTCAATCAATAACAAACTCAGTTTTCCGAAGTGTCAGAGCCCCAAACTAGCACATCACTTAGCGAGTTCGGTCCTCCAAGAGATACGTATACTTTGCATTCAAAAACTATCGAACCCGGAAGAGTCGGGGACATGTAGCATTCATCGGTTAAGACATGTGGCACTCATATGTTGATGATGCGTGGAATTCATTTGTTGCTGACACATGGCACTCATTTCAAGCACCTTTGGGTACGTCATCTCTACTATTTCGGGTGACATATGTCACTCTTATTTCTATGACACGTTATTGATATGACATCATGTGACCATGTTACTCTGGGATATTGTCCTCCAAGATATTCTCAAACTCTACATTCCAAAGCTCTCGAACCCCGAAGAGTCAGAGTCTCGAATTCCTGAAATGTTTAACTATAAAGATAATCCCATGTTAATTAGAAAAAAGTGTCGATTAATGACTTCAGGAGTTTATTCCTTGAGAGATATGTATACTCTGCACTCTAAATCTCCCGAACGTTAAATTTTCGAAGTGTCTTATCCTCGTTTATTGTATATTTTGAAGTTTTTTAAATGACACCAAACGAAGAACGTTGAGTCATTCAAAGGAATCATATTGCTCATCTGACAACATCTCAGGGATAGTCAAAAGGTACATAATCAAAAATTCATATACAGACCCTGAAACACCACAACGAGGAATTGGAGAAACTACACACCCAGACTATAGAAGGAATATTAGAGACTCTAGAAAAGCACCAGAAGACTTACCTCTTCCCCCCAAGAAATAAGTTGAGGAAGAACGTCGCTGACACATCCAATTATCTCCCAGTGGCCTCCAGCAACGTGCATGGATGCCAGTGCTTGATAGAGAACTTAGTTCTGTCACTCCTAGTCATTTCCTGTCAAATCTTAATTCACTCCAGCATATGCATCAGTCTAGTTTGATTGCTAGTAGAAGTTTTTAGTTGTTTAATTGCAAGATTCTTTTAGATTAAGGAATAATAAGTGGTATTATATGTGTGATAAGAACCACTCATTTTTTATTAAATCAATATCAAAGTATACATTAATATACTCCAGTTTATTTTTAGTAAAGTTAATAAGTTGTTTTACAATTGATGTTGTAGAGTTAAGCCCCAGTTCCACACTAGTCGAGGGCCTCTGCATCGTTGATAAATAGGAAATTTATGTGTGTTAGAAGGGTTCAGTTTTTGGGAGAAGAAAATCAATAGATAAAATTGGTTGAACATTTTCTATGCATGGATTAAAGCTCTATACCTGGTGAATATACTCTTGATGATAGTGTGTTTTTGTCCAAATCTATATGTGTTTTTCTCTTATCTTGAATACGGTTTTTTATTTGTGCAAAGGACATTTCATTTCCTTCATCTATTGTATAACTTGCCTTTATTGATATGCAACCTGTGAGAATTGTTTTTTATTGCAACTTGTGGAAGTAATTGTGTTTTTGGTACATGTTTAATGCCTTGGAATGATATTTTAAGACTTAAACTTCTTACAATAGATTATTCATTGAGTGGTTTGTTATTTCCCTTTGTTTTTTTACCTCTATTATCTCACTTGTCTATCATTAGTGTGCCACCATCCAAGGAGGACCCTCGTCCATAACATTTTCCAACCCAACCATTCTCTTGTTTTGATAAAACCAACCCTCTAACTAACCAACAAAATAAAAAACCAACCATTCCAAAACTTGAGGTAGCCTATCTCTACCCTTTAGTAGTTAGGTGCAGACTTTAGGACCAACATCTTCTAGAGTCGTTGCCGAGGAACGGAGTAATGAGATATATTTCACTAGGAGAACGACAATGATCATATCTTACCTTTGATGGTGAACAAAGATCAGACACATTCAGAATGCCATCTTTCACCCAACGACTCCACTAAGTAAACTTCACAAAATAAATATTGTCTCCCAGAAAAGGACACAAGAGATCCATATATGAGCACATCAGAGCCACTAAGGCTCATCCCAACCCTAAGAAGGACATAGTAGTCTCTGAGCTAGAAAGACAACTAATAAAATTCATCTTAGCCTAGAGATATACCTCATCCCTCAAGGGTAAAGTTGCACCTAAAGAATCCACTTTTGTCCATTTTCACAAGTAGCTCGAATTTGCTAGCCCCGAGAATCACAATTACAAGGAACCTTAAACACCTTCAACTCTTGACTCTACTTCATCATCCAGTCTAGTATCCACCCATGTAGCTCCAATAAATCTCCATATTCCTATTTCCCAAACAATGGTTTTTAATAGGATGGATTGCATAATTTTTGTCAGATATGCACCCTTAGTTTTTCCTATAGGCTTACATGCACTCCCAACCACAAATTACATGAAATATTTACCAATATATAATGGGGAATGGGATGTCACAGTCGAGGAACATCTCGTAGCCTTATACAACTTTGCATACAACTTTAACATTGACTATGCAGATGTGTGAATGAGGTTGTTTGTACAAAGCCTCGATGGGGAGGTAAGAAAATGGTTTTTGGGCCTCCCTCCAGCCTCCATTGAAAATATTGATGTGTTAGATGAATATTTCATAAAGAAATGGGGAGATATAATGGATTATTTGTATTACATCACTGAGTTTGGGTCCCTTCAGAGAAATAACGATGAGTCTATTTTGGACTTCACCAAGAGATTCAATAAGATGTAGGTAGAAACCCAGATGAGATAAAACCAACTGAAGCCTTTGCCAAGATAACTTATGCCAATGCATTTGATGCAGAATTGTCTCTTTTATTGAGAGACAGAAGATCCACCACCTTTCTATCCATGCAAGAATACGCCATTGAGGTTGAGTCCAACATCTTAGCTTCAAATAGGTTAAATACTAGATCTAAAAAAGACAATAATAAATAGAGAGAGGATTCCCTTGCCTCCTCTAACCCGACCACATCTAATCCCAAACTTGATGAAATGACCAAAACTTTGAAGGATTTGACATGTGAAATAACTAAGATGAAATGGGAATCTAAACAACCAAACAGAGCTTTTCAAGGGGCTCGAAACAAAAATCCCAACCAGTTTAGAAGGTCGAATGATGCCCCTCAAATAATGTAGAGAGAGAGGAGGAATTTTGATGACCATAGAGTAGTACCTCCTTTCCAAAACAATTAGATTGAGGAGATGGATATATATAGTGAGCTTGTGGATGATCCTGATGTACTTTTTAATGAAACAGATTTTCACACCAGTCACTTAACGCAACAAGATTATGACATAGCCCAACTGTTAGATCAGTTTAATATTGAGATAGGGGGAGAGGGAGTTATTCAAGGCCAACCCCAAAAGAAATATGATTTGAGGCCTAGAACAGGTGCTCCCAAAGCCACCGCCTTCGATCAAAACAGTAAAGTAGAAGTTCCTCCCAAGTCAAATCCAAGCAAGGGTGCATTGACTAAATCTCATCAGCCTCCTCCATTTAAACTTGTTGTCCCATAAGTAAAGGAATTTGATAGGCCACAAGCATCTTTCATCCTAGAGCATGAGTTGACAAAGATCAAGATCCATGTACCTCTGTCAGAATTGTTGAAAAATGAGCCCTTCAAAAAATCGATTATGAAGGTTCTGGAGCCACCTACTTCTGTTGTAAATTTTGATGTAATTAGTCTGCAGGATGAGAACCTATCCATTACTATGGGCCCACATATCAAGGATGGCTCTGAAGCCTCTCCACCATTATACATATATTTAAATATCCATGAAAATATCCCACATAATTGTCTCATGGACTCAGGGGCCTCACACAATGTCATGCCTAAAGTTTTGATGGAGGAACTAAGCCTAGAGATCACCAAGCCCTTCCAAGGCCTTTACTCCTTTTACTCTAAAAAATTCAAATGTTTGGGATTAATCAAAGATCTAGTGGTTTTTTTAGCACAGTTACCCATGAAGAGTGTAGTGATGGAAATCATTGTGGTTGACATTCCCCCCAGGTTTGGTATGCTTTTGTCCAAGACATGGGCCAAGAAGGTTGGGGGGTCGTTAAAAATGGACCTCACATATTCCACCATCCATGTTTTCGGAGGAGAGCATAGGAGGCTATACAGGGAGGTCATATTCGCCTATATCATCAGCGACCATCAAAAGCCAAGAAATCAACCAATTTATGCTGTTGAGAAGAGATCGACTCATCTGGTTTTCATCTAAATAGTGATGAACCTGAAATCATAGTCAGCAAATGAAAAAATCAACCTTTGATAGATCAATAGAACTAAGTGTGGAAGATGTATTTCGATGGCTCTTCATCAAAAGAAGGTTTTGGGGATGGTATAGTCCTCATTTCCCCTGCATAGGAGATTATAACGCTCTTTTATAAGCTGGAATTAGAGAATACTAAAAATACGGTTGAGTATGAAGCTCTAGTGCTCGGATTAAGGGCTTCCAAAGACATGGCCATTGACAGTTTGGCAGTTTTTGGTGATTCTGATTTAATCATCAATCAAGTCAAGATCATTTATCAAGATAAGCAACATAAGCTCAAACAATAAAGGAACAAGGTGTGGGACCTGGTTGGAAACTTCTTTCTGGCATTTAGCATATCCGTCATTCCCAGAGAGGCAAATCAAAAAGAAGATTCTTTGGCCTTGGTTGCTAGTACCTTGAGACCCCCCATTGTCCCAAATATCAAGTATCAGGTGGAAGTCATACATAGGAAAACCATACCAGAAAACATAAATCATTGGCAGGTATTTAGTGATGACTTGGAGCTGCAAAGATTTATGTAGACCATAGAAGAATTCTTCAATAGCTCAATAGATCAATAAGGTGAAGATGATGAATCAGAGAATCAAAAAACATCTCAGTTGTTGAACAAGGTGGCTGGACACATCATTGTGGAACTTAAAATAGACCACATCCCCAGGGGTCTAGTGCTACTGGAAAGGTTATTTTATAGTTATGATGTCTCCATAGAAGCTTCCATCAAAAATAAAGAGGAGGAAGTAATGGACTGCAACATTGGGACTGTTGAAAACCCCAAAATAGTCAAATTGTCCAAGGCACTACCTCCAAACCAAAAGGATGGGTATGTTAGTCTCATGAAAAATTTTGTTGATATTTTTGCATGGTTGTATGAGGATTTGAAGACATTTGACACTGACAACATCGAGCACAAGATCCCTCTCAAGGATGGTTTTAAGCCATTCAGACAGAATATTAGGAAATTTAATCCAATGCCAATGTCCATAATTGAAAAAGAGTTTAAACGAATGCTTGATGCCATAATCATTGTTCCCTTGAGGTACTCGGATTGTGTGGCCAACTTAGTTCCCGTGATGAAAAAGAGTGGGTAAATAYGCTTGTGTGTTGATTTCTGAAATCTCAACAAGTGCTCTCTAAAGGAGAACTACCCTTGCCCAAGATGGACCATATCCTACAAAGGGTAGTAAGTGMTTACAATATTTATTTGTTGGATGGGTATTTTGGTTATAACGAGATAACAATGAGTTAACAAGACAAATAAAAAAACAACATTCACCACCCCATGGGGGACATTCATGTATGACAAAATTCCCTTTTTACTGATGAATGCAGGGGCCACCTTTCAAAGGGCCATGTACATAGCCTTCGTGGGGGAAAAATACATATTTATGGTTATATATTTGGATGACATCACCATTTTATCCAAATCATATGATTAACATTTACAACACCTTGAGTAGATTTTCCAAAAATGTAGAAGGTGTGAGATCTCTTTGAATCCCGGGAAGTCCCACTTTTCTATGCCAGAGGGCAATCTCCTATGCCACATCATATCAGCAGGAGGAATAAAAATAGACTCTAAGAGAGTTGATGCCATTCAGGAAATTGCAATCCCCAGAAACAAGAAGTCTATTCAGTCTTTTGGAAGTTCCCTAAATGTTTCCACATCACTCCGGGAACTTTAGGTGATTCTAGGTGTCGAAGCCTTTGAACACCAAAGTTCCCTAAATGTTTCCACGTCACTCCGGGAGATTTTCATTCTAGGAGGTTTCAATCTAGAATAAGCGTAGATCACTAAATTCCTAAAATATTGGAGCCTTGAAGCACCAGAGCCCCGAACTGCCACGTCACTCCATGAGATCGGCCATTCGGGAGATGTGCAAACTCTGCATTTAGAATCTCCCAAACCCCGAAGAGCTGAAGACGCATGGAATTCATCTATTAAAACATGTGGCATTCATCTGTTATGATATGTGGCACTCACCTATTATGACACATGGCACTCATTTCAAGCACCTTTGGGTACGTCATCTGCTCATTTTTAGATGACACATGTCACTCTCTCTTTGTGACACATCAGCGATTGTGACATCATGTGGCCATGTCAGATCCAGGAGATCACCACTCGAGGAGATTTCAATTTAGAGAAAACACAGTTCTTCGAAGCTTCGAAGTGTCGAGTTGTTGAAGTGTCGAATCCTCCAAACATCGAAGTTCCTAAAATGTTGACATGTCACTCCGAGAGATTATCATTCTGGGAGATTTCAATCAATACAAAACTCACTTTCCCAAAGTGCTAGAGCCCCGAACTACCACATCACTTTGTGATTTCGGTCCTCTGTCACATATGTAGACTTTGCATTCAAAAACTCCCGAACCCCGAAGAGTTGGGGACACGTAGCGTTCATCTGTTAAGACGCGTGGAACTCATCTATTGACGACACATGGAATTCATTTGTCCCTGACATGTGGTACTCATTTCAAGCACCTTTGGGTATGTCATATGTACTATTTCAGGTGACATGTGCCACTCTTCTTTCTATGAAACGTTAGTGATATGGAATCATGCCGCCACAGTCACTCCGAGAGATTGTCCTACGAGATATTCTCAAAATCTGTATTCCAAAGTTCCCGAACCCCGACGATTCGGAGTCTCAAAGTCCCGAAATGTTTAAGGATAAAGATAATCCTAAGTTAATTAGAAAAAAGTGTTGGTTAATGACTCCAGGAGTTTGGTCCTCTGGGAGGTATGTATACTCTACACTCGAAATGTCTCGAACACCGAATTTTCAAAGTGGCATATCCTCATTTATTACATATTTTGAAGTTTTTTAAACGATGCCAAACCAAGAACGTTGATCCAGTCAAAGGAATCATATTTCTCATCTGAACGCATATCGGTGGTAGTCAACAGGTACAGAACTGAAGCTTCAGATCCGGACCCTGCAACACCACAACCAGGAATCGGAGAAACTACACACCCAGACTCCAGAAGGAATATCAGAGACTCCAGAAAAGGGCCAGAAGACTTGCATCTTCCCCCCATGAGATAAGTTGAGGAAGAACACTACCAACACATCCAGTTATCTCCCAATGGCCTCCAAAAAAGTGCATGGATGCCAATGCTCGATACAGAACTCAGTTCTATCAGTCCTAGTCATTTTCTGTCAAATCTCAGTTCACTCCAGCATAAGCATCCGTCTAGTTTCATTGCTAGTAGTAGTTTTTAGTTGTTTAATTGCAAGACTCTTTTAGATTAAGGCATAATAATTAGTCTTTTATATGTGATAAGAACCACTCCTTTTTTATTAATTCAATCTCAAAGTATACATTAATATACTTCAGTTGTGTTTTAGTGAATTTAATAAGTTGTTTTACAACTGATGTTGTAGAGTTAAGCCCTAGTTCCACACTGATCGAGGGCCTCTGCATATTTGATAAATAGGCAATTTTCGTATGTTAGAAGGGTTCGGTTTTTGGGAGAATAAGATCAATAGATCAAACTATTTGAACATGTTCTATGCATGGATTAAATCTCTCTACCTAGTGAATATACTCTTGATGGCAGTGTGTTTTTGTCCAAATCTATATGTGTTTTTCTCTTATCTTGAATATAGTTTTTGATTTGTGCAAAGTGCATTTCATTTCCTTTAGCTATTGTATAACTTGTGTTTATCGATATGCAACCTATGAGAACATCTAATTCTTTGATGAATATTTGTTTTTTATTGCAACCTGTGGAAGTAATTGTGTTTTTGGTACATGTTTAATGCCTTGAAATGATATTTTAAGACTTAAACTTATTACAACAGATTATTCATAGAGTGGTTTGTTGTTTCCCTTTGTTTTTGACCTCTATTATCTCACTTGTCTGTCATTAGTGTGCCACCATCCAAGAAGGACCCTCATCCATATCATTTTTCCAACCCAACCATGCTCTTTTCTTGGAAAAACCAACCCTCTAACTGACCAAAAAAAAAGCAACCATTCAAAAACTTGAGGTGGCCTAGATATGCCCTTTAGCATTCAGGTGTAGACTTTAGGACCAATAGGTTGTAACCCAAGGATGAATTTTTATGGGAGACAACTTGGAACGAGGAGAAATTTTAGGTCATAATGTAAAAGGAAAGACAAAAAATGTGGCTCAAGCACCTCCTAAATTTGACAAGCCATAACAAAATAAATTATTTTACCCATAAGGCACTGGAGGAAGACATCGTGCACAAATAAGTGAGGCGCGGAACATAGAGGGAATTGGAGGAATCCCTATTGTGAAAATAAATACAGTGCACAATGCAAAGGGAATTGGAAGAAGCCCACTTACGTGTGGAAGCGCAACATGCAACAAAAAATGCACTAGGAGAATAATGTGTGCATGAGGAATTACAATGCATTATGTAAGAGGGAACACAACACAACACAACATTTACGCCAAGACTGAATCAGAAAACCAAGTAAGTGACTTCTTCATTACTTCCTTAATATTTTGGGTGACCCTATAGCTACAAAGAAACTCACCTGCATGCTGACAAGATTCATGGAAGAAGGGGAGAACAATACTATGATTTCTGCCCCACTACCAGAATGAGATGTGTTCCATGTAAGCATAAGGAAGAATGCGGGGAGAGAATTTAACATGAAAAATAAGCTCATAAGCTCTGAGGTGGACGATGTCATGTTGAACTTGGGATCTAACATGAACATACTACTAAAGAAATCATGGGAGTTGGTGGGTAAACCAAACTAACTCAATCTTGTCAACCAATATGTAATCTATCTTATTGGTAGGATGGAGAAACTAGAAGTGAACATTGATGGGGTGAATACTAAATAAGACCTCGATGTGATTGAGATCATGGATGACCTAGACCCATATCCATATCTACTTGGTATTTATTGGGAATTTTATAACAATGTCACATTTAACATAAAGCAGTGACAAATATACTTTGAGATAGACACCTTGCAATTTATTTCATCAATGGATCCAAATGAGGACAACATATACAATGAGCCCATGAATGGGGATGTCAATAGTTCGATCATAGAAAACATATACAATATTATAGGGTGCAAGGAGGAATGTGTGAACCCAAAAAATGATGGTGGAATGAGTTGGATAAGTGTTCACTCCTATGACACGGGTTTGAAGGATGCTATGGAAAAATGGTAGAACAAGCTGTATGAAGTATCGACCCCGCGATGTGCATGAATCACCAATGTTTTGAGATAGATTGGATCATATTTGTGCAACGAACTGATGTTTTATGGAATAATATTTATAGACACATTTTACCACAAATAACAGAGTTGGTGCTTGAGACTCAAAGGATACAAGCCATGGATGTAGTATTCAAATGAACACATATGCATTGGTGGGTGATGCACCACACAGCTATACAAGAATGGGCACAAGTGATAGAGTATATCAAATTTAGGTTCCAACCTACAAATGACTTTGAATTAATGAACCGATATAAGGGTAACAAAGACCCTCATGAGTACATTTGTGTTTGTGAAATATTTTGGAAAACAAAGGCTATTCTTAGCATGCAATTCATTCAGACCCAAGAAGATTGCACAAACAGTTTCTAATGCACACCACAAGTTGTTGGAAAACTCCAAGATCCCTCTCTATATCTATCTCTCGGTCAATATATCCATCATTATGTACGTCGGTCAAGTGGTCCCTCACTGCTACATCAATGGCCCACATAGAAGTTGGAACCATCCCAAGGTTGGTACACTGGTTTGGTTGGTAGGGTACAATCAACAGAATCTAATGAAAAACCATGGCAGGGGATAATGAACATAATTTGACTACATAAGGGTCACGACCCATCAAGGTCGAATGCATTGTGATGACATACCCTGCACAAGATGAAAGTGCATAGTAAATAGGCACTACACATGATATAATATGACTTATGTAGATTAGTCATAATAGAGTTAATAAGTAGGAAAAATAGACAAGTTGACACAATAAAATGGGACACAATAGGTTGTACCCAAGAAATAGATTTCGAATATTTGGAAGATATTAATTTATAAATGTCCAAGTACAATCAAGCGGATGGGACAACACGATGTGACAACTAGCTATCAAGACGCGTGTGGATACGATGGTTGGGAAGTAGCTAGTTAGAGATAGGATAGGAGAAAATGATATGGAAAATTCTAAGCAGTTGTGGTAATTATTCCTCATAAGGCACAAAAATTATGGAAGAAAAGAAGACCACCGAACAAAATTAATGAGATGCATGGACATCGAGGGATAGCTCGATAGCCAGGTATCGTAGAGGGAAAGTCACACACTGAGCATTTAGGGTTCAAAATAAATACCTCTATTCATTATGTTCATAGAGAAAGATGAGTATAGAGTTGAGAGTTAAGAGTAGAGAAACCAGATCACTAAAATAGTTAGAGTGACATAACGCACACTTGGTACAAGTATCCCATCCAAAATATTATTTCCATAGTAACACAAGAATAGATCTCATGAATACAAGGTGGTAGAACATTAAACTAAAGGTGCTAAGAAATCATCAAGGAGAATGGCTTCTGCCAACAAACCCAAAGCACAGAAGAAGGTCCAAGTGGTCAAGGAACAATAGGTGTAAGGGCCAGAAATGTCGATCGATGTAGGTTTTATAGGCCTTTGAGTGGGAAAGTTCCCTTACTTAGATATATATATTACAATATACAAGATCATATGTAGATCATGTAGTTGTACTTCGACGCATATGTAGAAGTAATTCAGGGGGGAGAAGGAAAACAATGAGTGGTCACCTAGAAATGGGTCAATCCCCTCAAGCAATCAGGGATCCTAACATTGGTGGACTACCCCCATTTTGGCTGGAACCCACCAATCAATGCATGTATCTAATTATTACTCAGCATATTGTTTGGTAGGTTTCTCTTGGTAGATAATATATACCTAATCGACATCAATGTGATGAGCCTAGTATCGGGCCTTCCTACATAAGGGGATGATCCATCTAAAGTGATAAAGGATAGCAATGCATGACATGAGGAGGTGTATGAAAATTATTTTACACATGGAGGGTCAAGAGGAGTGGTAATTGTAGAGATAAATGAAAATAGGGTTCAATTCACCACATAGATATTGTCCTGCAAATTATTTCACAATTGTCGCAAGGATGAATTCTCGATAGGAGTAATAATTGTTGAAGAATGATGTGTCGAAGGAGTTATAATGGCTTGGGAAAGATACTTACTAAATGAATTTGTCTAGGACTTCCTAGAGGCACAAGACCTTGGAAAGGAATTCCATTATAGTTATATCTTACTCCTACTCACCATGATACTATGGAAGCCACCACAAGACCACAAATATGATATAGTGGGCATGAAATGCTTTACATCATCCAAGTTTCTAGAGTTGCAACATAACACAGATGAGAAAATATGGGCCACGATTAATGCATCGTTGTAGTGATGATACACATAACTAATCCAAACTGCTACACCAACACTTTGTATACCATGCAACATCATGAATAGGTATGAGGAATATCTCCATTTTACCTATATGTTTCATAATTTTTTCATCCACCCCATCATAGATATGAAGGAAAAAATGGGGATTCTCCCTTTCTGCATCGCTAAGGAGGAAATTCAATAGGTCATTGCAAAATTGGCTAACCAAATTTCATCCCACTCTAGATGATGAACTTGGGTAATTAGAGACACGAAATAAGAGGAAATAATAGAGGAAAAGGGAAGAGAGTGCCCAATGGAAAAATAAGGAACATATGGGAGATAAGTGATAGGATAAGATATCCCAAGAAAGAGCCATTATTATGTAGAATTGCAGCAGAAGCATGATCAAGAAATTGTGGTGCATAGTGAAACTTGGCATAAGCATGACCATGAGATACTTACTCACAAGGAGATCAAATCTACACATAAGGATATCAAAGAAATCCACACAATAGAAATCACTACACACACACACTATTGATCAATGCAGTCAACAAATTTTATGTGTAAGTCCCCAATACAATCGATGACAATTCAAACCTCTCTGCAGCAGGAAAACTTAGTAATGTGAAGGAAAGAGTCATGTACCTACAAAAATAGAATCTAGAACTCCAGGAAAATATTAAGTGCACTTCGCAATCAGAAGAAGGTGGGCTCCAATATCAAATCGTAGTTGCAGAAGAGGAATTAAAAAAGGGCCAAGCACACCTTATATATTTATCGAAGGTGGTCGAATATAATTTCAAAATCTGGACACGCCTCCATAATTCCCCTGAAGTCCAATATATTGACGATCATATCCACGCCACTGAGGCACAGATCATGAAAAAACAATAGGAACTACCCTCCTTACCACCCATAGAAAAAAAAGAGGCTATGAAAACAATATCCATCCAACTTCAGCAGATTTCTTTGGCCCACACAAATAAATAGAATCTTTATGGAATCATGTTCGATGCAATGGAAAAATTCAAGCTACATTACTACAAACTTGTAGGCGCACAAAAATTGAAAATCTCAATCGTAAGACCATGGAAGTAGATCAATCTTACCTTTCCTACGATCACATCAGGTGATGTAGAGAGTTTTTTCAAAAAGGTGAAGGAGATAATAGAAAGTTTTGATGAGGTTGATGGAAATTTCAAATAATTCATGGATGAACTCCTCAATATTGTGACATCAATATCCTCTATCAAGTTGTAAGTGACATCGTTAGCTTGAGGATGAGACAAATAATAGTGTTGGGGTCCTATTGGCACCCTAAGTGTTTGAATATTGTACATGCTCCACAAGTTAGAAATGTTCATGTGCCCAAGAAGATGCATTGCATGGCTCTAAGTTTTAGCACATGTTCTAACCCAGTATCTACTACCCGCAACAACCCTTTTTGTATTGTGTGTGTTGGATGTATGGGACAACCCAGGTTCTACCTTATTTCTCCAACAAAACTCTAGAAACCATCGACCCTTCTAGATACCATACGGCAACAATGTCCATAGATTTCACAGCACGGTCTCACCCAAGATGTCTTATGGGTGACTGCAGGACCCAAATGTCTACATTCATGGAAGGGATGGTGCTCATGGATATTTTAGGCATATTATTTTACTTCAGCATTCATCAGATCTACCATACCATTCATTTAACCTTTAACATTCATTATCTAGAAAATAACATAACTATTCTAGTGTGCATTGTAACTTGACTCTAACAGATTCATTCATTCATCCATTAATTCATCATAAAATACATAGGATCAACATTCCACACATTAACATAGTATTTTACCATGGTTCCTTTCCCATGGACATCCACAAATATCGGTCTTCTTTATTATTCATCTTCAATTATTTGCACTACATGCATTACATCAAAAGTTTGTTAATGGTGAGGTTGACCAGTGTCACACCAAGCTCCACATCTTGTGACCCAACCCTTAGTTACAAATCAAAACCAGACTCATCTCCAAAAATGACTCAATAATAGATCCAAATCTATCAAAACTAGTATCCACGACTCAAAACTAATCCAAAAACATGATATCCTATCTTCCTCATACAACACATATTTATAGTACAAAAAGTGTGTTAAACCCATTACATCATGATCAAAACCCTAACCCTAAGTGGATTAGTTTTTTCCACATTACAAACTTCTTTCGGTGGCTGGTCCTCGATCCAACCATTTCCTCGTTGTGCTATTCGCCTTTCTTCCTTTTCCTTTTCCTCTTCCTCACGCTTTTCCCTATTGCTCGACGCACTTATTTTACTTATTTTCTTGCACGAGATCCAACTGTCCTCCAAATTTTTTGCAAATTTCCCCAAAATAGCCTTCTCCAATAGGCCCCCAAAAGTTACCTGTGGCTTGTTCCAAGCCACTAAGGAAATATTTTCCTCCTGCACTGACTTCTTTAACACCTGAAATTTACCTCTCAACTCTTGTACTTGTGCTTTTTCATGCACACTTCTTTCTGCAATATTTTCTATCAACTATGTTGTAATGTGCTCATTCAACAGTTCTACACTTTCCAAGTGTAGATTTTCTATCCTTCCCTTTGTTTCTTCCAAATATTTAATCATCATTTCTTCCCCTTCATGCAATGGATCCAACTGAGCCTTCCTTAACTTCTTCTCCATCTGAATTGACTTAAGCTCTGCTTGCAGGTTCTTCAGCTCTTATGCACTCTTCATATTGTCTGCTATGTTCATCATATTATAATTTTTCTTCAAGTCCTACACCACAATGTTTATGTTTCCCTCCTTTTGGTCCAATTCTTGAATCTTTTCATCTTCTTGCAATTATGTCCACATATGTATTGTATTGTTGTACAATTCTACCATTTTGTTAATCTCCCCTTCAATATTTTATGTGTATTATATAGCCTGTTGTTCCCTTTGTGCTTTTATCTCTAGTAGAGTGCTATGGATCACCTTCTCTATTAGGTCTATGATTTCCTAATTGTAACTTTCCATAGTCTGTGCTATCTTTTGGATCTTCTCTTATTATATGGTTAACTCATCTACTTGTGCATCGTCTGGGATAGTTTTAAATAATTCTTCAAGCCTTTGTTCTAATTTCTTTGCACTTTGTTTTTCTTCATCCCTCTCAAGATACACTAGGTTGAGGGATATCTCCAGTAACCCTTTACCTCTTGGGTTGTTTCTAATTTTGTCGCATTTGTCCTGGCCCTTTATTGAACTTCATGCATGACACTAATATGTAGCTTGTATAATTCCTTGGTTGGAATCTTGGACAACACCAAGTCCAACTTCTCTATATCCTTTAAGGTTTTTTGTGTTGTTCCCTTGTCTATTTGTAGCATACCTTGGCTGATTTGGAAAATATCACTTCCCATTTTTGTTGTTTATACTTTCTATTTTTTTTCATGGGTTTGCTCCTAATATCTTGTTCCTTTTTGTTGTGCTACATTAATATGTAGGTTTTCCAAAACTTATTTAACCTCCATCAACTTTTTGATTAATTCTTCTCTTTGTAAATCCATGATTTATAATGCTTCTTCTCCTCGATATTGCACTTTTTTTGCCACCAATTCTGCATCATCCTCAGTTATTGTAAGTTTAGGGTGTCCTTGTGCACCTTCATCTTCTTGAATTGTCCTCCTATCTTTGTCACTAATATTCTCTTTGGTGTTTTCTATGTCTACACGGGGTTCTTCGCCTCTGGTAGGTCTCCACTTCCTTCCTCCTAGTTATGGATGTTATCCTTTTTCTGATCTTCCCCATTTGTTCTTTCTACGTGATTAGTTTCTAGTATTGATTCCCTAGGTATTTTTTCATTATTCCTCTACTTATTTATTGTCTCTCTACTCTCTATTGGCTGAGTGTGCTCTGATGCTTTCTTTGTATTCAATGTTGGACTACTTGATTTTCTATTTCCTACTTGTTCATTACCCTTTATTCCTTTCTTTTCAGCCACTAGTACCTTCCACTAATAAAAGCATTCCCTTATCACCCATTGTACTTCTTTTGTTGTGATACAATATTGCATCTTCAATCATTTCTTCTTACGGTGTCTCTTTGCTTGTATCCACATCCTATGTCTAGATTCTTTGAAATTTTCTATCCCTTCATTCTCCTTCACCACTCCTGGTGAGATCCTCCATTTTTCTGCTATCTTCTCTTACATCTCCTCAAGAAACATGCCAAAATTGATGGTATTAGATTTCCTCTTCTTAGGATATGCATTGTGCCACAGGGTTGTATACCTTGCTACGTGACACTTTCCTCTCCTATCACATAAGGATGATAATTTTGGTTCTTCCCATGACACTAAGGCTATCAAAATAAGCAACCAAGAATAATGGAACTATGTCCCAGAATCCTGCGCATCATGGAAATCCTCCAAAAATAGGTTCAGCGAGTATGGTTCCCAACTAACTATTGTCCCCTTCGCACACTGCACGACTGCTTATACCACTCTTGCTGGTGCCTCTTCCTTGTGACATTTTCTTAGTAAATTTCAAGCCACCATATTTTTCATGAATCTTTTGGCTATCTCATTTATGCTTTTGATAATCATGCCTCTGCTTCCCCTGTCAGTGCTAAATTGAGATTTTACCTCTTCTGTAGTTGTATTTTCCTTCATTTTTTCATCTAAGTATTGTTCTAGCTTCACTCCATTTTTTGGAAGCCTGGTAATCTTTGAAATTAGGTCTACATTAATGGGGAAATATTTGTCCATCCACAAAAATCCTCCATGTACTCTTGCTAGTAGTCACCTTATGTAGGCATTGACATCTTTCCTCCTACCAAAGTGTGGGATTTCTAACAAATTCATTATGCATGTATTGTACAACCTTGTAATCCACTGTTTGAGTTCTAATATTGGAACTCCTAATGAAATTGTCCCTTTGTTCTCCATATAAATTTCCTGTGCAAGATCAGGAAACTTAGCCACCTTTGTGATGTCGTGATATGCATACCTCAGTTTCGAAACAAACCTCAGCATGTCTTCTACAACTATTTTTTATTATGGAATTTGGGGCAATGATAGTGAAACCTGCTTCTATGTGCATGCTACTATTACTGCTAGATTTGTTTTCTTCTTTGATGGACCTACTTTCTTTTTATGTATTTCATCATTCGTGCCTAATCTGCATCGTTGTCATGCTTACTTGTAATATCCTAGGCCTCTCGGGGTTGTTTTGTCTTAAGGCTCTACGATGCCTTGGGTTCATCTGATTCTTACTACTCATCATCTTCTTCATTTCGTTCTCCTTTTGTGTGCATCACTCCTGGTTTTTCTATGTTAGGGGTTCCTTATATGCTAGGGTTTTTTCCCTCTTCTGCATGGTTTACCTTTGTTGCTTCTTCTTGTGGTTTCTGCTCCTCAACAAGTGTTAAACTAACTAACTCACTCATCGGTGACAGAATCTCATACACATATACCACCCCTGTTTCATCCTTCGTTGGTTTGTTGGAACTTATTGTCCTTCTTGTGAACTGGTTGGGTGCTCCGAACTTTGATGGTGTCATTATTCTAGTTCGGGTAAAACCTGTTGTAAATCTAGGCTCGACTCTTCACAACTTCTCACAAAATCACAATATGTTCACTCATTTTCTCTTATTTGATCTAAATCACATTAATTGTTTCCCTTTTTATGCTTTTCCCCTTTTATAGCCTCTGTCATAAATGCGCCTTACTTTATCGGTCACCATTATTTCTTTTTCCGACCACTTTCTATCTCATCGGGCTACATTCATCTTTGCCTGTCACGTAGTGTCTTTAGGTTTTGTCGTACCACTTACTAACTTTTTTTGTGTGTTGTATCCTTCAACTGTTTGTATACCCTTTTATATATATACTACATATTTTGTCCATTTCGCATTTTTACACTTTTTTCTTCTCTTTTTCTCTTTTAATTCCTGCTATATACAATATGTACAAGTCTACTCTCTACACTGCAACTATTGGAAGTTGTTAGTTTGACTATCCCTATACAGTTTCATTTGACTACCATTCACCAATCCTTGAATCTCCTTTCATGTTAAATCTTGAAGTTCCACAACACCTCCATCTGTGATAGACTTTATCTCATATGGACCTAGCCAATGCATCCTGATCTTCCCTAGGTGCTACAAATATTTATTGTCATAGTGGAGAAGCAACTCTCCTTCCTTAAATTTTTTCTTCTTTATATGTCTATCGTGCCATGGTTTTTCCTTTTATTTATTTACTTCCAGATGGAAACCATCTATGATCTTGTCTTCTTCCAGTTCCATAAGTTGAGCCAATCTTTCCTGCACTTCACCTCTTTCTATCATGTTTGTAATAGCTACAATGCATAGACTAGGTATCAAATACTCCAAAAGAATTGTTTCTTCCTATCATACCTTTTCACTTCTCTAAGAGACTTTGTAATACTTGTAAAGAGTTTTATCATTCAACAACTTCACACAAGACCACAAAATTTTTCTCAGATTACTTACTTGTTCTAAAGGTTGATCTATGTTGGTCTGATCAAATAGATGAGGCATGTCATATACTGGTACATCATCTCCTAGATTTGTACCTGAAGTAGACACAATATTCTCCTTCAAAATATCTTGTCTTGCCTCCTTGAATCTCTCCTTCTCCTTCTTCTTGATCCACTAGTGTTGGTCCATATTTTGATTTGTTTCATCTGCTCCTATTTTGGCTCCACCTCTAGTGACTATATTGATCTTCTTCCCATTCTCTTCTTTGGTTTCCACAACAATCTATTGAAATTTTTTATTGTTCTGATTCCTCTTTTCATGTATCTTTGTCAACAATGTCGAACATTCTTCTGTATCATATTTTGTTGCGCAAAAATACATGCATGTAGCTAGTGTTTTTGGGAAATCCCTTGCATAATTCCCAAGTTTCTGAAAATTGTGACAAGTCACTGGTCCTCTACCTCTTCCAAATCATCTTCCTCCATGACCTCCTTCTCTGAAGCCTCCTCTATTTCCTTGATTGTCTCTGCGCAGTGTATTATACTGTGGTGGTTGATTGTACTACGGTTGTGCATTATTATACTATGATGGTGTTGCAAATTGTTGCATGTTATTATACTACAATAGTGCTACAAACCATTGCACATTATTATAATGCAGCTACGTTGTAAATTGTTGCATAGTTTGTCCTATCATTAATTCATCCTGCACCCTATAAGTTTTTGAAGTCCTCTCCTTCATTATTTTCAAAGTTCTGTAATCCTTATCCTCGTGTCCTACTGACATACAAAAGTTTCAAAATTTACTCTTGGGTATTGTTTGATACTTTTGCATCATGGGACAATGATAAGGATCATGTCCATGTGTTCTACATATCTCACACCATAGTCCTTCTGTGGGTAAAATATTCATCATTCATGTTCCCAAATATTGTGCAAAGGTTGGGAACTCATTATTATGATGTCCTTTTGTTTTGCATAATGTGCACCAGACATATTCCCTCTTTTCCTTTCCCTTATTCTGATTCAACTGAAATGTCAGGTTCTTCAGATATTCTCTCGTCTCTTCCACAACTAGATCTGTATGTTTATATTGATTTTCCTCCAATTGCAAGGTTGCTTGCAGAGCCTCAGCTTGAGTTTGTAACTTATGTTTCCTCAATGGATACTTCACATCTAGTAATAAATAATTTACAAATAAATTTCTATGATGCATATTTTTGATAGGGTACTTCAACTTACCTTTTAGTCTCTTGAACTTCTAATAAAGTTCCCAAATTGATTCTCTTGGCTTCTGTTTGATTTCGATCATCTCATTCATGAACTGATCCTCTCAACTTGATTGTCAAAACTCATTGATTAATTCCTTCTTCACATTTTTGACAGTTGTAGGCACTCCTTGTGGATTGTTTACTGCGAGACCCATATACCAGTCCAATGCGCGGTCCCTGAATGTGATTTCAAACTGCACAAATTTTGTATCTTCATCTGTAATGTGCTTAGCTACCCAAAACTTATCACAGATAAATAAATGCTTCTTTGGGTCCTCTGACCCTTCTCCATAGAACTCTGGTAACTGAATAGTTGGATATACTCCTTCCATTGTGAAATTTTTTGTACTCCCACCACCATGCAATGTAGATAGTTGAATACTACTAGTTGAATTTGTACCTTCACTTGAATTTCCACTGGACCCATGTCCTACTAAAATCCTTCTACCAATAATCACTAGTTTTCTAAACAGTTATTCTTCTTTAGATGTCTTAGTTGCACATGTGGTTATGGGTTCCATGCTAATTCGGATCTGGAATGGAGAGCCTTCTTCTGCGTCGGACCCTTGACCTCTAGTTTTCCTTTCATATGTGGCATGTAGGATTCCCTCAATCAGTCCCTTCACATGGACATCCTCTACCTCTTCCTCATCATTTTCCAAGCCCTCTCACTCGGCTACTGCCCTCTTCTTACTATTGATCTTATACTGGTAAGGTCTTCCACTGTGTGTCACTCTTGCTCTGTTAAATATATCCTTGGTATGTTCCTCATCCATCTTAATGGGGTCCATTTCTTTCTTCTTCTGGCTTCTCTCCAGAGCCCTCTCGATATCTTAAATATTCCTTAGAGCTTCCCCTAATTCCCCCATGCACGTAGAGTGATTTATTTTTCTAACACCATTGTCATCACTCATTTATCATGCAATAAAATATTGATCGATGTGTAAAGTGATCAAATGTACCTTCCTCTTGTTTCTTCAAAAATTCTTTCTCTACAGCAGTGATGACTTCACAGTATCGACTACAAAATCAGTAATAAATCCTGCAACAATATTATATAACCAGAAATCCATTGTGCACATGAATTTATTATCAACTCTTTCCAAGCATGCAATATTATCAGTAGTCCACTCTACTAGCCTTATCTGATTAGTTGGATGAGTTTCCTTCAACCTCAATATCCACTCCTGAAACAATTCTAGAAAATAAAAGAAAAAGGCCTCATGCAAATCAGTAAACACATACCTTTTCAAATATTGACATCGTGTATACATGGAACTTCTATTGTCTTTATGCGCGAACTCAAGTTGTTTTGTTTCCAACCATATTTCAATCTCCTACTTAGTTGGATTATATGGCCTAAACATCCCTTTCTACCATTGCATTATCTTCATTGTCCTTCTCATCAAATCCTTTCCAATACAATCTTCTGAGTTCCAACCAAAAACAGAACCATTTGTAGGATGTATGGGCTGACCCGGGTTCTATCTTAGTTCTCCAACAAAACCCTATAAACCATAGGCCCTTCTGGAGACCAAAAGGAAAAACTACGTATAGAGTGCACATCACAGTCTCACCCGATATGGCTTATGGGTGATTGCACGACCCATATGTCTGTATTCATATAAGGGATGTTGCTCATGGGGATTTTAGGCATATTATTTTACTTCAACATTCATCAGATATACCATACCATCATTCATATCTACCATTCATTTAACCTTTGACATTCATTATGTAGAAAATAACATAAATATTCTAGTGTGTGTTGTAACTTAACTTTAATAGATTCATTCACTCATCCATTCATTCGTCCTAAAAGACAAAAGATCAAAACTCCACACATTGACACAGTCTTTTACCATGGTTCACCCCCCTGGGCTACGTCCACAAAGATCTGGCTTCTTTATTATTCACCTTCAAGTCTCTACATTGCATGCATTACATCAAATGTTTGTTAATGGTGAGGCTAACCAGTGTCGCACCAAGCTCCACATCTTGTGACCTGACCCTTAGTTACAACTCAAAAATAGATGCATCTCCAAAACTGACTCAATAATAGATCCATGGCTCTCAAAACTAGTATCTGCGACTCAAAACTCATCCAAAAACATGATATATTATCTTCCTCATACAAGACATATTTATAGTACAAAAAGTGGGTTAAAACCATTACATCATGATCAAAACCCTAACCCTAAGTGGATTAGGTTTGTCCACATTACAACCTTCTATGTGTGGTTGGTCCTCGATCCAATTGTTTCCTCGTCGCATTGTCCTTCTTTCTTCCTTTCCATTTTCCTCTTTCTCACGTTGCTTTTCCTTCTTTTCTAGCACGCACTCCAACTATCCTCCAAAATTGTTGTCAATTTCCCCAAAATAACCTGCTTCAATATTGCACAAGGACTTGAAGAGATTGCATGCAAGTTGAATCCTCGAAGATACTCAGTAATCACTCTAACCATTTTTGTAACAACCATGTTGGGACTGTTTTGTCACTAGAGTGAGCAAGCAACAACCCCTTGAGTGTCAATATAGGTTTTACTTAGCACCACAGTTAATGAAATGAAATGGTTAGTGAACCACAATGAAAGATAAATTGAAAGTAGACATAAACAAGAGAATGCATGAGGAATAACACATAAAAAATAAAAAATAAAAAATGAGAATTGTTACCAATGGAAAGGATATATTGATAGCACTATAGTGAAATCAAAGAGAAAATGCTCCTCTCTTCCTCCTTCAGAGGGTCCTTTTTGTTCCCGCTTAGAACCTTTTTCTTTCTCTTAAAAAATGAAAATGGATTGAAGTATTATACCCAAACTCTCAAGGGGTGAGAAGCTTGGCACACCAAACAAATCTTGCCTATGGATGCTTGAATGAACTAGGGAGAATTAGGGATTATCAAGGTTCAAAATAACAACATAACACTACAATGAATGTCTTCTCATTGTTCATACCCAAGGCATCCTTTTATAGGTTCCTTTCAATATTTTTTCTATCTAGTTCTCAATCTGAAAGGGGATCCTCCATATAGGTGCCTTTTATTGGTCCCAAATCTATTCATATGAATGGATAGTCAGCCTCCTGAAGTACATTTGAGTTGAGGGTGTGTGAGATCCGAGTGGGATCATTAATGTGTCATTTTATGTATAAACATGGGTCTTTATGATGAAAATCACGTTGATCATGATAATATGATCCGAAAATCCTTAGATGTCAATTAAATCTTAAATACACATAAACATCCAACCAAATTTGGAAAATGAAGATCATCTTTGACTATTGGCAAATAACATGTGAATGTATTACTTATCCATAAACTTCAATAATAATGATGAATAAAATGTGGAAATAAAATGTTTAAATGAAGTAAATTAATATCAACCACAATTAACATGGCACATAAAAAATTTGTTAACAGAGTTTACCCATCTTAGGCTACATCTCCAGGTCCCTTTTCAAAAATGAGACTGCTCAATTAATGCTCAAATGTCAAAATTACGATGAATGGACTTACAAATACCAATTTTTTGAAGACACCCTTCAATTATACTACTCAATCCCAAAAACAAATTTCAATATTGAATTCCTCATGAAATTCTGAGAAAAATGAGTATAAACTCGACTATGTTCTGAACAGGTGCTTAAAGAACCCTTTTTTGCATGCATAACAAGACTATGTGTCTCATACATAAAAAATTGGACTAAGACTTTTCATACATAGAAATTTTACACAAAATATACATCACCATCAAATTCCTCTCGAAATTATGAGAAATAATGAGTATAAAAACTCTATACTTCCCTCAAAGAACTCAATAGCACACAAAACGAGACAAATCCAACATAAGAACACCTATTACATGCAAAATGAGGCAATATTCACTTGGAAAAAAATTCTGTGACATGTATTCCAATGCTAACATGCAAATCCATGTTGTCGTACATGGTTCAGGTGTTATTTTATATAGGGTAAGTCAGTCTAACTGACCCCCTATATGCTCGGGCCACATTTGTTACATTTAAATAAATATTAGTTTGTTTGTTGTAACAGGAAGTAATTGTGGCGCAATGTTAGGAGGATAAAGTTAAGACTTTGAAATAGTCCCCAGAATATTCTCCCAAAGGTCATGGGTTCAATTCCCATTCAACCCAACATCCTTTATGCTCTTTAGCCATTATTGGCCAATCACAGAGTGCCACATGGCACTCTTTGGTTGGTCCACCTGTCTGCATAGTCAACATACTTCCATGTCATATGCCACCTTTACCTTTATGAATCCTCCACCTGGTTCTCACCCATTGGTCCACGTCACCTTATTTATTTTACTTTCCATGTCATTGTACCGATGACATGTGGCACTTTTTATTGGTCCACATGGGTGCCTGAAAATGCCAAAAATGAGTGACATGTGTCACTCTATTGTGTTTCCACATCATCCTACTGATATCAATATGACATCATCCTGTTATTTGTATGAACTGTATGGATAGGACATGTGGCATCATGTGGGCCTGCCACGTGGCACCCTTGCTTGACTTTTTCCCTGGTTTGAACAAACTTTGATTGGCCATAAATTTTGCATATGAACTCCGTTTGAGACAATTTTTGAGTCATTGGAAAGATATTGTTGAGATCTATGCATTGTATTCATTTTCAAAATCATATGAGAATATCAATGTTTGATCATTTTGGATCTTCCTAGATCATTTTTTAGTATTTTGGATCCTCCTAGATCACACCTCCCCAGTGAAGAACTTTTGGACCTCCAAAAGTATGGATCATTCAAAAATGAAATAAGGATATTTTCACCTCACTTGTCCACTATCATCCATCCTTCCTACTTGGGTAACAAGCACCTAACTCATCACAACCACAATGAAGATTGAAACAACATTGTTGACCAAGTTAATTACTCCCTTAAATTCATAAACTATGTCATTCATTGTTGCAGTGGTTAACCATACTCCACTAATTATTAATAAATTGAACAACAAAATTGAAAATACAGATGCGAAAGAGAATGCACCATCAACATATGTTCCCTGATTAATAGGAACAACATCAACCAAAGGACTTGTCCTACTTTCAACCGTAGGATGTAAATCTAAATCCTGGATACTATGATTTCATGTGCCCTATAGTGACAACTATCAAATTAGTCTTCATATGATGAGATCTCATAATGAAATTGATCCCATCCTAGAAAAGATTATACTTGTTCTGTTCCTTGTAGAAAATGGCCTTCTTGTCATACAAATATGGACTTCCCAAAACCATCCTACAAATGTCAAGTCGAACCACATCTAACTCTACCTCATCAATGAAATTGGATGTGATCTCAAACTGTAACTTACATTGTTTAGTTACTTGTACCTGATCATTATCAAAAATCCAACCCAAAGGATACAGTCTCGGATGAGGCCTAGCTTCCAATCCCAAATTCTGAACAACTTGCTCTGAAATAAGATTCATTTGTGATCCACTATCAACAAGTGTATCAATCTTAGTGTGCTTTGAGATAACTCATAGTTGAAAAAGGTCATTTATTTTCTTTCCATCAGGGATTACATTAGAATTTCAAGAAGTAGTACGTGAAATGAAACTTACAACAAAATATTTACCTTTGATTCTCATAGTTGTAACCTTAGTTTCATCATCAAAATCTGATCCAAGATCCTGAACTGTGGTCGTGGTCTTCCTTTTACCCTTCCTAGATTGAGCCCACTTTGGCTTCAATTATGGATGCAACTTCCAACAATGCTTCTCATCAATTCCTTTCTTCTTGTGGTGAGAACATGTATGCTTCTTCTATTCATCCTTCTTCACTATAGTTGTATTCTTACACTTCCCTTTTTCCTTCGACTGTTCCTTGAATTCATGTGGCTCCATTGACATATCCTCAACATGTTTTTCTTTGTTGGCTTCAATATGTGTAACTTGTACAAATACTTCATCAATATTAGTAGGATTAAACATCAATATAGTATGGAAAAGATATGACTACATACCACCAATCTACTTTAGAAGAGTTTCAGGAGTATGTAATGGAATTCCCAAAGATAATTCTTTCTTCTTAGATTCTTGTGTATAAGCTTGAACATTTTTCCATTTTCCTTGTATTAAATGTTTCCAAGCAACCATTGATGTTTTCATATAAGATAATGGATCAAATTTATTTCTTAATGAAACAACAAATTCAATCCATGAAGAAATGATTTTACCATGTTGAATAATGTGTCTGACTCTCCCATCATATCAAATTTGTGTCAATCAGGCGAAGAGTATTGAACTATATCCTTGCATTGTCTTGTATGATTTTATGTATCCTACAACATACTTCAATATGTTTGACCCAATTATACAACTTCTCTTCATTCAACTCTCCATCATAAGTAGGAAAATAAAACTTTATGTTAGCACCTAAAACTATATGCCCAAATGCTCCTAAGCCTAACTTGATCCATAAGCCTTTTTCAAGAATGTAAGGCATGTTTAAAGTTGTTACATAGGATTATATTGTCACATCAGGGATGAATCGATTTAATTTCTCATTTGCAAATCTTTCCTAAGTGTTTATGGTTCAAAATTTATTCGTTGCAAGAATAGTGTGATTCTTGTAGTGCAGAAATAACATTATTGTTTAAAGTGTGCTACAAAAACACGAGTATTCCGACAACGCATTTCAAAAACCATCATGAATATAAAATATTATACACTGGATAATAAAGCGGTTCTATGGGATAAAAAGGCCGAAACATGGGAAATATCAATGTGGAAATTCCTTAACAGTTTTGGTAAAAACGCAGAATTTTCTATAGGTGGCTTTTTTTGTAACCATCTTCTGACATGTTTCCTGAGAAAATGGAGTGGCGTTTGGAAAATACCTCAAATACAAATTTACAAAATGGTCTCATTTAGCTATTAAGAGGGTTGTTTCCCAAAACATGAACCGTTTGAGATCTACAAGTAGATATTTAAGACTGATTTTTCCAGATTTTGTTGATTTTTCTAAACGCCCAGTCAACAACCACTTCATCCATTTGACCTGGAGATTATATCATGATTTCATGCTATAGATTAGGATCATATCCCTTTGTTTTGGATCTTATTTTGAACTAGTTATTCTCAATTAAACATTGTAATTTCTATTTAAGAAAGAATTGTGAAAGAAGAGGGGGATCTTCCTCTTGGAAGGAAGCTAGGGAGTTTTCTTTTTCCTTTGGGAAGAGAAAAAATTTGAGTGGAAAGAGTTTGAAGAACCCATCTGAAGGATGGAAATCATGTTGTGGAGGACCTGCAACACTTTGTGCTTAGAGATAAATCACTTTGTTAAGTTTGACTGAGTATATATTGTATTTCTCCTTTAATTATTCTTATTTGAATGCAGAGATAGTTGTTGCAATGCATATATTGTCATGCAGGTTCATATCAGATTACAGTGGAGATTTTGTTTTTAATGGTATGTTCTTTATAATTTGTATTGAAATATTTCGATTTTGATCCAAGACAATGTTTTGTATCTAAATATCTTCCGGGTGAATATGTGAGATGGACAGATTGTTAGCTTATGTTTTCATGCCTTTGTTCTATTTCCTCTTTTCCTGTTGTTCATAAAGTCTCAAGTTGTTAAGGTGCATGCCCCTGAAATTACATAGTGTTGTTACTTATTTGGATAAACTCTTAATCCTTCATACGAGACATTCATTCCATCCAATCCACTTGAAAATACCTTATTCAAATTCAATATAAATCATTGCAATAACTCAGGTGCCCTAGCTTTGTGCCATAGCAGTTTGGTGCAGACTTTAGGGATAAATTATTTTGGCAACGTTTCCAAGGAACAGGGTAACGAAGTAATATTTCCCTAGGAGAACGAAAACAATTATATATAGTTTTTTATGGTGAAAAAAAACCAGACACATTCAGACTGCAAATAATTCACCTGGAGACATCATGGTTAAAGAATCCACAGGCAACTCCACTAGTACAAAATTTCAAAAGCAATGGAATCCATTTTGGCTGAGAGGTATGCAGTTTTTGTATTTCTCTAATGTACCTAGATTTCAAAACCCTGTGACTAAAAGAGATGAATGGGAAAGATGTCTTCCAAAGTTTAAAGGGGAAGATTGGGAAATTCCTTATGATTTTTAATTAGATTTTCATGAATGTATGCATCAAATGACTATTATTCATGAGGGTGTTTTAATCAATATGTTTAGGAATTCATTAGAAGGAAAAGAACAAGGATAGTGTAGATCTTTACCTTTATCCAGTGTCTCTTTGTTGAAGGAATTTCATGCTATATTTAATTCTTATTGTAAAGGCATGTATTCAACTGATTTCCTTTATGTGAATGTTGTGAAGAATTTCAATTGTTGCACCATTGCTCTAATCACAAAATTCACGATGATAGTTCATGTTAGATGCATGAGGATGCAGTTATTCAAAGTGAAGGTTTCATTGAGCCTGTTGTTTTTTCTTTTGGAATTAGTGAAACTTTGTTGCTACCTTATGATTCTCATGACAACCTTGTTGTTTTGGATACTGCTAAAGTATTTTCTACCCAAGAAAATAATCTAATGTTTCAATAATTTGTTGTTGCTTCTGATTGTCTTGAGATATGTGATATTCATTAGTTGTTTCAAGAGGGTTAAAATGATCATGATCTTATTAATGGAGAACAAATTATAAAGTGACAACTTGTTTTAAATTAGCTGAAGATTGATCATGTTCTTCAAGATCCAATAACGGTTTGGATGGATTCATTTATTCAAATAATCCTAAATGTTGTAGCATTCGACATGCAATCTAATTACAATGACAAGTATAAAATGCCAATTAAATTTTTTCTGTAAAAAATTCATTTTTTTTGCAATCTTTCATTCACCTACAAAGAAGAATATCACTTTGTTTGTCAAATGTGTTCTTGGCTACATTGGAAATTTGTATATACATGATCGGCATGATTTTTGTTGATTAAGAGTAGGAGGTGTGTTGAATAATATCATTATCTGAGCATCTTAATTTTCATTCTATTATGGTATGCACTATATTAGATTAGTAATAAATGACTCCATAGCCCAATGGAGACACTGGTACCAAGTAATTTCAGTTTGCAATTTGGTTTTTGTGGTTTTTTTTTAGTATGGTTGCATAAAAATTTTGCAGGTTACATAAATGAAGTAAGGAATGGTTCTTTAGTTCTTAATGTCTCACAAGGAGCACATCATCCCAAGATGGAGCCAATGTTAGCACCTAAAACTATATGCCCAAATGCTCCTAAGTGTAACTTGATCCATAAGCCTTTTTCAAGAATGTAAGGCACGCTCAAAGTGGTTACATAGGATTGTATTGTCACATCAGGGATGGATCAATTTAATTTCTCATTTGCAAATATTTCCTAAGTGTTTATGATTCAAACTTTATTCGCTGCAAGAACAATGTGGTTCCTGTAGCACAGAAATAACATTATTGTTTAAAGTGCACTACAAAAACACGGGTATTCTGACATCATATTTAAAAAACCATAATGAATGTAAAAGAGTGTACACCAGATACTAAAGAAGTTCTATGGGATAAAAAGGTTGAAACATTGGAAATATCAATGTGGAAATTCCTTAACGGTTTTGGTAAAAATGCAGAATGTTCTGCAGGWGATTKTTTTTGCGGTCATCTTCTGACATGTTTCTCGATCAAACAATGTGTAATTTGGAAAAACACTCAAAGCCCCACTTTAAAATTGGTCTTATTTAGCTTCCACATGAGCCGTTTCTTAAAAAAAGTCAACCATTTGAGAGCTACAGGTAGAGATTTAAGATTGATTTTTCCAGATTTTGTTGATTTTCCATATTTCGTTGATTTTTCTAAATGCCCAGTCAACAGCCACTTCATCCATTCAACCTAGAGATTATATCATGATTTAATTCTATAGATTAGGATCAAATCCCTTTGTTTTGGATCTTAGTTTGAACATGTTATTGTCAATTAATCATTGTAATTTCTATTTAAGCAAGAATTGTGAAAGAAGAGGGGGATCTTCCTCTTGGAAGGAAGCTGGGGAGTTTTCTTTTTCCTTTAGGAAGAGAAGAGATTCAAGTGAAAGATTTTGAAGAACCCATGTGAAGGATAGAAATCATGTTTTGCAGGACTTGCAACACTTTGTTCTCATAGATCAATCACTTTGTTAAGTTTGACATAGTTTCTATTGTATTTCTCCTTTAATTCTTCTTATTTGAATGCAAAGATAGTTTTTGCAATGCATCTATTCGCATGCAGGTTCAGATCAGATTACAATGAATATTTTTTTGGTAATGGTATGTTCTTTATAATTTGTATTCAAATATTTTCATTTTGATACAAGAAAATGTTTTGTATCTAAATGTCTTACGGGTGACTATGTGATATGGACAGATTGTTAGCATATGTGTTCATTCCTTTCTTTTATTTCCTCTTTTCATGATGTTCATAAGGTGTCAATATTTTAAGGTGTGTGCCCCTAACATTACAGAGTGTTGTTACTTATTGGGATAAATTCTTAATCCTTTATATGAGACATTCATTCCATCTGATCCACTTGAAAATACCTGATTCAAAATAAATCTAAATCATTGCAAAAAATGAGGTGCCCTAGCTTTGTGCCATAGCTGTCTGGTGCATACTTTAGGGATAACACTTTACATATAGCTTTAATAAAGTAAAATCATCAAAATGAGAAGAATTATTAGAATATTTTTTTATCTTATGAGAATAATGTTCACTTTCATCAGAAGAAGATGATAATGAGGGTGAAGGAGGCTATGGAAGTTCTTCACCTTCTCTTTCTTCTTCAACTGCTTCATTTTTTACTGATGTACCTTCTCCCTTGGATTTATTTCGATCCCCGTACATTTATTCCACCATGGTATTCATCAAATTAAATTCCTTGAAGAAATCATATTCAAAGTCGTAAGGACCTAAACTTCTTGTTGAAGCCATCTTTCCTCTTCAGGTGAAGCTCCTTGAACCAATTCCAGGATTATAACTTGAAATCTTGACTTCACCTCACTTAGATTTGGACCTCGTAAGCATTCACTTGCAAATAAACATCAAAACCAGCTATGATACCAACTTGATCTAAAATTACTTAGATGTCAATTAAATATTAAATACACATAAACATTCGACCAGATTCATAAAATGAAGATCATCTTTGACTATTTGAAAATAACATGTGAATGTCTTAATTATCCATAAACTTCAATAACAATTATGAATAACTTGCGGAAATAAAATTTTGAAATGAAGTAAAGTAATATCAACCACAATTCAAATGGCACATAAATAATTTATTAACAGAGTTCACCCATCTTAGGCTACGTCTTCGGGTCCTTTTTCAACAGTGAGACTGCTCAATTAATGCTCAGATGTCAAAATTACAATGAATGAACTTACAAATAATAAATTTTTGAAGACTCCCTTCAATTTTTCTACTCAATCACATAAACAGAGGTCATTACTAAATTCGTCACAAAATTCTGAGAAAAATGAGTATAAACTTGACTATGTTCTGAGCAGTTGCTTAAAGACCCCTTTTTGCACACATAACGAGACTATGTGTCTCATACATAAAAAAATTGGACTAACACTTTTCATACATAGCACTTTTACAAAAAATAGACATAACCATCATTTTTCTCTTGAAATTCTAAGAAAAATTAGTATAAACACTCTATACTTCTCTCAAAGAACTCAATAGCACGCAAAATGAGACAAATCCAACATAAGAACACCTCTTGCATGCAAAACGAGAAAATTGAACTTGGAACACATTCCAATGATGGCATGAAAATCCATGTTCTCGTACGTGGTTCAGGCGCTATTTTATAGGGTAAGTCAACCTAACCGACCCCCTATATGCTCAGGCCACATTTGTTACATTTAAATAAATATTAGTTTGTTTGTTGTAACAAGAAGTAATTGTGGTGCAATGGTAGGAGGATAAAGTTAAGAGTTTGGAATATTCCCAAAATATTCTCCTCGAGGTCATGGGTTCAATACCCATTCGACCCAACAACCTTTATGCCCTTTAGCCATTATTGGTCAATCATAGAGTGGCACGTTGCACTCTTTGATTGGTCCACCTATCTACATAGTCAACATCCTACCACATCATCTTCCACCCATACCTATACAAATATGTCACTTAGTGCTCGCCCATTGGTCCACATCACCTTATTGATTGTACTTGCCATATCAACATCTAGATGACATGTGGCATTTTTTTTTGGTCCACATGGGTGCTTGAAAATGCCAAAAATGAGTGACATGTGACACTCTATCATGTTGCGACATCATCCTAAAGATGCCAACATGATGTTATCATGTCATTTGTATGACTTTTAGGTACATGTTACTTAGCATATTGTGGGTCTGCCACGTGGCACCCCTACTTTTACTTTTTCCCTAGTTTGACCAAACTTTGATCGGGCATAACTTTTTCATACGAACTTTGTTTTAGGTGATTTTTTCATCTTTGGAAAGATATCACCGAGATCTACGCAATGAATTCATTTTCAAAATAATTTGAGAATATCAAGTTTTGAGCATTTTGGAGCTTCCTAGATCATTTTTTAGCATTCTGAATCCTCCTAGATCATAATAGCTCAAATTTGTGATTGTTAATCTGTGCTATTGTGTGATAATAGCAAAAACATATCTTTGGTAGCATGTGTTAATATTCAAAAACCCACTTTCCATAGTTTTTGACTTTGATAAATGGAACCTGTTAATGCTGAGAGTATTCTATTTGGTGTGTTAAACTGATGACTTCTCTGATGATCACCTGGATATCTTGTTGAGTGATTTTAGGTGATAACAAATGCCCCCTGATGTATGAGGTTAGGAGAAAATGTATAGATGAAATACATATTCATCATTTATTTTTCTTGGTGTAGTGACTTCTTGTAGAGAAAGAGAAAATGGTTGAAGACAAATCCAAGGAAAATAAATTGGAGGGAAGAGGGGAGACCCATTCGTAACCCAATTTCTTTGAAAAGAATAATTATATTATACAAATGAGGTGGGAATTCCCCATGTTTGTTCCATAAAACCATAAACAAGTAAATGTAACTGAAAGCTTGATGGAATAGAGATCTACAGCGCCCTCAGGGGTGTCAGTAACAAAAAATGATGGTTCTAATATGGGAACCTTCCCTAAAATGTGGAATGAAAAACTATGATGGGTGTTCATGACTCATAGGCATTGATGGCCTATCGAATTCAAAGGTCTTTGACCGGTACTAAGAACTGCAACTATTGTGTAGTAAGAATCATCATAATATGAAATTATGTTGATGTTGAATATTACGAGGGTCAACGAAAGAACAGATAAATAATAACTCTCTCTATCTTATCTGAGACTCTGCATTTATAGTGTAATGAAATACAAGATACTTTCATCTTCCTAGAAACTTGTGTTGATCTCGACGGGTACGGAACCATGACTACAAGGAGCAAAAGGATCCTTGAAATCAAAATCAACAAAGATGGTAACAAGTATTGAATTGTAAGGAGGTTGACTGACTGGTAAAATGGGCAAAGTAAAGAATACACGAGACTCAAAAACTTCCCTTGGTTGGGGTCGAATTAGTGATGGTGGAGAATGGCAACAACCACAAAGCATAATCTATTGTCAGGGGGTACAACTAGATTTGGGGATAAGTTGTGCTAATTGATGAGGGTGCAAAAGGAGTGGTTTGATAGGTAAAAACCCAAAGATGTTTGAAAAAGGATTCTAGGATACTCAAGGTTTGGCCAATGAGATGTATTTTTTTAGAAACATTTTTAAAATATGAATGCCCCAACCAAGAGCGATAGGGATTGTCACTGGGTAAAACAAATGGCACCATCGAAGGTGATGTCCTGAAGTATAATTACTTGCTGGAAATCTAATCCAAGTGGATATCAATGGCCACCCACCTATTCCAACTAGCTCACATACAGATGTTGTCTTGATAGCTTTTTTCTATCTTTTTGGGTCCTAAACTTCTAGGGTCGTTTTGAGGCCCTAAACAACGTTTTTTGGGCCTACCACAATCACACTATAGAAAAAGTTGGTGTGATGGCATAATGTCTATTCCTTTGATATACCTTTCCAACAAACTATCATTCACATAAAACGAAGATTGTATGAAAAAATTACAACCCCAGGAAGTTGATGTACCAACTTACCCCAACGGGGCCCACATGAATTTTGTCGCTTCATCTCCTAAGGTTATGTTTTTAGATGTCTAGGGTTTTGGCATTTATGTTTGATGTAAAAAAGGCCTTTGGATCCTCATTATACCCATCTTCTTGTGAATGAGTGCAGTTATCACATCTCTTCTCAGAGATAAGCTACCACCATTCTAGCAAGCTTGTTTCAGCATATTTCTTTATTGAATAGAAGCCAGGTTTTATTGTATCTCTGTTATTGTTCATTGTATCTATGTGTTCATAATATAAATCTCTATTCATTTCGTTCTTCGCATAAAATCTGGATTAGTGGTATCAGTGGTCTGCTCCTTGTCGTTCTTAGTGCATGTCCTGGACGAGGTCTCGAGAATATTTCTCTTGAGGAAAAAATCTCTTGCATGCCCAAGAGACCTTCCATGGAAGGAGAAAATAAATATGAAGGGACATGATATCCTTTCAATTTTTTTCTCGAGGAATCCCTCGTGCAACAGAGGAATGAGATGATGAATAGTTTTGCTCAAATCCTTCGACGACTACCAACAGGTGATGCATCTTCCTCGAGCGGAGGTGTCACCCCTTTCAAGGTATAGATCAACTTTGATATTCCCATATTTGAAGGTCAGATAGATGAAGATGTTGTATAAAAATGGTTGAATCTGCTAAAAGGGTATTTGTTTTTCCAAAACTTTTCCAAAAGAGAAAATATTACATTTTTCCTCCTCAAAGTTGTCCCCCATGTCAAGTATTGGTGGGAGATTTTCTGTGAGAAAAAGGAAACAAAGGAACCCTCATTATTTATAGTCACACTCACCTAGGAGTTCTTCAGGGATGCTATTAAGGAACAATTCTACCCTGTTGGAAGTTATGATTCTGAGCGACATATGGTGCTAAAGTACCAAGACAATCTGTATAGATACATCCATAAATAAATGGATTTTTTGGACATGTCATCCTTGGGCGTGACCTATCGATATGTTCTCAAAATCGAGAAGAATCTTAATCAAATGATGCATCAGTTTGGGTCTGGGAAGCCCTCACAGCAGAAGCAAGGAAAGGGCATCCCAAACCTGTAGAACAAAGGGCAAAGAAAAGATAGATAGCCTCAGGACAACCATCCTAATCCATAAACAAAGAAGGACATAGGAAATATGAATAAATACATAGAGAAGTAGGGCAACTTCCATAAGATCCCCTAGCATAACACTATTGATTGTCGCTTAAAGCAGTCATTGTTGGTTGAGGTGAAATCTTTTGAATCAGATGTAGGTTCCAACTCAGAGTCAGAAAAAAAAAAGGGGAGACAGATTATTGACATGAAACCCAGTGCCACCATTGCTACCACCAAGATCCATCTTGGTGAACCTAATAAACCAAAGGAAGGCAAGCACCTCTTTCATTCACAGATGTGGGTGAAGGGTACTCCACTACACTTCATCGTTGATAGCAATAGCCAAAAGAAACTCATATTAGTGGAGGTCATCAAGTGGTTCACCCTGCTCACAACGTCGCACCCCTACCCATACAGAATCAGATGGATCCACCAAGGAAGCGATCTTCACGTCAGCCAACAATGTTGCATGTCCTACAGAATCAATCCCTTCAAAGATGAGGTATTATGCGATGTCTCTCCCCTTGAATTTTGTGATGTTCTTTTGGGCCAACCTTATTTATGGAAATTTCATGTTGTATATGATTCTAGGCATTGTAGTGTTATTATTACTTTGGATAGAAAATTTTATAGGATACCTGAGGTAGTCCCACCTACTGCCATTTCCTTAATCTCTTCCAAGCAATGCAGGAAGATCATATCTCAAACCGGGAAGTTTTTATTCTTCGTGATTCACTCTCAAAGTGAGTGGAAGGTTGCAACCACATCCATAGCCTCAGTGGCTGATATCTCCATGCAACAGAAGAATGTGGATAAGGTCATGAAAGAATACAAAGACATCTTCTCCTCACCCACTAGGGTACCTCTACACTGTCAGGTCAATCATTCAATCGATCTATCCCCCAACGTACCACTACCCAAAAGGCCATTCTATCACAACTCTCTGTTATAAAATTATGATATCAAGTTTCATATCCAAGAACTACTCTAAAAGGTTCACGTTTGACCCATCTCATCACTGTGTGGAATCCCAACCATGCTTGTGCAGAAGAAAGATGAGACTTGGTGACTCTGCATCAATTACTGGGCCCTAAATAAAATTACAATTAGGAACCAGTACCCTATTCCACAAATTAACAATCTCCTTGACCATCTCAAGGGGGGGGAAATACATTAGTAATATTGATTTGAACTTTGTCTACCATCAGGTCCCAATAGAGCAAACGGATGTATGGAAAACTTATTTCAAGTCCAAAAAAGGTCTTTTTGAATGGTTGTTCATGTCCTTTGGTTTGAATAATTCCCCAACATCTTTCATGAGGATGATGGACAATATCTTGCAACATTTGACCAATTATTTTGTGGTGGTGTATCTTGATGAAATCTTCATCTACAACAATAATTGAGCGGAACACTTGCAACACATTTAGTAGGTTTTGCACACTCTGTGACAGCAAAAACTATATGCAAATTTGGAAAAATGCTCCTTTGGCATGGACAAGGTCTAGTGCCTAGGCTACATTGTTGATGAGCATGGAGCACATGTGGATCCAACCAAGATCCAGGTCATTTGTGACTGGCCATCCCCAACCACACTCACTGAGCTTCATATATTTTTAGACCTTGCCAATTTCTATCACAGGTTCATGTTGGGATTCTCCCATATTGCATGGGCCCTCAACCAAGTAACCAATGGTGGTGGTAAGAAAAATTTCATGTGGGGGCTGTCATAATAGAAATAATTCGATGATTTTAAGCAACGCTTGTGCTCATACCTAGTTCTCTCATTACCCGACCTCCAACATCCCTTTGAGATCGAGACAGATGCTTCAAACTATGTTGTGGGCACATTACTCACTCAACACGGACACCCCATGGCCTATAATAGTGAGACACTATAAAATGTCATTCATAATTACCCTACTTATGGAAAATAAATGTACTCCATTGTGCAATCCTTCCACAAGTGGAGGAATTACACTCTCGAGAAGGAAACAATTATCCACAATGATCATAAGTTGCTACAGTTCATGAAGACATGAGGGAAATTGTAGAATGATTACCATCAGAAGTGGTCCACATACTTGCAGTAGTTCCATCTCAAAATCAAGTATAATACAGGAAGCACCAATTGTATCGTTGATTTTCTCATCCGCCCACCAGTTACAACACTCACCATAGTGCTAAACTCCTGCGGCCACGAGACCTCCGGATGGCCCCAACTCTATGAGAGAGATCCTAACTTCTCCTCTACCTACCGTATGTTGGGTGAAAACACAAATTTTACTTATTTCCATATTTAGGAGCAGTTTTTGTGCCATATGTGCCACCTCTTCATTCCCTCAAGAGAGAAAGAGAAGCTGATTTGGGAATCCCACTACAGTTGGGTGGCATGACACTTCGACGAAGAGAATATAGTGGCAGTGATGCAAAAACATTTCTACTGGCCGAAACTTCAACAGAATGTCAGTAAGTATATCAAGCCATGCATTGTTTGTGTCCTTTCCAAACCATCCATTAAAAAAAAAGGCATGTACACCCCTCTTCCTACTCCTGAAAGGCCCTAGGAATCCATCTCGATGGAATAGATGTCAGGCCTTTCGTCAACCAAGTGGGGAAATGACTGTGTTTTTGTGGTGGTTTATCATTTTTCTAAAATGGTGATTATGGCCGCCTGCAAGAAGAGAATCATAGCAGAGGCCACTTCCAATATCTTCTTCGAACAAGTGTGGGTACATTTTGGGATACCACAAACCATCATCTGAGATTAGGACAGTTGATTCCTCATCACATTTTGGTCAAGACTCTGGTCACTGGTGGAAACCAAGATCACCAAATCCACTACCTTCCACCCCTAGACAGATGTCCAAACCAAGGACGTCAACCAGATGATCATGCATATTCTATGCATGTATAATCCCAAGCATCTCCGCACATGGGATGAGATTCTTCCCTATGTTCAGCACAACTACAATAGAGACATACATATTTCAATTGACCATATCCCCTTTCAAGTGGGGTAGGGATTTCAACCATTGGGTCCCATGGATGTTGCACTACCCTTTGCGGCCACCTAGTAAGACTCATCCCATGTTCAAACTGAATCTGGAAAAGCTACCTCGTTCATTGAGTGGATCCAGCACATCCGCCAATAGGTTCAGGATATTTTGCATAAGTCTAATGTCAAGTACAATTAGCGCCATGATCAACATCAAGTGCCATACAAGTTTCAGGTGGGAGATAAATTTTGGTTGCACTTGCAGAAAGAACGCCTTACAAGACCGCATCGGAAGCTTCATCCACTCCTCTATGGACCTTATACCATAACCAAGATTGTGGGTGAAAATTCTTTTGAGATAAACATTCCCCCCTTCCTTGTCTTGCACCCACTGTTTAATGTGGATATCCTTCATCCATACTTTCCACCATTATTGGACACCTCAGAGGTAGAAAAATAGTTGACACCAACATAGCTCAACCCTGACTACATGGAATAGGAATACACTAATCATATCATGGACACACAGGTCAAGGGCACTCACCAATAGAATATTCATCTTTATCATGTTGTTAAAGAAGGGCAACTCCTGCACCAAGGCAAGTGGCTCACTCTGGGTAAAATTTAGCAAAAATGTCCTCATCTTATGGGGGAAGTCACTGTAATGGATACCATTGCTTCCTAATTTGGGAGGATTGATCCACATGTATATCATTGACCACCCACCTATTCCAGTTGGCTCACATATAGATGTCATCTTGGTAGTTTCAGTTTTCATCTTAGTAGTTTTTCTCTAGCTTTTCAGGTCCTAAAATTTTGGGGTCGTTTTGAGGCCCTAAACAACGTTTTTTGGGCCCACTACAATCACATTGTGGATGTAGTCTAAGTGTGATAACATAATGTGTATTCCTCAAATATACCTTTCCAACAGGATATCGTGCACCTAAAACGGAGATCGTATGCAAAAGTTATGACCCCGGGAAGTTGATCTACCAACTTACCCCAACAGGGCCCACATGACTTTTGGTGCTTCATCTCCTAGGTTTAGGTTTTTGTATGTCTAGGGTTTTGGAATTCATGTTTGATGTAAAAAATTCCTTTGGAGCCTCATTGTACTCATATTCTTGTGAAAGAGCGAAGCTGTTACATCTCTTCTCAGAGATAAGTCACCGCCATTCTAGAAAGCTTGTTTCAGTCTGTATTTTACAGCTTCAACATATTTCTTTATTGAATAGAAGCCAAGTTTTACTGTATCTCTGTTATTTTTCATTGTATCTATGTTTTCATAATATAGATCTATATTCATTTTTTTATGCTCATAAAATCCAGATCAATTCAAAAGGTACTTTATACAATTATTGAATGAATAAAAAATGATTTAGGTTGGATGTGCATATACAGAAACAGATGCCCTAGTGGAAAGATGGCTTGGCCCTCTTGGGGCACAAGTATTTGAGAACAATTGATGAAGGGTGAGGGTCCCACGGGTGGTTTATTTTATTAGGTGAATGCATGAAGAATTGATCTGCAGATGGACAAATAATCTTGGATGAGATGAGGGGGCAATGGAAATGCATGAGTGCATTCAACAAAACCAATTGAAGCATGACATAAGTTGGGAGTCTATAACAGTGAAGGATAAAAATATGATGAGAAGAAGTATGAGGTTTTTTATTGTACAGTTCTTAGTTTGGAAAAATCCCAACCCAACCACAAATGTGTGATACAACTGGGAACAACTATCATTGTCACCTCAATAATTTCCCCCCTCGTTTTAGTGAAGGACAAGTCCAATGCAAGGGAGTCTTCCCGGTGACCCTAGGGAGATTGTGATAGAATATGGAAAGTGATCAAAGAGTGCCCCTATAGGTCAAGGTCAAATATGGGAAATAGGATTGAGAATGAGTCTCGTTAGATGGTAAATGGTTTCCAAGGGAGTGTACCTACAAAACAATGTTAGACCTACCCAGAACAAGACAATTTATGAATACTAAATCCTCAAGACCAATGGGGAATCTATATATATATATATATATATATATATATATATGATGTTGGAAAACGAAGCTAGCAACAAGTAGATAATTTCCCGATAATTAAACCAAGACTTTGATAGGAAAATCGAGTTGTTATTAAGTGTTATCGGCAAGATTTTGTAACAGCAATATGGATGTAGAAATTTTTTTCTTCAACAGCAAGTTCTAGCCACTAAAATCAAGAAGTAAACCACCCAAAAAATAGCTTATGATCATTAGAACAATTATCAAGGCTTACAAGTGAATTTTAGCGATAGAATACTAAGCAAGAAAGTGAAAGAGAGTAATTTTTTTGTAGCACTATTGGTTGTAGCTAAAATTTTATTGCAAAAGCTATATTACTTGCCTAATCAAGACACCCTTATGGCACAATATAGCTTAAATCATGTATAATTAAATTCAAATCTTGAACAATTCAATATCCTTGATATCATGTTTACCAATGCACAATATTCAATCTCCAATGTAAAAAATATTAGTGCCTTATCTATTGGGTTATGGGGTATCTTTTTTATGAGCTAGGTTTATTACTCCTCTAGGGATGTAAGCCCTTTTAATCTCTAGAGTAAACTGACCTTAGCAAGGTAAAATCTAAAAGGGTGTAATCCTTTTTACTCTTTATAACAACCTTTGTAAATAGCCTTTAAATGACAACAAGATAAATCATGATGGAGAGTGTATTCCCTTATACTCATCCAAGGGTTTCACAAAATAACCTTGATATCAAGAATAAAAACATACAAATGCATAAATTGCTTACCTAATCCAAGAGATAGCATGAAAAGCCCTTACTTATCAGGAACATTTCACCATAATTTCCAAAAAACGAGCATCAAGAGAAATTGCTAGCCTCCTTCAACCAATAGACAAGTGAAACATCCCAAAAGGACAAGAGACAAGATGGAGTGAATTTCGCAAGTAGGGTAATAAATTAAGCCAAGAATGTATGTAATTCTCAAGTAAGTTGTATGTAAAATGAAAGTGAGATGACCTATATTTATATGAGGTCATATAAAACCATTTATTCTACGTAAGTTTGCAAAAAAATGTTAAAAGGAGGCCCACCCCATTTTCCTTTACAACTTAAAAATATAAAAATACATAAAGTAAATCCCTTAGAAGGGTGATTTCATTCCCTAAAGAGTGACTCTGGGCGTCAAAAGTAGGATGTTGAGCCTCTAGATGCAGGTTGTTGGGCCTCCAAAGACCATGTGTCCATCTCTCATGCTTTGGAGTGTAATGTCATTCATATAACATATTCAAACCAAATCATCTCTCCTATAGAACCATGAATCCCATCAAAACCCTATCCTCCACATGACTTCAAGGCTTGGAAGGTGACATCTTGGGCCTCCAAAGGCCAATGTCCAAGTGCAAGGGACTATGATGTCACCACCTAGTGTTGCCCAAGTTCCTCAAAAGGTAATGTCTGTCATCTCAAGTGTGAAATGGCTCCAAGGTACTCTACCCATATTTTGGGGTATGTCGTCCATCCTTGGGGTTTTCAACCCCCCATGAAGGTCAAAATGGCATAATCCTCCATGGAATAACTTACACCTAGAAAGCCCCTGCAAATACAAAAAAGTACACCCTTCAAGGGTCGACATGTCACATGTATCATGCCAAGTAAGCCACATTTAATAAAAGAACCACCTAAGCATGTGCATTAAATCCCCCCTTTTCAAAGTAAATAAATGCTCAAAGACCTTATATAGCTTGCCAAATTTAGGTATGGGAGGGTTTTCATGGTGCCCCATTGGGTAGATTAATCCCCAATTCAAGGAGTGTTTCACAAGAATACCCTCTCTACATCATGTAATGAGCATGAGGTGGATGTGGGTATGATTTTTGGGTCTGGGGTTCTTGACATATCAAGGGCTCATATTGTCTCACTTATGGGTGCCTTTGTAGAGAGTATGTTGCATCCTTGTTTGGAATGCAACTTTTTTCAAGCCCTTTTATTTTCTATTAATTGATTATGGTCCAAAATATTGAGAGTTATGTGCAATGGAAAGTAAGGAGCAATGTAATGGCACTTGGATCTAAGAACACATTGAGTTCCATGTGCAAGGAAAGTATAATACACCGCTAATGCATTCCCTCAACAAGAGAGACATTTATTAATTATCTGTTTTCTTTTTCAAATGTCCTTGACGTTTCTAGAGAAGTGTTTCATTGTTTCATTGTTTCATTGTTCTAGAGGATAATTTATGGATTTACATTTTTCCAACTGCAAAACCTCCAAGCCTTTAGCCCCTTCTTCCCATGAAATGAGGTACAAACCCTTCTTGGGGTAAACAATACCAAAAACCAAAAAGATGAGGAAATGAAAGGGAAGAAGTGTGGAAAATGATAAGTATGTGTGGGAATGGTATGATGACACTTCAAGGATCCCCCCTAGTAGCAACCCTTCTCCCGCATGTGACCCACTTACTAGGAAAACATGTCAACCACCAAGGTGAAATGAGGCAAAAGGCATAATTTCCATGCAAATGTCTTCATATACAATAAATGCCTCTTTGCAACATGTTCAAATGATCCAATTATTAAAATGACACTTACCATAAGATCAGACTTGTTACCTCATGAAGCAAGACATGTTGTCCTCTGTGGGCCAAGCTAGTGTGGTGGGCGTTGCTAGTATTGATGTGTGGTCACATGAGTGGCTTTTCCTGCTCATCTAGATCTCTGTATTCCATTTCTTCAACCTATGGGCCTCGAGACATCATATCCTTAGTTACACCTAGCTTGGGGAGGTAGCATCTGACTCCTACATGGGTACATGTTCTTGTTGTAGATTACATGAGAATCTAAACATCTCCTGGTAAGACCTATTCCTACACACACTCAAACAAGACACGTTGGGATATTGAAGGGTGGCACACTCAACCCTTTATTCATATAACCAAAACTTCAAAATTTCAAAACTGACAACAATATCTGAAAATAATTTTTTTCTTTTTTAAAAAAAATTCTAATTATCATGTATATGATTCAATAAAATGTTGTAAAACAACCATGCATAAATGAAAATAAAGAAACATGTAAAGAAAAATATGAAAGCAAATGAAACTATACTAGGATGAAAACACAAAATGTAAATGCAATAAATCAAGATGATCTGCCTACTTACCTGGGGCCCGAGGCCCATGGAGATCAAGTCCCATCAACATAGGGTTGAAGGATAGATCCATCAACTGGTAATGACATCTTCCTCCCATCCATGGAAGATAATGTGATATCCTCGCTAAAAACGGTTTTGGGTTTTTGCTTAGTTTAACATCATAAACATTTGGTCAAACAATTTGCATATAAACGTCTAATCAACAACTCATTTGTGATTCTAAAATCTGCTATAATTTACAAAGAAATACCAATATAGAGGCTTAAAGACATTTATTTCATTCAACATTCAAATAGTTGGAGTACATTGGAAAACCCAACAAATAATGCAGCAACATAAATAAGGAACTTGATCTAAATGTTTCTATTGAATATTACATGCATGTAGGTGAAGAGATCAGCCTAACATAGTACATATAACATCTCATAATTTGCAGAAATTCCTATAGGTGACAACAACCTTGGAATATGCAATTTAAAAAACCCGAAATCGGCTCTCCTCCACAGAAATATATCCTAGTATAATGTACTCATCCCAAAGTGAATAAATCGGCCCCTACAGCCAAGGAACTCGGCCCCTAGCAAGGGAAATAGACCCCAACAACTTTAAACATGGTCCAGCAAGTGAACTCGGCCCTCTTTCAACCAAAAAACTTGTCCCATAGAGAAATGAAATTGCCTCATTAAATATACTTGCCCAACTGCAAGTAAATATGCCCAACTACAAGTAAATACACCCAGGGTGAAGAAAGACTCATCCCAACAAGGAGTAAATCGTCCCCACACTAAGAAACTCAACCACAAACTAGTAGAACACATCCTCAACACACAAGAAATGTGATTGCAAACTCAACTCATCCTCTTCAAGAAAAACGGCTTCTACAAAAGAAAACCAAACTACCAAATGGTGAATATCTCAACCACAATGAAGCACTGTGAAAATAGTTGAGTGATATTCTCTCTATGACCAGCTAGGGTGGATGGTCTCACCACCGAAACCAATCTCTCTCTCTTTGTAGATTTTTTTGTCCCAAGATCCAAAGCCACAAGAGCTCTCTCAATTTTGTTTTTAGGAAATAACAGATGCATAATGAGAGAGGGCGCCCTCATTCCTCTTTTTATTTCCTCGTTGACCATTTTCTGACCCTCTTACCCTTTTAATAAGGTAAAGTGACTTTATAAGTTGAAAGTCACTTAAAACACCCTTTTACTTAATTACTCAATGTCCCTTTTTAAAAAAGTTTTTTTTTCCCTGCTAACATTAATTAATTAATTAATTTCCTTTTTCTTTCAATGACTATAGTAACACCCTGTTTTCCCCAACATGAAAATATATGTCTAAATGTCACCATGAGTCATGGTTGGTATGTTTAATGTTTGGACCATGATGAACAATCAAAGTAATAAAATGAATTTTGATAATAATGAAAAGAAATTGTTGATGGGTAGAACACTTACACATAAATGATGCCATGAAAGGGAAACGATGAGGAAATTCCCTTGCCAATTTAATATTCAAGAAAACCGAGATTACCCATTTTTATAGAATTTCATTGAATGAAGGAAGTTGGTATTTGAACTACCAGTGTCCCGCAATTATGGGAAAGAATGGGGAGTTGTACCAAAACAACCTTGCTTCAGAAGTATGGGTAGAAAAGTACCCATCTGGGAGTTTCTTATCTGACCCACGAATTTGGAGGATTTGACCCACGAAATATGGATGTAGAAGAAAATAAAATGAGGAAAATCATGGACAGAGGAAGGAAGACACACGTGGTTGGGTTTGGGGACCAAATATGAGTGGAGAGGGGTGTCGAAAACTCGTTTGGTTCTTAGAAAAACAAAGAGAAGATAATTTTCATGGTTTTCTGAGTACGAAATAGTGAGGAATAATTTCTAAATCAAGCTAATAAATGGGGCTATGAATTTTTGAATGTTAGTTGTGCAAGCTTACTATTCTGACTCTCTGAGTCAAGACAAAGCCCTCTTTCTTGGTGAATTTAGAAATTTATCTTGCTAATTTTTGTTGATGAAGGAGAGTAACCTTCATATGTTTATCTTTGTAATGGAGTAAGATTTTTCCCACATTGCATCATCTCTAGATTGGGGGTGGCTATATGCAAGGATAAACAAGACACATATGCCTATGGTTGGGTGGAAAGAGGCTCACCCATCAACAATTTTAAAATTATCTTAAATTCTCAGATAAGTGTTTCAATGATTTGTATTTTCCATGACAAGTTCCTTTATGTTATGGACTTCAAGTTTTGGTCATATGAGGAATTTGATATTTTGTTTAAGTAGTGAAATTGTTGTTTCATATGCTTGGTTGAGTGTAAAATCTGAAGAGAGTTTTTAGAAATACATTCTATTGTTTTCCCTCTGACTGTATCTATTTTTAAAGGCTATTGTAAATGATTATTTGTAAATATGAGTGAGAACAGAGTGATGGTTGGGAATTCACAATCATTTGTGTGAATGAATTTCATATGTGTTAGTAGTGAATACTAAGCTGTAAAAGTCTTCACAAAAAATTTGAAGATAGGGATATATATTTTTTGTTGAATGAATGTTTCTTTGCATATTACAGAAGTTTTAGATCAGTTTTGGGAAGTGACTTGTCCTTGGGTAAATTTCAATACTTAGGACCTTCTTGGAAGGCTTATATGAATGCTAAATAATTTGTGGAGACATGGGTAAAGGCCCTTAATTTCCATCCAACATGATCAGCTTGACAAGGGGGAGTCCTGGAAAGAATTTGATAGAATACTAAGATGGGGAGGGTGAATCAGTATGAGCACTTTTATCACTTTTAACCACAATATATAAACTTCAAATTTATCAGTAATATATCATCAATGTATCATCTATGATTGAATTTAATACATCATGAGCATATAATCATAAGCAACATCACATAAAATACACAATACACTATAATTTACATGGAAACCCAAATGGGAGAAAACCATGGAATGTTTTCTTATATATTGTCAAGAATGCATTCATTGGAAGCACCAATTTCCCAATTCTCTAGCTACAACTGGAAGGAGGCTCCTACCTAAAGGAAGCTACAAATCCTTGATTTACTAGCTACAACTGGAAGGAGGCTCCAACCCCCCAATTTACAGGCTCCAGTCTAAAGGAAGCTCCAACTCCCTGAATTCTCTAGCTACAATTGGAAGGAGGCTACAACCCCCTTTCTTTTCACCATCCTACCTCCCTAAAATATAAATGTAGACCAAATTTTCACTACCAAAATCATTGCCACTATCACTTCCATTGTCACTGTCACTGCCACTATCACTGTAACTATCATTGTCACATCAACATGTCACTTCCAACCTAACACTACAAACCTGTCACCACTGTTGATACTCCACATCAACGAAACTAGATCCAATATCAGTAAGAACACCTCTCAACTAGATGCTCAACATCACCAACACATGCCTCTACTAAGAATGTACTAATATCATCAACATACCATCACAAGATATGTGTCTATACCATACCATGTACTAAACCTGTACCATGCATCAACCATGTACCATACCATGCATCAACTTGTAGTGTGCCAAGAATCAACTGTGTACCACAACATGTACCATAACAAGTACATCAACCTGTACCAACACATGTGCCATACCAATTGCATCAACCATGCACTAAAATACCAAATACCAAAAGATGTGTCTCACATACCATAACATCCAAGATGTGTCAACATCAATGATATGCCTATATACACCATGTGCCAAGAATATGTTCCAAATGTGTACCAAACAAGTATTAACATCACCAAGCATGTACCATAGCCTCATGAAGATATGCATCCAAACCATGTACCAGACATGTGCCAACATCCATAAGCTATGTACCTGAAACATGTCCATATCACTCATTATATGCCTCAACCATATACCAAAATATATCCCATAAACCATGCACCATAACATCACCAAGATATGCCTCAGCATGTACCATACGATCACCAAGATATAATCTTCAAAACATGCATATAGACATACCTTTAATCCTGTAGCAACCTTGTTGCATCATAATACCTTGTTGCAACCTAAAACAAGCATCTCCTTTACTTTACCTCATCCTCACTACCTCATATTCGCCAATAGATCAAGTGTTCAGTAGATAGATATTCAATGAACTTGTGTGTAAGAATGAGAGACTCTTGATGCCTATTTATACTCTTCCATGTAACTGTTTTTCGACCACTTTACCCTTAATTAGTTTCTTGTTACAATTGTTTTACCCTTTTTCCTAATTTTAGGATAATAATTGTTTTACCCTTTTTAATAATTTTAGGGTCATAATTGTTTTACCTTTTTTCCTAATTTTAGGGTCATAATTGTTTTACCATTTTTCTTAACTTTAGGGTCATAATTTTTTTACTCTTTTTCCTCATTTTAGGGTCATAATTGTTTTACCCTTTTTCTTGATTTTAGGGTCAACCTGTACTTTCTTGTTACAACCATTTTTCCCTTAATTAATGAATTTGTAACTATTTGGAGCTTCTTAACAAATCTTCGGGGCTTCCAACTTCATGAGTCCATAACTCCTCAACTGTGAGGAACCACGTGGAGTATCACCTATCATTTGAAATAGCACCATGAGAATTATCCATCCATGAGTATGTTACATGCATTTACATTGTCCTTCATGTTTGAATTCTTCAAACAACTTTGGGTTCCACAACCACACCTTCGGGGATTCTTGTATACTTCATCGATTACACCCATCTCTCAGAATTACTCTAGGGATGACATCAATAAAATTAACAACAATATCAACCATACAAATGACAACCAATTTTCCAACGATCAACCAAATGTCCAACAATCTTGCCACATATTTGGGGCTTCTAGACTTCTCCAAGGGTTGACTCGATCACATCTCTAGGTCTTTCAGAATTCTCCGAGGGTTGAAATAAATCTCCAAGGATTAACATCAATGAAAAAAAATTATCCAAACCAATTGTCCAACATAAATATTAACCACAACTTTGGTCTCACAAACCTAGACTATCTAGTTGAGAGGATAAGGTATTTAATATGAGAAAGGTGTGGAATAAAATGAAATCAAGAATTATGTGTTTCATATTTAATTTATGTATTATTAAGACATGGTAAGAATATAATTCTTACCTGGATTTACTCAATAAAATCATGTCCAAAGGTAAAGATCTAAAATGGTGGTTTTTTCCTAAAAAGTAGTCAAACATTGCATGATTTTAAGTGGGCAGTAAGTCCTCGTAAAACAAAAATTTTGTTGTGGGAAATTTTAATTTCAAAAGATATAATTTTTCAGAAAAAAAAATCTCAAATAAATAAATATATATGTGTTTATATATTTTATTAAGATTTCCTTAGCAAAATTTGTATGGTGAAAGGAGGTTGGTAACTCCTAGTAATTATTAAAAATTACCAATTATTTTCTTATTAACTCTGAATGTTAAGAGGAGCAAGCCTTATATTATAAACCATGAATTTTACCATGTGCATGAGAAGTGGATAAGTTCAAAATTTTCTCCTCTCGGAAAAGTATTAGTTTGCTAAGTCACCCATCATATGAATTTAGTCTATACAGAGGTTGACTTTGTATCTTTGGAGAGATCTCTGATAATGTATTTTTTTGTTTTATTTATGCCTAGGCGTGTTCTTCCCTTATTTTCAACATTTTTGTAATATTAAAACTCCATTGGGATATCTAAATCTAGATATGGAAAGAGTAAGGCATATGAGCTATGTGTTTAGCCAAGGGCGATATTATAAAGTACAACTATTATATGAAATAATAATACTAAACCCTTACCAGATTATCACATACCAGATGTTTGGGAAGTGAATGAACGTGGGTTAGGTGGTACACCGAGGGCCGATATATACATATTTCATATAATGGCATTATTTAAGACCTCATCAGGCCATTAGGCACCGAAAGAACAAAGCTTGAAGGTGTGCGTGAAGAAGGTATACCTAGGAGCTGATATGAGATATAAATGTTAAATGTCGGCTCGTGTCATAAGATATATACCTAGGGGCAGGTGCCTATATATAATACAATATTATTATAATAGTTTTAAACCCCCATAAGAGTATCGGCACTGGGAGATGGACATTAGAAGGTGTATGTGATAGTGTTGTACCGGGAGACGATATGGCGATACAATACAATATTAATAAATCCCCACTGGGATATCTGGCACTGGGAGTTTGAGAACGTAAAGTGCATATGGTGAGTGATAGACTTGGGGGTCGATATGGTTGATATAATATTATATTATATTATACTCATGGGGGTGTCTGGCACCGGGAAATAGAAAAGGGGTGGTGCACATGGAAACTTTTATGCCCAGGGGCCGGTACAAGCATAATATAATTTTAATGTAATAAAACTCCCATGAATTTTAATATATATATATTATTATTAATATTCCTATCGGGATACAGAAGCATGAGGAATGATATAAATGTGTGTTTGAACCACTCGAGGCCCAGTTAAATAAAATTTATAAATATTAAACATGTCTGGATGATGGGATCTCAGGAGAAAAAGGGAAAGTAAACTCTCGATAATCACCAGGCCTGTGAAATAGGTTAATCAAAAGAGTTAATATGTGGGGTATTAATTAATGAGGATTAATCATTAATAATGTGGATTTAAAAAATAAAATCCCAAGGTGTTGGATTTTAATGTAATGTTGTTTATATTAACTTAATGGTATTATATGGCGTGGAGAGTGCCAATACGCATGTGACTTGTGTCAAGCCAGGTGGTGGGTCCAAATTGGGCCACGTATTCTAGGTGCCAATTGGACTATTAGCATATCATTTATCGAGAATTTATGAGTGGAGTGGTGTCGGAATGGGTCGATACTCAGTAGGCCAATATCGGCATATCGTGTATCGGCATAAGGTAATTCAAGTGATGTGGCGATGTCGGGATGGGTAGATACCCATTAGGCCAATATAGACATATCGAGTATCGACCAAGTGTAAGTTAGGTGGCATTAGGTGCAGAAGGGTCGAAGGTCGATAGGCCAATGGTCTCGATGGGTGAACTACCATGTGGGTGTCACATCATTAGTCATGAAAAAATCCATGTATGCGCCATTTGGACCATCTAGATGCCACATGGGTGTCACGTGGATGCCATATGGGTTCCATGTGGGCATAAGAAGGTTTGGACAATAAGGCCTGAACTTTAGGAGGTCATAATGTTTGATCCGAAGCTCGGCTTTGAGCCTGGTTATAGTCGTTGGAAATCTATTAACGAGCATAAAATGATGGTTCCCTCAAAAAGAGGCTTCTTAATGGATAAGGAAAAGAAATATTTTGATACCCCACCCATTTAAGATAACCTTAGGGGTGGGTAGGTTACAACTATATCCTATGGGAATCACTCAGGTTATTCTGTCAATCTCCTAGAGTGATCATTTGGAAGGGGACATACACTCCTCCCTTCTCGAGATTGCTTGTCCTCAAGCAACTACAAGTTTGGATGCTACAAGATCTGGTCACCTTCCCACATGGCATCCTCTTCTAACAAATATCTCCACTTGATGAGGTACTCTCGGATCACCCTATTATGCAATTTTCTCTTCCGGGCCTCCAGAACCCCCTCATGAACCAACACAAATTTCCCCTCCTCATCTAATGGGGGTAACTTTGTCGAAGAAGTGACACGTTATCCCAATTCCTTCTTGAGGCATGAAACATGAAACACATTGTAGGTCTTACGTCTCTTCGAAAAATCAAGCTCATAAGCTACCTCACTAACTCTTCAAATCAGCCTATAGGGGCCATAAAAGCACGGTTCAATCTTTTTTGCACCACTTTTCTTAAGTGAAGACTGTATGTATGGTTGTAATCTCAAAAATACAAAGTCCCCCACCTCAAAAGTGTGCTCGACCCTGTACCTATCTGCATAAATCCTCTGTTGATTATGTGCCATCTGTAAATTGTCCTTGAGAGCCTTGAGGATGTCTTGACTCTCTTGAATCAAATCCTTGGCTTTAGGATCCATATTATCCCCAAATTCCAAATCAACAAATGAAAGACCATCATAGCCATGTAATTCTCAAAATAGGGTCATACCAATGGACATATGATAAGTGGTATTATAACAATGTTCCCCCAAATGCAACCACTTAACCCATGCCTTTTGTTGCCTCGACACATAGTTATGTAAATACACCTTGAGCCACTTGTTTGTGATCTTTGTCTAGCCATCTGTCTGGGGGTGGTATCTAGTGCTAGGAGCCAACTCTGTGCTATCCAACTTGAACAACTCCTGCCAAAATTCACTAAGGACTCGGTTGTCTCTGTCATTGACAATGTACTTCGACAACCCATGGAGTCTAAATACCTCCCTAAAGAACAACTCTGATACTTTTGTTTCCTTGCATTCTGAGGCTATGGCAAAGAAATGTGTGAATTTGGTCAACTGATCGACCACCACATATATGAAATATATGCCCTGTACCTTTGGTAGTCCTGTGATGAATTCCATAGACACAGTTTCCCACTTTTCCTTTGGGATGGGTAATGGTTGTAATAACCTTGTAGGATGAGTCTTCTTTGAATTTTTCTATTGGAAATTCATACACTCCTTTACATGCTTCAATACATCATCTTTGAGGCCCTTCGAAGTGAACCTCTCCTTGATATGCCTGTAAGTTTTAAAGTACCCAGGATGGCCTACCATAGGTGATCATGTAGAGCCCTCACAATCTTCTCCTTTAGTGTAGACTTAGTGTACATATTAGACTTAAAGTAATCATCTAATATGTGGTCCTTATAGTAGATGATGACATCCACCACTATGTACCTATCATCATATACGTGGTGATCCATCAACTCACAAGCAAATTTATTCTTGGAATAATCTACCAAGAGATGAAACAAAGTTACCGACTTAACGAGAACTCTGACCTCCAAACGAGAACTCTAGCCCTTAAAACCCATATGTTTGCATAAAAAACATGAAATTCAACCCCCAAATCAAAAAGTGGTGCTACCGGTAACACCATTTTTTCTAACCAGGTCAAATCTACAACATTTTTCAAGCATGGCCTTCAAAAAACAAACAGTTGCCTAGTAAAACCTTAAAATCAACACCTAAATAAAAAAGTGGTGTTATTTAAAG
>JASDQU010102809.1:149312-186954 GCA_032191745.1 Picea mariana
AAACTAAAAGGAAATGAAAAAAATTTAAAATTTTCCTTAAAAACAAGAATATATGTATATATGAAAAAAGACCCTTGAAACTATAAAAACAAAAAACAAAAAACACTAAAAAAAACCTAAAAAGAAACCAAATTAAAAAAAATAATTGAAAAAGGATCTAAAATTGAAAAAAAAAATGAAAAAAAAGTTAAAACTCTAAACTAAAACATTATATTAAAAAAATAATTGAAATATAAAATTTTATATTAAAAAGAAAAAAAAAAATATATATATATATATATATATAATTTTTTAAGTTTTTTAATATTAATTTCTTTTTTAGTAATTTTAAGTTTTTTAATTTTGTATTAAATATTTTATTTTAGGATTTTTAATATATATATATAATTCTGTTTTTTTTAACATTTTTAAATTGCTTTTGGTCATAAATTTAGTTTTTTAGTATTTTTTTTTTTTCCTATTTTCTATTAGTTTTTATATATATTTTTTATTTTTTGGTTTTTTTTCCTATTTAGTATTTTAATTTTATATATATATTTTATTTTTTGGTTTTTTTTCCTATTTAGTATTTTAATTTTTTTCTTTATTGTTTTTTTATATATAAATTTTGTTTTTTTTTATTTATTTATTAATTTCAATTTTTATTTTTTTTAGTTTTTAATTTATCAAAAAAATAAAATTTATATGTATTTTATAGTTAAATAGTGTTATTTAACTATATTTATTTTATATGTATTGAAGTAAAGGTAAACAATCTGTTAAAAATGATGGTTTTCACAATATTTTAAAAGTATGGAACCATAAATTAATTAAGGAGACACAATTATATGAGAAATTTTAATTTCAAAAAAGTAAATGGAAAAATTTATTTTTAAGATTGAAAGAAGCATGGAAAAATGACTAAAAACACATATTAAAAAAAAATGAAAAATTTGAAAATAGATGAAAAACAAGCATTTAAAAAAATAATATGGAAACATGTGGATCAGAAAATTTAAAATATAAAAAAAAAAACACCTAAAAAGGGAGGGGGTGCTACCGATAACACCATTTTTTAAAACAGGATAAAAAATGTGACCCCTCAAAAAACGAAAACTCTATAGAGTTCTTGTTAAGTTGGTAACTATGTTATGAGATTTCCAGTCAGCTGAAATCTATGGAAGTGATATCTTGGGTTTCCTATTGAGAGTATCATCAGCTGCATTTTTCTTCCCTTTCACATACTCAATGTCAAACTCATATGCCTACAATTTGTTGACCCACTTTTGTTGCCTCTCATTTAAGTCCTTCTTACTCACGAAGTGTCTCAAACTGTTGTGATCAGTCTTAACCACAAATTTTCCACCTACCAAGTATTGTATGAATTTCACCAAGGCATGCATGATGGCAAGCATTTTCTTGTCGTAGATGGAGCAGAGCCTCTATGACTATGTGAGTTTCCTTCTCTCATATGTTATCGGATGTTTATGATGCATTAGAATTGATCCTATTCCCTCACCTGATGCATCACACTCAAGCACAAAGGGCTGAGTGAAATCAGGAAGTGCTAAAACCGGGAAAGTGCTCATCACTTCTTTCATCTTGTCAAATGTCTTTTGGGCCTCCTCTATCCACATAAATTCCCCTTTCTTCATGAGATATGTGAGTGGTGCATCTAACTGTGAGAATCCCTTTACAAAGTGTCAGTAGTAGCTTCATATCCCGAAGAATCCACGCAAATGTTTAATTTTTTTGGGAGGTAGCCAATCCAATATGTCCTGGATCTTCTCCCTATGTACCTGTACACCCTAAGGACTGACCACATGAACCAAGTACATGATCTTTTTCATGCCAAACTCATACTTTGACTCCTTGGCATATAGTGACTGATTCCCCGTGATCCTTAGAATCTCATCTAGATTATCCAAGTGCTCCTCCTATGTCATGTTGTATATAAGAAGGTCATCAAAGAACACCAACAAGAACTTCATCATCTTCTTGTTGAATATGTGGTTCATGTAGGACTGAAATGTGGTCGATGCATTGGTCAACACAAGTAGAATTTCCAAAAGCTCATAATTCCCATAATGGCACTTGAAAGCAAATTTGGGGATATCCTACTCTCTAACTCTGATCTGATTATACCCTGATCAAATATCAATCTTCAAAAAATACATTGCTCCATGCAACTCATCCAAAATATCATTGATCCTAGGGATAGGGTACATGTTCTTGATCATTTTATTATTCAAGGATTTATAGTCAATGCACATATGCATGGTGTCATCCCTCTTCTTCACCAACATTATAGAAGAAGCGAATGGACTAGAATTAGGTTTGATGTGTCCCATCTCCAACAATTCCTTAATAGCCTTCTCAATTTCATCTTTGAATTTATTTGTATGCTTGTAGGGAGTAGTGATTATAGGTTTTTATCCCTCCTCCAACTCAATGGTGTGATCAAATCACCTGTTAGGTGGTCTCCCTAGAGGCATTTGTCCAAAAACCTTGTCATTGTTACTCAACAACACTTGAATATATTCATGATGATGATGTCACCCCCTTGCATTTTCCTGAGCTATAATCAAGAACTCGACTACACATGCTACATCTCTTTTTCTGAAGATGGCCTCCATATTTTTGGTTGACATAATATTAGGGCCGCCATTTGACATTCCCCTCAGAACAACCTTCTTGTTGTTTATTTTATTGAACCCCATCTCCTTTACCTGGTAATTCCTTGTAATTTCCCCTAAGGAATGAAACCACTGAACACCAAAGACTATATTGGTGTTTTCCAAATCAACCACATTAAAATCATCGGTCAAGGTATAGTTTCCCAACTTCATGGCCAACCTCAAAATCTTTTACATGCATGTCATGTTAAATCCATCAACCACTACCACGTTGAACCCCTCAAAGTCCTCTATAGCCATGTGTCTCCTGGCCACCAATGTTGCATCAATGAAGTTGTGGGTCGCTCCACCATCAATCAAAGATGTGACACATTGTCCCCATATTAATCCTATGACTCCGAAAGTGTAGTATCTAGTTGTTCCTAATAGAGTGGAAATAGTTAGACCCTTAGCCTCCACACGAGGATGCTCATCATTCGAGCATGTCGATTCATTGCCCTTTTCATGTGTAACTTTCTCCTCTTACTTGTCACTTTCTAAGAGCACCTCTATATAGTGTAACTTTCCATTCCCCATTCACTTGTGTCCTGCATCCCAAGCTTCTTTGCAACTGAAGAAAAGATTCTTTCTTCTTAACTCATTAGGAGTCACCTCATCCAACTTCTCCTTTCCGGACCACTCTTTCTGAAAAGGTTTCTTATATTTTTTTTTATAGGGAATGAAAGGTTTGGAGAATTTTTTTCTCTTTGGGACTTCATCCTCCATGTCATGTGTCCTAATGTTGGCATCCTGTAGAGTATCTGGTTGAAGGATTTCACCTAACCAACAAGTGGCTTGGATAAACCCTCAATGAACAACATCACTAGCCTCTACTATGTTATATATATCACCATGAATGCAAGCTTCTGGAACTCTGTAATATAGGTGTCCGGTGTCCCAACCTGTTTGAGTTGTTCCAACTCTCTAAAGTGTAGTTTCAGATCCTTTTTGTTAGACTACTCCATCAATTTATGTGTGAAGCATAGATAGGAAGTAATGCTTGCAAGTCCCATAGTGACCAATCCACGGTACCACCACTCATGGGCCTCTCCATATAAATGCTAGGTATCAAATTTAATCACTTATGCCTCTACCATAGGGTTGAGTTGAAAGTATGTGTCCAACTTATGAACCCATGTTCCATATGTGCACTTGTTGGAACCATCAAAGGATGGAATGCTTAGCTTTCCAACCTTTCCCATGAGATCAATGTTATGTTGACCCCTATTGACATCCCTTGGCATGTTCCTATATTTGATAGTACAATAGTCCTGTAATAACATGGATGCATGAAAATCATCACCAAGAGCAGAGTACTCCCTCCAATAATCATCAAAGGTTTCACCTTACCCTTACTACCCTTGATTTCATGTTTGTTGATCCCCCAAGAACTTATGCAAAAGAGGTCTAGGAACCATTCTACCAGTGGTCCTAATGTTATTTTACATGGGAATATTGTTTTTTTTGCCTTCTGCATGCTTCTCATTGTGTCCATTAGTACCACATGTACCATTGTTTCCCCCATGGTTTTGGTTCCCATTGTTCCCATTGGAACCTCCTACACCATTGTTACCCACATGGTTTTGATTTGATTGAGTGATGGAAATTAATTTTGTCATCAGTTGTACAAGTTGTTGTTGTCCCTTCGCTAAATCATTTATAATATGCATGGCATTGTCCACATATGTCTCATTTTTTTTCCCCTGTGTCTCCCTCTTTCTCTTCTTTATGTTGGTCCTCTTCTTCTTAATCTAATTGAAAGATTTTTTTTTCCCCTCGTTGCCTTCTACTTCTTTAAGTGATATATTCCCTGTATCCACGCATCATGAAATAACAAACCCCCTCAGGCTAGCAGGATTGAGGCTCTGATACCACTATAATGTCCTTGCTAAAAATTTTCTTAGGATTTTTCTTAGTTTAAAAACATAAGTGTTTGGTCAAACAGTTTTCATACAAACATCTAATCAACAGTTCATTTGTGATTCCAAACTTTGTTGTAATTTACAAGGAAATACCAATATAGAGGCTTAAAGATATTTATTGCATTCAACATTCAAACAATTGAAGTACATTGGAAAACCTAGCAAATAATGTAGATGCATAAATAAGGAACATGATATAAACTTTTTTGTTGAAGATTACATGCATGTAGGTGAAGAAATTGGTCCATCATAATACATGTAACAGCTCAAAATTTGTGAGTAGTCCTGTAGGTGAGAAAAACCTTGGAATATGCAATTTAAAAAAACACTAAAATTGTCTCTCCTCCACAAAAATAGATCCCAGTGCAATGTACTCAGCCGAAAGTGAATAAATCATCCCCTATATCCAAGGAACTCAACTCCTAGTGAGGGAACTTGACCCCGATAACTTCAAACACAACCCAACAAGTGAACTCATCCCTCTTTCAGCCATAAAACTTGGCTCGCAAAGAAATAGCATTGCCTCAACAAAGATATTCACCCAGTTGCAAGTAAATATGCTCAAGGTGAGGGAAGACTCATCCCAACAAGGAGTAAATCGGCCCCACACTAAGAAAATCATCCACAAACCAGTAGAACACAACCTCAACACACAAGAAATGCAACTGTAAACTCAACTCATCCTCTTCAAGAAAAAATGACCTTTACAAAAGAAAACCCAACTACCAAATGGTGAATATCTCGATTGTAATGAAGCACCGTGAAAAGATATGAGTGATATTCTCTATATGACCAACTAGAGTGGATGGTGTCACCACTAAAACCAATCTCTCTCTCTAGGGTTTTTCATCCCAAGAACCAGAGCTAGAAGAGCTCTCTCAATTTCATTTTTAGGAAATACCAAATGCAGAATGAGAGAGGGTGACCTCGTTCCTCTTTTAATTTCCTCATTAACCATTTTCTGACCCTCTTACCCTTTTAATAAATTAAAGTGACTTTATAAGTTCAAATTCACTTAAAACACCCTTTTACTTAATTACTCAATGTCCCATTTTTAAAAAGATTGTTTTTTCTCCAAACTAACATTTATTAATTAATTAATTCCCTTTTTCTTTCACTGACTATAGCCTATAGGAATTACTTAGGATATTATTTCAATCTCTTGGAGTGATCATTTGGAAGGGGACATTACAAATAAATAATAAGTTCCCTTCTCCGAATTCTTGTTAATGATGTAAGGGCCAAGCCATAAAACTTCACTCATATTATCATATCTAGGTTTTCCCTTTCTCTTATCCCACATGAGTGCAAGGTTTCCTTCATCAAATTCAACACAAGGTATGTCTTCGATGTAGGTTGAGTAGGTGGACCTTCCTTGACCATGTCCTTGATATCCTACTCTCGCTCTCCATCCTTCTTATCTTCATCATTTTTTAGTATTTTGATGGACCTTGGATCCTTTCCCTGGTATTCTACAATCTTCTCTTTGTACTTGTCTGTCTTCAGGAATAATGTATCAATAAAATCCTCTTGTGAAAAATGAAATTCATGAGGGTCATACTCAATGATCTGAGGTTCCACATCATATTCACAATCACTACAATGATCTAGTCCATTTCAGTCAAATGCATGATTATTCATAACATGTTGACTATATAAGATCTCAAATGTCTCATATCCCATAGGGATATGTGCACGAGTAAGGTCCATACTAATAAAACCCCCAAGGGTATCTAACTAACTTCATGATAAGACCATGCCCCAAGCATCTGGTACATCAATCACAATTATGTTCATGGTGAGGACGATGCGGGGGGAAGGTTGAATATACGCCTCCACATCTTCTATGAGGTTGTACACCTTCACCTTTCTTGAATCAATACCAAAAACATTCCCATAAGGCCGAGTTGTTTTTAAACCAATTTGTTTCATGACTTTTAGAGACATCACATTTGTTGAGGCTCCAGAATCTAACATAAAATTATTCAAACGAAAACCATTTATTCCCAAAGAAATATAAAAAGGGGGAGACTCTTCTCTCTAACTTCCATGATACATAGTATTTAGGATGACCAAAGGATCTCTTGCTTCAACTTGTACCTTTAATTCCTTTGAAACTTCTCTTCTTACAGAAGGAATCTTTCACATTTCTACCATAGGTACCGACATATTCATCTTTCACATAATGTTAGGTGCATCTATATTTAGTCGAAGCTCTGCATCAATTGGTACATGCTATGAGAGCGGGTCAGGAATCAGAGGTGGAGGTACCTCCTTTGTTGATAGAGGTGGTGGGACCTACACTTTGTTTCTTTTTGAATATGTCAGGATTTCCTTTTTCTTCAACTTATCCTTTAGGTATTCATCAATTTGGTTCAAAAATTCCAACCGAGCTCGACTAGTTTCCCTATTCTCGATCTCTTCAGGTTGTTCCTTAGTGATGTCAATGAGCTCTTCATCCTAAAGAGTAAAAATCATGTCAATGAATTTCAACCTATCCACGGTTCTTGGATTTTATTCTTCTTCTTTCATTTGTCTTGAACTCTCATGTTATGAATGAAGTTCATGGCAAAGGAAACCACCATGGTGATCCCTCCAAGTTGACCATCCCAACAGGATCCAAGGTATCATGCACTTTTTCTTCCTTTTGTGGCCTTGGTCTCCAACCTGTGTTTTCCTTATTTTGTCTAACAAACTAAGGTCTTGGAGCATGATGATACCTCTCCAAGTTTGTTAGCCTATTCATGATATGATTATTATTCTGAACGAACTCGATATTCATTTGATCCAACTTATGATTCAAGATTGTGATTGGATCCTAAAAAGTGTTGGTTGAAGTCTTCGTATTCATTTCTACCTTTACACGAGGGAACTGACAAGGCTCAATCTTTGAGATGATAAGATGTTCCTCAATATGAGAACTATATTATTTATCCTTTTCCAAGTTCTTGGGTATCTTTTCTTTCAAAATAAAACAAAACTTCCCTTCGAAATAATTTAAGTAAAGGAGGAGAAAGGTTGCTTTTGGTGGGCATAAGTCCTTTGGGATTTGACTGTGCAAGTTGTAAAATCTGTTAGAAAATTCCTTCATTGTTTCATTTTATTTCCTTTTGATTTGATTGAATTGCATCAGTAGAATTTTGTTGTCCTTTTTTGTTTTCCATCTTCCCTTGAACAACTTAGAGAAATCTCCATAAGATGCCAAGTGATTTTTGGGAAATATTTTATACCACCTTTTAGCATCTTCATCAAGAGACATAGTTAATAGCTTCATCGCAACATCTTCATATTCTATACCATTTTTCATAGCCACACCAATAGATTCAAGGTTCTCTTCAGGTGTGATAACATTGTTCCCACTGAACTTTGGCAACCATCTGTGAGATTCTTTGGGCAATGTATTGGGATGACCAGGGGTAGTAGCTAGGTTCAAATATTATTAGGTTGTGGAGTCGTCATATGACTTTAGAAAGTTCATTAAAGGGGAGAAGGGAACTTCCCTCGGGTGGAGTTGCTAGGCAAGATAATAAAAAGACTTTTGTTTAAATTGTCAAGTGTCGTTATGGGTTGGAAAGGATTCAAAATCGTCCCAGAAAACGGTGCCAAAAATATTGTCGCACAGTTTGTAGTTTGGAAAAATCCCAACCCAAGCCACAAATATGTGACACAATTGGGAACAATTATCACTGTCACCTCAATATATGTCCCCCTCATTTTAGTAAAGGACAATTCCAACATAAGGGAGGATTCCCAATGAATATAGGGGCACTCTCTGATCACTTTCCATTTTCCATCACAATCCGCCTAGTGTCACCGGGAATCCTCCCTTGTGTTGGACTTTTCCTTCACTAAAACAAGGGGGAAATATATCGAGGTGATAGTTATAGTTGTTCCCATTTTTGTCACATGTTCGTGGCTTGGGTTAGGATTTTCCCAAACTACAAACTATGTGATAACAAGGTTCATTCTCTAAAGTGAAAACTAGCTGGACTCTCATTCCTATAGGGTGAAGACATCATGAGTGCCAGTTTTCCAAAGGGTAAAATATATGTGACTCAACTCATGAAGGTGGGAAAACTACCAACCAATAGTGCATGGATGAAAATGAGGTGAAGGTGTTGTATTTATGAGCGTTGGGACCTTAAAGGTAGATCTCATAGGTTGATATTGGTAAATGCAATTTTTCATAGAAGGATTAACTACATGTCAGTTTTGAACATATATCTAAAGGATTTATGGGATGAATGGAATGATAATTGTTGTAAGCTTGTTGATGAGTATCTATACACAAAAACCAAATACCCAAAGTAAAAAATACTTGATAGTAAAAATCATGTTATGAAAATTTGATGAAATCATATTCAGAAAGCATACCTATTATTTTAACATTGGCGGGAAAAATGGTCCCTTGATGAAAATTTTGGGTGCCTCCTAAATGAGGCTAGCGAACAATGAGTTCTTGAACAAGGTACACCCTAAGAGAAGCTAGGGAAATATGAGTTCTCTGAAAATGCACTCCTTGACAAAGGCCGAGGAATCATGGGTTCCCAAAAAAAGGCAATCTTCGAAGGAGGTTGGAGCACCTTGGGTTCTTAGAAAAGACACTCCCTGAAAGAGTTTGAGGAATCATGGGTTCCCCAAAAAAGGAACTCTCTGAAGGAGGATGGGGAACCTTGGGTTCCCATAAAAGGCACTCTTTGAAGGAGGTTTAGGAACCATGGGTTCCCGAAAAAAGGCGCTCCCCGAAGGGGGCTAGAGAACCATGGGTTCCAGGAACAAGAACTCCCTGAAGGAGGTCAAGGAATCATGGGTTCCTGGAACAGACACTCCCTGAAGGAGGTTGAGGAGCCATGGGTTCCTATAATAGGCACTCCTTGAAGGAGGTTAGGGAGCCATGGTTTCCAAGAAAAGGAACTCCCTGAAGGAATATGGGGAACCAAGGGTTCCTAGAAAAGGCACTCCCTCAAGAAGGCCAGTGAACCATGGATTCCCAAACAAAGAACTCCATGAAGGAGGCCAATGAAAAATGAGTTCCTAGAAAAGGAATTCACTAAAGGAGGTTGGGGAACCATCGATTCCCAGAAAGGGACTCCCTGAAGGAGGTCAGGGAACCATGGGTTCCTGGAAAATGCACTCTCTTAAGGAGGATAGGAAACCATGGGTTCCTAAACAAGGAACTCCCTGAAGGAGACCAAGGAACCATGCATTCCAGGGAAAGGAACCCTCTAAAGGAGGTCAGGGAACCATGGGTTCCGTGGAAAGACACTCTCTGAAGGAGGCCGAGGAACCATGGATTTCTGGAAAAAATAAAAAATAAATAACTCCATGAAGGAGGCCAGGGAACTATGGGTTCCTAAAAAAGGCACTCCCTGAAGGATTTCAAGGAACCATGGGTTCCTGGAAAAATCACTTCCTGAAGGAAGCCAAAGAACCATGGGTTTCCAAGCAAGCTACTCTCTAAGGGAGGCTAGGGAACAAGGAGTTCCTAGAAAAGGAACTCCCTGAAGGAGACTAGGGAACCATGGGTTCCTAAACAAGGCCAAGAAACCATGGGCTCCAGGGAAAGGCACTCCTTGAAGGAGGCCAGGGAACCATGGGTTCCCAAAAAAAAGGAGCTCCATGAAGGAGGATAAGGAACCATCGGTTCCAAGGAAAGGCATTCTCTGAAGTATGCTAGGGAACCATGGGTTCCCTGAAAAAAAGGCACTCCATGAAGGAGTTTAGGGAACCATGAGTTCCTGGAAAAGGCACTCCTTGAAGAAGGTCGGGGAACCACGTGTTCCTAGAAAAGTCACTCCCTGAAGGAGGCCACAAAACCATGGTTTCCAAAACAAGATACTCCCTAAGGAAGGTCAAGAAATTATCTAGGTGGATATCGGTGGCCACCCACCTTTTCCAACTGGCTCAAAACAGTTTTCTGGCAATTTTGGCAATTTACTATTTTTAGCAGTTTTAACTTCCAGGGCCATTTTGAGGGCCCAAATGAAGGTTTTTCAGGATTGATCTTCTCAATGATAGCTTAAGGCATGATTTATCCCCCAAAATGAATCTCCTCGTGGATACCTTTCCAACGGGCTATCATACGCCTAAAATGGAGATCGTATGCAAAAGTTACGACCCCGGGAAGTTGATGTACTAACTTACCCAAACGAGGCCCACATGACTTTTGGTGCTTCATCTCCTAGGGTTAGGTTTTTGGATGTCTAGGGATTTTTGCATTCATGTTTATTGTAAAAAGGCCTTAAGATCCTCGTTGTAATCATCTTCTTTCGAATGCGAGTAGCCGTCACATCTCTTCTCAAAGATAAGTTGCCACCATTCTAGCGAGTCTTTCACTCTGTATTTTTACAGTCTTTGTACATTTCTTTCATTAATAGAAATTGTGTATTACTTTATCTTTGTGTTTATGGTTTCATATCTGATATATTTATGTTATATTATTGGATATCCACGATATCTTTGTGCATTTCCTTATTATATCTCCGCTCTCATTTCGTGCCGAAAATAATCCGGATCAGTGGTATCAGAGCAAGCTGCTCTTGATCGTTTTTTCAGTGCATGTCCCTGACGAGGTCCAAGTATATCAAGTTGGGTCTCGATATTGTCTCTCTTGAAGACAATCTCTCTCGCACATCCAAGAAACCCTCAATGGAGGAAGAAAAGAAAAATGATGGAGCAGACAATCCTATCAATTTGTTGCTTGAGCAAGCTCTCATGTGACAGAGGGATGAAATGATGGAGAATTTTGCCCACATCCTTCAACGCCTGCCGATAGCAATAGGTTCATATTCATCAAGCGGCTACTTTGGAGGCACCTCGCCTTTCAAGGTACAAGTTAATTTTTATATTCCTGTATTTGAAGGACAGATAGATGCAAAAGCCCTAGACAAATGGTTAAATCTGCTAGAAGGTTATTTCTCTGTTCACAATTTTTTTGACAGAGAAAAGATCACCTTCGCACTCCTTAAATCTCTCCCCCGTGTCAAAAATTGGTGGGAAACTTACTAGGAGCAAAGTTCCACAGAGGAGTCTGGAATATATGGGGCCGAGCCCACTTGGGATTTTTTTGTGGATGTGGTAAAGGAACAGTATTACCTTGTTGGAAACTACGAGGACCAGTACATGAGATGGAACACACTGCGGCAAGAGAGGGGCCAAGCAGTTTCGGAGTTCACCAATACCTTCCATATCTTGCGCACCAATATTGGTATCAAAGACTCTGAATGAAATTTGGTTCTGAAATATCATGGGGCTCTACAAAAATACATCCAAATTGAAATGGATTTTCTAGACATCTCATCACTCAGTGTTGCTTATCGATATGTTGTTAAAATCGAGCAGAAATTTAAGCACCAGAACAAACGGGAGTTCGGTTCTACAAATCCGCAACAGCCAAAGTATGAAAAAGACGACCCTAACAAACAGTCTCTCGAAAACCATTCCAAGACATAGGAAAAGAAGGGTCACGGGAAGACAAAGAAGGACACCGAAAAATGGTGTGATTTCCACAAAAGCCCCTGGCACAACACCGATGAATGTCTCTCAAAACAGTCATTGGTGGTTGAGATCAAAGACAAGGAGCCGAACCATGATTTGGAATATGATTCTGAAAATACTGGTAAAGGACAGATCATTGACACAAACCCCACTGCTATTTTCATGACCACAACAATTCAACCAGAAGAACCAACAGATCCTGAAGAGGGAGAGCACCTTTTTCATTCATAGATTTGGGTGAAGGGGGCCCCACTGCATTTTATTGTTTCTAGCGGAAGCCAGAAGAAACTCGTCTTAGCAGAGGTCATCAAATAGTTGGGATTGTCAACAACACCACACCCGCAGCCATACAACATCGAGTGGCTTCGCCAAGTACGGGATCTCCATGTCAGCCAACATTGCAGATTGTCATACGACATCCAACCCTTCAAGGATGAGGTATTATGTGATGTGGCCCCACTCGATGTCTGTGATGTCCTCTTGGGCCAACCATATATGTGGAGACGCCATGTTGTTTATGAGTCTTGACCCTGTAGTGTCATTGTTACTTTGGGGGTCATCTCTACAGAATACCAGAGGTAGTTCCAACTATTGTTCCACCTAAAAAGTATCGCAAGTTAATATCTCATACTGGAAAATTCAGCTTCTTCACAATCTATTAAAAAGGGGAACAGAAGGACACTGCAACCACTATAGCCTTGCCCCAAGCACCTTCTATCCAACAGAAGCAGGTCGACAAGGTTGCAGCAAAGCACAAATATTACTTTTGCACACTATCCTCTCATGTAGCTCGACTTGTTGAATAGCCTCAGGCTCAACAAGTTCATGACAAACTTCCACAAACTAAGCAGCACGATGTCTCTAGCAAGGCAAGCAGCTCAACAAGATTCAGATTCAGCAAATGGTTTTTCCTCTCTCCCGGGCACTCAATGAAATGGAGACCATTGCTTCCTAAAGAGGGAGGATTGATCTAGGTGGATATCGGTGGCCACCCACCTTTTCCAACTGGCTCAAAACAATTTTCTGGCAATTTTGGCAATTTACTATTTTTAGCAGTTTTAACTTCTGGGGCCATTTTGAGGGCCCAAACGAAGGTTTTTCAAGATAGAGATTCTCAATGATATTTGAAGGCATGATTGAGCCCAAAAAATTAATCTCTTCGGTGATACCTTTCCAACAGGCTGTCATATGCCTAAAACGGAGATCGTATGCAAAAGTTACGACCTCGGTAAGTTGATGTACTAAATTACCCAAACGGGACCCACATGACTTTTGGCGCTTCATCTCCTAGGGTTAGGTTTTTGGATGTCTAGGGTTTTTGGCATTCCTGTTTATTGTAAAACGACCTTCAGAGCCTCATTGTAATCATCTTCTTGCGAATGCGATTAGCCATCACATCTCTTCTTAGAGATAAGTTGCCACCATTCTAGCGAGTCTTTCACTCTGTATTTTTACAGTCTCTGTACATTTCTTTCATTAATAAAAATCGTATATTACTATATCTCTGTGTTTATGGTTTCATCTCTAATATATTTCTGTTATATTATTGGATATCCGCGATATCTTTATGCATTTCCTTATTATATCTCCGCTCTCATTTTGTGCCGAAAATAATCCGGATCAAGGAAAAAGGAGTTCCTAGAAAAGGCACTCCCTGAAGGAGGCTAGGGAACAATGAGTTGGGACTATTTTTTCACTAGAGTGAGGAAACAGTAGCCCCTTGAGTGTCAAGATAATGCATGAGCAATAACACATAAAAACTAAAAACTAAAAAATGAGAATTGTTACCAATGGCAAGGATATATTGATAAAACTGTAGATATATTATAATAAATAATAATAATCTATTTTTAAGGTCACGACCAAGCCAGCACACCAAATTGGTGCATGAGACCCCCTTGTTTGTGGGACAAGGGACCCCCCTCTGCCCATCGATTTGACTGGTAAAGTCTACGAATGTATGCATACCCTACCCCCCTCTGGATTTGAACCTGTGACCTCTTAAGAAGAAACACATGTTTTTAACCATTAGGCCCACTCAGGCTGTATTAGAGAGATAATGAGCTCCCCTCTTCCTCCTTAAGAGGGTCCTTGTTGTTCCCACTTAGAACCTTCTTCCTTCTCTTACAAAATGCAAATGGATAGAAGTGTTGTAGCGAAACTCTCAAGGGGTTAGAATCTTGGCACACCAAACAAAGCTTGGATATGGATGATTGAATGAACTTGGGAGAATTGGGGATTCTCAAGTTTCAAACTAACAACATAACACTATAATGAATATCTTCTCTTTGTGCATACCCAAGGCATCCTTTTATAGGTTCCTTTCAATATTTTTTCTATCTAGTTCTCAATGTTAAAGGGTATCCTCCATAGAGGTTAATCCACTATCCTTTTAATGTTCCCAGAGCTATTCATAGGACTATATAGTCAACCTTCTGAAGTAAACCCGAGTTGAGGGTGTGTGAGATCCGAGCAAGCTCATTAATGCATCATTTTTTGGATCAACGCTAGTCTTTCTGATGACATAGGCATTGACAGTTCTAATAGCATATAAACAAATTTGTTAACCGGCACTGCCACATGATAACAGTGCAAAAATATCTTTGGTATCCCATGTTGATATTCAGAAACCCACTTTTCATAGTTTTTTACTTTGTTCAATGGAACCTGTTAATTTGGAGTATGATATTTGGTGTGTTGAACTTATGACTTCTTGGTGATCACCTGTATATCTTGTTGAGTGATTTTTATGTGATAACAAACCCGACTGGTCATGGTCTAGGTTAAGGGTGAGATAGCAAGTTTTTTATGATTGCCACACTCCAATAGACTTGAGGGGAATGCATGTGGTTATGTAAGGGTTGGATTTTTGTTCACTAGGAAAGTAGTAGAGATGAGAGGGAAAAGTTGTAGATGAGTTAAAGCTCCAAGTCAATTTTTGTATTACTTATGGATATGTTCATAGATATTGTGTGTGAAAATGTGAGAGAGAAAGGGGATTTGAGAACATGGGATATTTATGTTTTCCTGTGAATGAATCCTGAAAAGGCTTCAGCCTCGAAGTCTAGAATTGTATCTGAATGACTTTGAAATTAATGAATAAATTCTGAAGCACATTTCTCTCTACAATTGATGAGTTTATGATATGAATGTCAATTGGATTTGTATTATGATGCGTGGTAATCTCATGATAGTTATGAATGATTGCATAGTTATATAGTGAATGTTTCCTATATGTCCCCTTCCTTCATACCTTGCATGAAACCTATGGTCTTTGTGATTCTCATGGCATCTCGGGTGAGACCTTATTCAGTCTTTGAAGATTGAATATGTTGGAACCTATGGGATGCTTGTTGGACAAGCATCACAAACCCTATATCTAAAACCCCATTGATCAAGCCAAAATCTGCAATATGAAGGTTGCAACCTATACAATGTGTTGTGCCTACAACAACTCCCATTAAATTTCACTTTTGTGGGAAATTAAATGGGTGCCCCTTTTAAAATTTCTAGATTGATTATGATTTAAAAGAGTAGTTGTTTGGATCCTAGTAGTATTATGGTATTAACCAAGGATGGAAACTCTTTTGCTATTGACTTTTCCTTAATTTTGATTTAGATTTCGATATTGATTGATTGTCGTAATTATGGTCGATTGTTTGAATTTTTATTGATCCTTTCAGTTTTTGTATGTCTAAGAGTTATGTTTTGAGTTGATTCACATTCGTTTCCTTTTATCGGTTTGGCTTACATGTATCAACTGATTTATTTGTAGAATAACCCTTGAACCCTTTTTGCATCACACTATCGGGTTATAGGCATCTAAATATTTCATTTACCCTTGTTTCATAATTTTTCAATCATCGATGTTTGAGGTCACTTCAGACTCATTTCATTGGATCCACCAATTTTGGTTGTATCACCGATGGATATTCCCCCAAAACTCATCACCCAACATTCTTTATCGTATGTTTCTCTTCAGATGTGCATAATAATATCAGAAACATCACATTAATACTCTTCTTGATAGAGCATCTTCTTGATATATCGCCTCGGGAAATATTAATTGATTTTTCATTTTAACGGTCCCATTTTATAATCCAATCAATATTTTATGATCCTCGATCATTGCATCAAACTCAACGTATTGGGATTCCAAGTATAACATTCATAATAGTTGCACCTGATTAGGTTTTTCCAATGTTGCTATGAACCTTTGTGCCTTTCCTGCCCATTATGAGTTGTTACTTTTGAATGCATTAATTGCAGGGAAGGGGGTTGGTGAATTCATTGTATGAACTTGATTCACACAATTTTCATTTCCTATATTTCTATTTGTTGTTAAAGTAAAGAGTGAGATTGTATTTTTCCAATCCATCTCCCAAACTATCAAATATACTCTTGTTGAATTTTACCATAATATAGGTAGAGTTATTTTAAAGTTACAATATTATGTTGTTTGTTGGGTTGTTATATTCTTTGCAATGATAGAACAATCATTTGATTGTCTAGTCGAGGTGCATAGACTAGGTGAAGGATCAATTGATGATTCAAGTCAAGTCAATGGTTAAATCAAGGTCAAAGTGATCGATCAGGAAGTCAGAAGTCTAGGTGATCGACGGGAAAGTTGAAGTCAAAGTGGTTGATAGAAGGTAGACATGAGGTTGAGTGACAACCAACTGAAGTCCGATTGGAGACCGATCGGTAGTTGACTAGTAAATTGAATGAAGTCGACTATAACATAATCTTGATATTTGTGGGATTGCAACAAATCATATGCGTGGATCTAAAATTGTTTTTGGGTGCCATTATTTAGGGTTTTTCATGCTATAAAACCTATAAATAAGGTTTGTTGTAATAACATAGAAGCTAGTCTTTAGATGAAGGTTGTTCTTCATGTATATGTAAGTTGAATTAGCTACAGGGTTCTTCTTGTGTAAAGCAAGAGAGTATGATCATGATTGTCTCTTAGGTGTAGACCAAGGTTATTCATGTAACTCTTTATTAATTGAATGCATAAGACAAAAAGGATCAAGATGCTCAAGGAATGTTGGTTTTCCTAGTTTTCATTTTCTAGGGTAAAATCTCTATGTACCGTGTGTGATTGTCATTTATTTCTTATTTAAATTTGTCTTCTCTTTCCTAGTTGGTTTAGTGTGAGTATTTATTTCTCGTCATTTGGTATCAAAGATTTATCTAAGCTCATTTGATACTTTGGTATCATATCTTAGATCAAGGTTAAGTAGATCATGGATCTGAGCTAAACCTAGGTCTAGTGGGAGTTGTAATTTAGAGATCTTTAAAGTTTGAAAGAATGGCAAGCATTTCAAGGATAGAGCTCAAAAAATTCAATGGCTATAATTTTGAGCTTTGGAAGCTTAAAATTGAATATCTCCTTGTAGATTAAGAACAGTGGGAAGTTTTAAGCATGGGTACCATTCCAACGAGTATATTGAGGGAAGAATGGGAGAAAATCAAAACAAGGATAAGACGTATGATTCAACTTTGTCTTGCAAATTTAGTGTTGTTGAATGTCTTAGGTGAAAACTTAACCAAGAAACTGTGGGACAAGTTGGGAAGCTTGTACCAGTCAAAATCCCTAAAAAACAAGATGTTCCTTAGAAATAAATTATATCTTCTGAGGATGAGTGATGGGATCTCGGTAATAGAGCATCTCAATGCATTCAGCTCTATAACAATTCAATTATTGTCTATGGATATTAAAATCACCAAGGAGGAGAAATGTATAGTCTATTATGTTCTTTGTTAGACTCATGGGATAGCTTATTCATGGCTATAGGGAGTAATTTGACCTCACTAGTTCTAGAAGACATGGTTTCATCTCTACTATCATAAGAACTGAGATGGAAGAACATGGAAGGAATATCGACTAAAGATTCCTTGATGGTGAGAGGTCAACCAATCAACATATATAAAGGAAAATTCTCTGATAGAAAGTCTAAGTTGAAGGGTAGATATAAATCCTTGATTTAGTCCACGAGAAGATGTTAGAAATGCGGTAGAGTTGGGAATTACAAGAGAGACTGCAAGTTGAAGGAAACAAAATTCAGTACAGGATCCGACAAGAAGTTGTTGACTGAGAGAAAGACTACTCTGGATAAATGAGGTAATGTGTATATGGCATAAACCAGTACACAATTAGATTAGAACGATTGGTTAATCGATCGAGAGCATCCTTTCATATGACACCTCACATAGAATGGTTTTGTGAATATGAGAAATAGGAAGGGGGAGGTGTGTTCTTGGGGGATGACTAGGCAACCAAAATTGTTGGAAATGGAAGAGTTTGACTGATATTGTAGGATGGGAGGAGTAAAACCCTTCCAAGTGTGCCAGATATTCCAAGGTTGGCAAGAAAATTGATATTTGTCAACAAAATGAGTGATGTAGGTGTGCACACTATTTCAAAAGGATACATGAAAAATGGTTAGGGGTCCAATGGTATTAATGAAAGGAGTTCATATTGGAAACCTATACAAGTTGTTAGGGAATGTCGATTTGAGTGGATGCAACAAAATTGTTGTTCTTAAAGTCAACTCAACTCAACTCAACTCAAGATAAGTTGATACAAAACGAATCGATTGTTCTTCATCAAGTCGACTTGACCATGTTATGGCACCAAAGTATGGGACACATTGGCAAAAAAGGACTTCGATCTATGCATAGAAAAGGTATGGTAGAAGGTTTTCCTAATTGTAATTTGGAAGTTGATTTTTGTGAGAATTGAATATATAGAAAACAAAATTAGTTTAGGTTCCCATCTTGAGTGACAAGGGAAAAAGGGATTCTTGAATTAATTCATGGTGGTGTGTTTAGGCCTGTACCAATCCCTTCACTCGATGGATACTTGTATTATGTATCTTTCATATATTATATTTCCAGGAAGACATGGATATATTTCATAAGGAAGAAATCAAAGGTTTTTGAGAAATTCAAAGAGTTTAAATCTCTTGTGGAAAACCAAACAGATAATAAGGTCAAGGTGTTGAGAAATGGCAATGGTGGTAAATTATGTTAAAAGGACTTTGAGAAGTTCCACAAATAGTGTGGAACAACCTGCCAAAACACCACACCATATACCCCACAATAAAATGGAGTTGGTGAGAGAATGACTAAGGCAAGGAGCATGCTCAGTAGTGTCAGTCTCGCACAAGAATTATGGGAAAAGGAAATCGACACCACAAGATATTTGGAAAATAGATCTCCTTCATCAACTCTAGTCGACTTGACTCCACATGAGGTATGGTTTGGTAAGAATCCTTCACTTTCACATCTCAGCGTATTTGGTTGTGATCCATTTGTGCATGCTCCTAAGAAAAAGAGGAACAAGCTAGATAAGAAGATCATCAAGTGTATTTTCATTGGGTACAATGATGGAATGAAAAGATATAAGCTCTGGGATCTTGCATCGAGGAAAAAATTGTATATTCGAGATGTGGTCTTCAAGGAATTCAAAGGAACTTCCAAGTTTGTAGAGTGTTGGGTTGCGATTTGACACCCCTTTCATCACCATAGTTGTTCCTTTATGATCATTCTATCCTATATTTTCACCCATTCACTACCATTTTCACCGTAATCCTTCATCAATGAGCCTTGAAAAGTTTACAAGTATTGAAGTAGTTAATTATCGTGTTTGTTCGATAATGACAGTTGTGTGAGATCAGTTCTGGCAGCTACTTCCATGATTGGAATAATTCCAAATTATTTTTGGCACTCTTTAAAAATCCTATAGCACTTGCCAAGAATTTAATATGTCAAAATGAACATTCACTACCATATTTCCTGTAGCGACCTCTTTTCAGGGATGAATTTCATGGATCATTTGAAAATCAAAGGGACTGAATTGAGAAAATCCAAGAAATGGGTTTTTTGTAGAATATACACATTCAGGAATCATGCAAGAAGAATTTATAGAAAAAAAAATAATGAAGGATGTATGGGAATTTTTTCGAAGAGGATTTTCATACAATTTCTAGAATTTCCTGTAGCAATAGATTTTCTAGAATTCTAGTAGCGCCCTCAATGTTCGAAATAGTTCCACTTCACATGGAACGATTCAGGAATATTAGTTTTGTTCAGGAAGAAGTTGTTGAGCTTCCATGTTATTCAAGCCAAATATATATCCATCATATCAAGAATGGATCTCTAGTCAAAGCTCTGGTCAACTGTGTGCCAAGTGGTAGCACTCAACCAAGCAAAGAGTCAAATCAAGTTATTCCCATATGTTTTATGTTATGAAATGTCATGTGATCAGATCAAACATTATCCTCTCAACCGTGATCGAACCAAAATTGTAATGATTTTTATCTTGTATGTTATTCATGGTTTGGCCAGCTCTGAAATTGGAGGAATTGGTTGTGATCCACCCCATCACTCCTCTATATAAATATATAGTCGTGGACCAGAGGAGGGGGGCAAAGGAGAGGAATAGATATCGGAATATCACTGTGCAGAGGATTTTTAATCTCTCTTTGTACTTATCTATTTTACTATTGATAATGAAAAGACTTTATTGTTGCACCCTATGAGCTAATCGTTGTGGTCTTATTGTGACACATGCTCATCCAGGAGGGCCCCCTAACCTAAGTATGCACTGCACATTAGTTAGCTTGTTTTATTGTATTTAATTTATGCATTGTTGTTCCATTTAATAGGTTAATTTAGTTATTGTTTTATTATGCATTTTTGTTTAAATTCATTTTGTGTGATCAGTGTGGTTTGATAAAAAAGCAACAAGTATATATAGATCTACTTATTGATTAAAATGATTTACACAAAGACTATTACAAGAACGTTCTGATTTGTGAGAAGAGAAAAAGACTATAATAAGTGGTCTAACCAGGTGCAATCTTAATGAATTTTAAGTAGTTGGATCACTCTCGTTGCACCATATTTCGATTACTTTTAATTTATTTACTGCTCGTTTATTTCTTCTCTTTAATTTTTGTATGCATGTGACCGACCGGGTGTTTTTTTTTTCAAATATCTTAACAAGTTGTTGACATAGGAATTCTGATAAAGTGAGAGCTACAAGACTTGGACTTACAACCTTGACACCTATGGATTTGGTTCACTTTAAGTTTGATACTTTATAGAGATACAAGAATCATTTAAACTATCGAGTGAACTAAATGATTATAGCCTCAATATTTAATATTGACTCCTGGAAATGATTTATTAAGTTATCTACCTTCTTAATTTAGTATAATTACTTCAGCTGCCTAGTCCTGCATATATTTTGTCGGCATATCACAAGTTACAAGCTCTTGGATTCATAATTTAATGTTCATCATTTTAAGTAATTAAATTGAGTGATAGAGAGGTTCAAACATAGAAAGAATAGAGAAGATGGTGTTTGAACTGAGGAAAAAATAAGATAATTCAGATGAGTCGATTGAATCAGATGAAGAGGTGGAACAACTGACTCTAGTTGTAATTAGGAGGCTTGAATGAGTAAGAAAACCAAATCAAAGGTATAGTCCACCTAGTTTCCATCCTTCATTTGTGTTATCTTCCATCAATGAGGAGCCCAAGTTGGTCAAGGAGGAAATTGACTTAACATAGGGAAAACTCTGGAAGGATGCCATGGTTGAAGAAATGGAATCCTTGTACAAGAATGAGACATGGAATATGGTCGAATTACCTAATGGAAGAAAATTCATCAGTAGCAAGCGATTGTTCAAGAAAAATTTGAATGCATTAGGTCAAGTTGATAAATTCAAAGCTCAACTAGTATAAAAAAGGAATTCCCAAGTCGAGGGAGTCAACTTTGCCGATATTTTTTCCCCTATTACAAAATTAATTTCCATTAGAGTACTAATGTCTCTGCCTATAGCATTTTATTTTGAGATAGAGAAAATGAATGTGAAGACACCATTCCTACATGGAGACATGGAAAAATAAATCTACATGAAACAACCTAAAGGATTTGCAGTAAAAGGAAAGAAAGATCTAGTGTGCAAATTGAAAAGACCCCTTTATGCTTTAAACAAATCACCAAGGATGTGATACTAGAACTTTGACACGTACATCCTTAGTTTGGGATTTGTGAGAAGCAAGGTTGATCAATATGTATATTCCATAGAAGAAGGTGGGTGTTTCATATATGTAGATTTGTATGTCGATGACATGTTGTTGGTCAGAAACAACATGGATGCTATAAAGGAGGTGAAGAAGTAACTTTCCTCCAAGTTCGACATGAAGGATCTCGGTGCATCGAACTTCATTTTGGGAATGGAGATCAAGAGATATCAAGTAGTTGAAAATATATGGTTGAATCAAAGGAAGTATATTGAAACAATCTTGAAGCGTTTTAACGTGCAAGATTGCAAACTAGTCGAGGTGTCAATTCTGATGGGAGAAAAACTAATTGTTGAACAGTTTCCAAAGACACGTGAAGAAATAGAGGACATGACATGTGTTCCCTATGAAAGTGTTGTTGGTATTTAGATGTATTTGATGGTGTGCACTTGACCAGACATTTCTCAGGCAATGGGAGTATTGAGCATATACATGTCGACATATGGGAAAGTGCATTGGACAATTGTTAAGAGAGTATTCAGGTATTTGTGTGGCACAAATATTATACTATGTTCTACTAAGGGAAAACTGAAGCTGACAGTGAAGTAGATGTACATGGATTTGTCGACGTCATCTGGGCTAGATATCTATATCAACGAAGGTTGACCAATGGATATGTGTTCAAGATGTTTGGTGGAGCAATCGACTAGATGAGAAATCGACAGGCAATCGTAGCCTTATCGAAAACATAATTTGAATACATGGAATCCATGCATGGAAGAAAATAATAAGTATTGTTGCATCGACTGTGTTTAGGGATTGGGTTTAAGTAGAGAAATATGAATATAAATTGCGACAGTCAAAGTGCAATATTTCTGGAAAAGAACCCAACGTACCATTCCAGGATGAAGCATATTGATGTACAATACCATTTTGTGAGAGACATGGTGGAAACTAGCCTTCAAGCCTCCTCTAGTATTTTTTCCAGCCTCCTTGCCTCATTCATGTTGTATTTATTTATCTTCAAGAAACTAGTCGCCTTCAACTTCTAAATGGTCTTATCATGCCCTTTCAATTTCATTGTTTTCCCTTTAATTTCCAACTTGAGACTCATCCTCCTCTTCTTTATTGATTCACCTCCTGCATCTTAACCTCTCATATTCCACTCAATAACAACCTCCTTCTTCAACATGTCCTTTGGAATCCCTTCTACACATGCACACAATTTTCTTCTTGATTGATGATATTTTTTTATCATGCATTTATCTTTTATCAATTCTATAGCAATGCATCCATTCTACAATAATGTAACAATTTGCAACACTATTACATCCTGCAACAACATTGTCACGTTTTGTAGAAGCATTATAACATTCTACAACCTTTCATGTTATGCAACAACTAATTTTGGTTCTATAGAAATCTTCACAATGACATTCTCAGAATGACTTTGATGATCTTGCATTAGACTCCCTAGGTTATTAATAAATCATTCCCTCATGCTTATGATGAAAACTATTCAAATCTCCATATTCCCACTGCAACTTTCATCATTGTTTCATTCACCAACTGTACATTATCCACTGATGTACATTCAACTTTGCAAGGAATACAAGGCATCTTATTCCTACTGCAAATTATTCTTCAACTTATTGTTGTTATCTTCATGTATATTGTTGCATATCTATCTACAAAAACAAAATGATACTCTTATCATGGAAATTTTAAATTTCCATCTCATTTTTTCTACAACTCACCTTCTATTACTACTACCATCTTTGTCTCTCTTTCTTTATCACTACAATCATTGGTTATATGATCCTTATCCATGCATCACATACACAACTCAAATTGAGTCACGCCCCATCCCAGACATTCCACTGCCCTTTTTCATGTAGTGTACAAAGTGCCTTCAGTGAAGCCAACCATTCATGCTTGAAACAACATAACGTGGAGTCACATGCTAACATGTTACACTTTTCTTAACTCAAACCACAACCACACATAGACTTTTGTAGTCGACAATTTTGTTAGTGTATTCACATTCTTCATAAATTAAAAGTATCAGATACATACCTTCAATATCCTTCCTCTTCATGCAACACCTTTACACTCGATTCTTAACACATTCTCATTCAACAACCTTCAATCCTTCTAACATGTCTTCTTCCTCCAATACATTTGTAATCATCTCTCTTTATCTATCAACAACATATTCATCGACTTCCTCTTTCTTTAGAATTATATATTTATCCATCTTCAACTCAGTATCTTCATTCATGCTTCCTCCTGGATCACTTATCTCCATCTCATCTTATTCTACTCAAGATTTCTCTTCGGATATCTTCATCCTCTTCAATGTATAATTCTACATCCTTTGTAATTTACAATTGTTGTAATATCTACAAATTCCTTTTATTTCATATCATGTTTCTACTGCATCTTCTTTGAATAATATTCATATCTCCTTCTCATCCAAGTGCATTCACTTTCATCTACAATTACAAATTTCCTTCTTCATACAAACGAGAAAATAACATAGGAAGGGAAAACGAAGAATTCCATCTCCACTCCCTCCTTTTCTTCACTACATCTAGCACACACAACATGTCCCTCTATCTTCCTCTGTTGTCATATTATAAAAATCTCGTTATTCTCATTTCCTCCTTTATTTAGTGTCACTCTTAATCTATAGCCACCATCTGGTAACAATGTATTTCCACCATCACATTGCAACCAAAATTTTCCTTGGAACCTACGAGGCCAATCTCCAATCCATAAAACCTTCTTACTACATTTTCTCTTGTATCCTACTTCTGTGGTCAAGTATTCTACTCACCCATGACATGGATTCATATATTTTTATTCCATATCACACTTTCAATGAGTTTCCCTTATGTAGCCAACATTCATGCTACAAATTCAAACCACACACTTTAGACTCATTTCACCTCGAGATAACATTCATGGATAACCACCACCACAACTACCATCTCATTCAATCATGAATTTTTGTCATGGCCAACACTACCTATATATCCAACAACAAATGATCTTATAGACTATATTATTTCTCAACAACAACCTTCTAGACATCATTTACTTCATGCAACTTTCTTTCCCTCTGTTCTTGCAAAACTGGAATTTTCTATCTTCTTCTTCCTCTTGCATCTTCATTCTTTTCCATTTAACAAATTCATTATTTTCCTCCAACATCTGGTTATTTCTCTTGTACATAATCTTTGATTCTACAATTATGATTTTAAATTTTCTATGAATCCATCATGTCTAATTCTTATATTATCTAATTCTTCCAATTATCAGTTCCTCGTACCTCCTCGACTTGCCCCTCTTTGCAGAGACATCCTTAGGAGTTAACTTGTAGTCCTCAAATAGACTAAAATTCATGGTTCTTTCTTGGAGTACTACATCTCATCACTCTTATTCCAGAAAATGAAAGTTGAAACAAGCTTCTTTTAAGCCTCCCCGCTACCATGATTACACGAGAACCAGTCTCTCAGAACCTGACTCTCACTAGAGAATTAGTTTTGATAATTATAAAAATTCTCAACAAGAGTTGAATGTCAAGATGATACTATTGCAAATTATTTCATCCTAGAGTTGTAGCTTCTCTGATACCCTTGAAAATTATTTCACCCCAAAGCTATAGCTAGATTTGATACCAAATGTAAGAGGATCCACCCCTCCTTCCTGTTAGAGTAAATTCACAACTGAATTCTTTCTCCTATGGAAAAATAGAAGTGTAGACACACTAAAAATTCTATTACATAATATAACCACACATATTTCGCAAATAGAGAGCACCACAACCACTGGAGTTGTGCACCCTCGCCATCTACTCTTTTGTAGAACCAATAAATGGAAACTACRGAACATGAGTCTGCACTAAACCATCTACTCCATAGTTTCCAATATGTAGCATGAGAGTTGAAACTTGTACAACACATTCTACAATAGTTATAATTTGGAAACATCTCTATGCTCTTTTCATGGAAGCATCATTGTACAAGTTATTCCATTCAATCCTRRAATCAATGGTTAGTTTATAAACCRAGGAGCCTATTGTTTCTCATACATAGAATTCTTTCATGAGTATATATTACATAAACCATCTTCTATGCTCTGGTAGTCTTTGCACTTATATTTATATTCAAACAAAAACTCTCATCTTCATGAGAATCATACACAACAAAGCTTAGTCATGGTTCAACACTCTAACAGACTTCTCAATACAATTCTTAGACTTAGGAATAATTTCATTGCTAGTTGACATTTCTGCATATATATATATATATACAAAACACCACAACAATATAATCACATAGACTCATCCAAACATATGCACATGGATTTAATTTGGAAACCTGACCTCTTGTATTCATTTATGTAGAGAATAAATACAATGGCTTAATGGTTGCACATCATCTTACAAAGCTCATTGGGTTGTTAGGCCCAAGGCCATGGAAACCTCAACTATTACCTTATATCACTCTCTAGATATCTTCTCTTGTTCTTCAATCCACCTCTATTCTTTTTTCCAACCTCTTGCTTGTCTCATTCATGTCGTATCTATTTATATTTAGGAAACTATTCACCTTCAACTTCCAAACGGTCTTCTCATCCCCTTTCATTTTCATCTTCTACCCTTTCATTTTTAGCTTGAGACTCGACCTCCTCTTCTATAGTGATTCACGCCCTTCAAAATGAATTTTCAACTTCCACTTAATAACATACTCCTTCTTCAACACATCCTTTAGACTCCCTTAGACACATACATACAAATTTACTCTTGTTTCTATTTTTCTCTCATGCATTTATCTTTTATCAATTCTATAGCAACTCATCCATTCTACAACATTGTCACAATCTGTAGCACTATTACATCTTGTAGCAATACTGTCACTTTCTGCAGCCTATCATTTTATGCAACAACTAATTTTGGTTCTATAGAAATATTCACATTGGCATCCTTAGAATGAATTTAATGCTTCTACATCACAAGCTCAAGGAGATTTCTTAAGGCCATATAGATATTTCTTAAAAGGTGACAAACAATGTTGACACCATTTTGAATATGGAAAGGAGGTTGTTCCATGTAAATCTCCATGCAAGAAGGAAAATTTAACATCCATTTGATGGACCTCCCATTTATACTAGTTGCAAGGACTAGAACAAGACATATGTAATTCATTTTGGCTATAAGGGAAAAAGGTTTTAATATAGTCAATTCCTTCTACCTAAGAAAATGTTTTTCCAACTAATCATGTCTTATGTATTTTCATACTTTCATTTGATGCATACTTTTTTCTATACACCCATTTACATCTAACAAGTTTTCTTACTTTCAAAATATGTACATGATCCCAAGTAGTGTTAGTCATTGAGAAACGTTATCCTTCATTTATTTTTGCATCCCAATCCAAATGGATAAAATCTTCTGCAAATGTTTTTGGATCACGAGTCTCTAAATCTTAAGCCATAATAGAGGAGGCTCATTGGAACTGTGAACATGTACAACTATGATTTGAAGGATCACTTGAAAGATCACCAATCACTTCTCATGTTGTACAAAATCATCTAGGAATTTGTGGTGTTGGTGTAGTTTCATTTTCAATGGACTCAACTCAAGGAGGGTGAGCAAGTGAAGGTGGATTTTCATATTCACTGTCATCATTTGAAAAAAATGTGAGTACTAATAGAAAATCTTAGAACATAATATGTCTCGCATGTCGAAGATGGCACAAATTTTGAATTAGGCCTGCATGCCAAGAGACCTTCATCAAAATTGACATTTATCCTAATAATAATTCATGTGGAATGAGTTTGAAGAAATCTATAAACTTTTTCATCTTCAAAATATCGAACAAAAATGCACTTTTGACTCTTATGTTGCAATTCTTTCCTTTTCTCATAAGTAATGTGAGCCCATGATTTACTACCAAACAAAAAAATGGCTTACATTTGGCTTAATATTACCCCATTTTTATTCTTGTGTTATATATTTCAAAGCCTTTATAGTGCAATTAACTATGTAACTTAAACACTTAATGGGTTCCACATGTTAGTTGGGTTTAGCTTGGGTGGTTGAGAGGAATGATTCTTATCCTCCCCACCTAGGTTCAATTCCCACAAGTGACATGTTGAGCTCTTAACAAGTATATTATTGTAATGGATTCGAGCCTTGTTGTTGACCATCTTTGTTACCTGAATATTCTAGGGCTTACCCTGGGTACCATCCTCAAAATGAAGGGAAGTACTTGGGGTTTTTCTCGGGATTTGTAACCTAGAAAAAAAAATTAATGGCTTCCACCTAAAAATGAGGACTTATTCCCTTACATTGGATTATACAATTTACCATTTCCTTTAATGTGTCATTCTTTCTATCAATAACACCATTTTGTTGTGGTGTGTATGGAACAATGTGTTGCATCTAAATTTCTTGTGTAGTGTAGTAAGCTATAAATTTGTTGTTAGCATATTCACCCCATTATTTGTTTTAACCTCTAAAATTGATGTCTATATTTTATTTTATTTTGCAAGGGCCTTTTAGGCCAAGAACATGTTAAGAACTTCACTCTTAAGTTTTAAGAAATAAACCCAAGTGCATATGGAGAAGTCATCAATGAAAGTTAAGAAGTACTTGAACCTAGAGAAAGAAGTAGAATGAAGCAGACCACACAAATCACTATGCACAAACTACAAATGGGTCAAGGCATGTCAAGATGCATGCTTTTCAAAACTGTCCCATTGATGTTTGTTGATGACACAACTAAAACAATCATTATCTCTACAAGAAATGAGAGAAAGAGGAGTCATCATATTTTGTTTACATATTACTATGATGAATGATAATTTAGATGACCAAACCACTCATACAAAAGTTTATGTATGTCATCTATATGAGCAACAAAAAATTATAGAAGATATGATGATCCAAAGTTGTCAAATTTGTACAACCTAGTAATATAATCAGCAATTCAAATTGATAAGATATGCGTAGGATCCTTTAAATCTTTGATTACACCTTGGTGAGATAAAAATTCCACCATTTTACCTTCACTTGAATGAGTGATTTGACATATTGATAAAAGGTTGCATGAAAGACTTGGACCACATATTACATCATTAAAATGACTATCACATAATTGAGTTGTTCTAGATCCTACAACACTAAGAGATCTATCATCACCAATAAGTATTTGTTTGGTGTTATATTAATTAAGATTAGAAAATATGGCATTATTCTTAGCAATATGTTAAGATGCACTAGAATCTGATAATCCGCTCATTAGAAGAAGTAGATGCTACATTGAAAGAAAAATCATAAGAAGAAAGTGCATGCCCATGAGAAGAAGAGTTAGAAGGAGGAGGATTAAGATTGTTGTTATTTTTCTTCATTGTTACTTCTAAGGATTCCATCTTCTTGAAATATTTAGACTCCATATGACCATCTTGTCCACAAAAATTATAATGTCTCTTAGTATTCGTGCCTTTTGATTTAGTTCATTTATTTCCATTGCGATTAGGAGGTAGCTGAAAGAATTTGAGACCCTTGTTTTATTTTTTATTGTAAGGAAGTCACTTCTTCGAATGCTTGGGGCTTTGCTTTTACTATTCTACTAAGGCTTTGTTAGATGTACCTATAGTGTTGATCAATTCAAGATGTAAGAGTTTCTCTTGCTTTCTAATGAGAGAATCACAAAAAGCTTCAAAATAAGATATTTTGTAAGTAGCCCCTTGTCTAATAAGTGCTTCTATGGCGGAGTGAAAAGTAAATACAAAAACAGAATATGCATTTCCAAGCTCAAAAAGAATAACATATATAAGTTGGTCATCTTCCTTCTTTATATTAGATTCTACAAGTAAAATTCTAATTGTTTTAAACATAGATAAAAAAATCCTCAATGCAAGAGAAATCACCGAGACTTTAAGCAATTCATTGATTTTCGAGTTGATGGACATGAATCTTATTATGTTTATGAAACATGGTTTCTATCTTTTTCCAAGCTGCATCTAAGGTCTCAATTTCTTGAAGGTGAATTATAAATTGTTGGATATTGGCATCCCTATCAATCCACGTGTTGGATCATTTTTATTATTCCATTTGGTTCTCTTTAATGTATTAAGGGAGACAACTTCTATTCCCAAGATAACACAATAAAGTACCTTACTTTCTAATAAATCCTCCATAAAATATTTCTATGAAAAGTAGTTAAAAGTGGTAAGTAAAATCTCATATGAACTCACCGTATTACAATATGTAGGTAAAATGACTTAAAATTAGAAACTCACTGTTCCTATGGAACAATCTACGAAAAAGAATTAGTTTAAAAAAACAACCTTAAAAACAAACTTTGGATAATAAAGTTACACCTACTTGAAGAAATACATAAAAGTAATGAAGGTGCCATATGGTAGACAGAGGTTGACCCATACAATGATAAAGATGAACTTGAGTTGTAAAGAATGAAACAATTTCTTGTTATTTTCTATTTATTTTTTTTTATAAATTCAATTTTATAAATAAATTACTTTTATAACTCAATTGATGAATTTTTATAAAATAAATAAAAATTACTTTTACATTAAATTACTTTATAATTTAAAATTATATTAAAAACGTAACTTAAAATTTAATTTTTTATATAAATTCACTTTAATAAATAAGTTACTATTATAATTAAGTGATACACTTTTATAAAAATAAAAATAATTTATAATAAAATTATTTCATAATTTAATTTGTATGTACGGTTTCAAAATATAGTTTAACAAATAGGATTGAATTTAATAAAAATAATTTATAATAAAATTATTTCATAATTTAATTTGTATGTACGGTTTCAAAATATAGTTTAACAAATAGGATTGAATTTAAAATCTCTATATTTTAATAAAGTAATTTTTGTAATTTTTAATCAAGTAAACTATTAAAAATATATAAAAAATGTTAAAAAAAAAAATAGAAAGTAATTTTTTTTTTAAACTTATGGTTTTATGAAATTGCTTATTTATAAAAAATGTTAAAAAAAAAAATAGAAAGTAATTTTTTTTTTAAACTTATGGTTTTATGAAATTGCTTATTTATTTGGAAACTTATTTTATGAAAATCTTTAAACATCATTTCACATTAAAAAGCCAAATTTTTGAAGAAAAAATTTTCAAATTTTGTATACTCCACTATATTTCAACTAGCCTATTGAAAAATGAAACTCTTTTTCCTATTTTTGGTTTGCCAAGATCATACAAGACACAAGTCAAAACGGATATCAAGTAAAAAAGCTTTCTTCTTTGTTTCTAATGTGCTAAGATCTCACACACACAAGTCGTAGATGCACCTTGGAAAGAAAGCAACGATGGAAATATCTATTTAGATAGAAATGATAGCTTTAAAAAATGCACAATAGATTAAAAAAACTTTCAATGAAATTGTAAACCTCTAGATCTTATATAAATGATCGTATCTTGGGAAAATAAAAACATTTTTGACTAAAACTAAAAGGGTTTCTAACAAGAAACGATGCTCCAAACATATTGGAGTGGTTCACTCATAGAAAAAATGTTTAGAAACAACGAAATTCAAAAGTCCTTTCTTGAATGCAATGACATTGGTTTAGAATCTCGATAAACAACAACAATGGGTCTTTATAGGAGTTGTGATACCATGTTCAATAAATATGGTATATTCATATAGGTTGAACACCTTAATGTGAGTGTTTACACAAATAGATTAAAGATCATTACATCAATGTATGCATAGTAAAACTCTCAAATAAGGAAATAGTCCATGGCCCTAGCCATTTGATGCAATATATTAATGCAAAAAAAGTGGTTTATATAAGAATATCTCACAATCTATCATTACCAAATGACCATCCATGCTCTTTAAATCGAGATCATGAACCAATCCGATGTTAAACCACATATTAAGTATCATTAACATTAAGGAAAAGATGAACCATCCAATAAATCTATATCTAAAACATGATTGTCACTATTGGATTAAATAATTACAAAAACACATTGAAAAAACACATTTTATCTAAAAACCYATTGAACCAAGTTAAATTTAACTAACTTCTAAATGTTTAAATATTTTAATAYTTTTTCTAAATGTTTAAATATTTTAATACTTTTTCATCYTGTACTTATCATTAATATTTGAATAGTATTARACTTATGAGTATTATCTATTTTAATATTTATAATAACATGCAAATATTTTTATTATATTAACATATGATTGKTTTAGGTTACACATGAATACAAAAGAAATTACATTTGAACAATGTCTTTTAACTAAATTGATTTAAAATAGAATAAGTTACTCTTGTAACAAATAAACAAATTCTGTTTGAATGAAGTGGTGTGGAACAAGCTAGACTGAAATTGTCCCTTTTTTTTTAAATGATGTCTTTGGAAATACTATTGCCATAAAAATTCATACAACCAAAATCTATAATTTCCCTTATCGTAATTTGCGATTTTGAAATATAATGAGGTTTTCAAATAGATTTAGAGAAATGAACAATACAATTTACGATTTCACGCCTTCGAGTTTTAACAGATTAAAAACAATCTTTGAAAATGAGAAAAATTGAGTACCAATTATAACGCATGTTACCCTAGTGCCTAGGGATACGGTCGTTTCTTGTGGCTTACGCTTAGGGCGAGTTGGAGAGTTCCGCCATGATTGCCCTTCTCTACCATGTTAAGCTTGTCTGGCACAGCCAGACTCCAGCTCAGATCTTGTCCAGAAGAGGAACCGCTTAGATTCTCTTACATTTAAATCTCATTTATCTCTACTCCGCTCATCTACTTCACTGCCCTTGAACCTGAGCTGAGCTGAGGTCATTTCCATTCTTATCAACCTACTAAGTCAGTTTTGGTTGGATTATTCAGATCCTTGGTTGCGGAGGGGAAATGAGGATGTGGTTGGGACTGTTGTTGGGGATCGGCTTTTTGATGGTGTCACTTCAGGGAAGCAGTGCAGTTGCTTCTGCATATGAGTTCAAAGTGGGGGCATTGGATGCATGGGCCATCCCCACTGGTGGCAGAAATGATCTATATCAGCAATGGGTTTCCAACAACACATTCAAAGTTGGGGATTCTCTCTGTAAGCTTTTCTTCTTCTTTTTCCTTTATTTCCTGTACTTTCTTATTGAATTCTCCCTGTATTTCTGTTATCTGCTCCTTGGGTTTACCCCATTTTGTCACATTTCTGTAATTGTAATCAATGTTGGTTTTCTTGAAGGAAAACACAATGAAAAAATAAGTTATTGCAAATGCATCTTTCTATTGTCTTTTGTCTCTGTGTGCATGGTGTGCATTCTTGGATCTAGGCATAATCCATGGATAGATCTGGTTCCCCTGCACAGAAGAACAACCCTCGGATCCATTGAGCCTAAGATGGATTCTTGTGATGGGAAGATCTGGATGTGTTGTTTCTAACTTCAACCGTTTGCTTTGTGATTGGGATTGCAGTGTTCTTGTACCCACCAAGTCAGGATTCAGTGATTCAAGTCACTAAGGAAGCATATAGCAGGTGTGATATATCAAGTCCAATAACATCATTTCAGGATGGGAACACAGCTTTCAAATTCAGTCAGTGGGGTTCATACTACTTCACTAGTGGTGTGCCCGGGCACTGTGAAAAATCCCAGAAGCTAGCAGTTCTTGTATTGGGTGCCAATGGTGCTTTTCCTCCTCCAGATTCTGCTTCTGCTTCTGCTCCTGCCCTTGCCCCTGGGGCGGGAAGTCCGTCTAATAGTGTYAAACCGACTAGTAGTGCTCCTACCATGCAATCTGCAGGTCCTCTTGGCTTTATGGTTGGTCTAGCATTTGGACTATATGCGCTTCTCTTCTAGATCCAGTGTAAACATTTTGTGGCATTCATTCATTCATTCATTCATTATAAAAATATTGGTTGATCTCCTCCACAGTTGACATTTCTCTTGAAGAGATCCCATGAAATTGTGACATTGGTTGTGTAGAATTTTCTCACATTTGAACTATTTTAAAAATTCAGATCAAGAAATGAAATAAGTATCAAGTTGATAAAGGCCGAGTGAGAGAGCAGTAGCAAGGTGCATTGTAATGATCTCCCTTTATTCATTGACAAATTCTATTACTCATTTATTGTGACTGGTAGTGCACTGTTGGTTGTTTTATTTGGATATGCCTCCTTTTGATTTGAGAGTCTTGCTGCTTCCATTTGAAATTTTGGAGAACATGTAAAATTGAGGAGAATATTGTGTGGGGGAAAGTGCTTGGATTATGGTAGTACATGGATAATATTTGCATGCTTTAGGAGAGGTTCAATACAGGATTTCATGAGACATTACAGTATTTGTAAAACTCTTCAATTTTTCTCAGGTTTGCCCAGTTTTCATTTTGCAGAGTTTTTCGAGTTTTCCCAAGTTTTTCAGGTCCAAATTTATGCTTGCTGAGTTTTGCTGATTTTTCCCAAGTTTTCTGATTTTCCCAATGGATGCCCCTGCGGAGTTTTGCACCTCTGGTGTTCTTAGATAGATAATGAAATGATTCAAAATTTCAATTCGGTGAACAAAACTCAACAGATCAAGGAACCTTTTATTGCTGTGTTGCTCAAACTCCTGCTCCTAGTTTCCTCTTCTTTGACAAGGCTGTGAAAGGATCTCTACACCTCCCATCTCTCTCTTGACTCCTGGAATGGCCTCTCAAGGGAAAACAATAAAGTTTGTCTTTGTAAGGATAAAGAAATCTCTTAAATTTTTTGTTTATTGAGTTAAGTCATCTGGTCTGGCCCCTGCATTGTCTTCTCTCCACCCAGGAAAGGAAAGCTTGCAGAGAGCTACTGGCCAAGCTTTGTCATCAAGCTTGTAGAGAATACCCTAAAAATGAACAATGGTTAATGATGCCAAAGAACATAGGGAATAGCTCGTTACACTCCTTAAAACAAAGGTCTTGCAACAGTCTGTGGGCAGAATGGATTCTCTAAGTTCTCTCTATAGAGGTCTACTCTTGTGTGTCCAGGGAGGTCTCAGACCTTGCTAAGTGATAAGTTCCTGTATTTGGTTTGTAGGCTGTTGACACCAGCCAGATTTACCCAACAATCCCAACTAATTACCAATTTCTCAATATCTTGAAAAAATAATACATAATAAAATTGCTTTTTTAATGTGGAAGGTCCCACTCCATGTGCATACCTGCGTTTTAGACACGGGCTTGGAACTTTCTCACGTAATGAGTTTGTCAAGATGGAAACAGCTGTTTTTAATATTTATAAATATGTAAGCTAAACAAACTTCAAGTTTGTTTGAATCAACATTCTTATTTTTTTTATTTGGATTTAAAAAGCTTGTAATTGTTGTTATACATTATGTTTTTAACAATTTTAGCGAAGGTTTCACATTTCGCTGAATGGATAAGGTTCTCTGAAATCGGTTCTACATTTAGGAAAATGGATAACGTTTTCTCATAATAATCGGCAACCTCCAGTAGCAAAGATTGTTTAGGACGTTGTTAAATGTGTTGGTGTGGAATTTTGTTTGATAGCATAATTTACAATTTTATTATTAATTTTATCTTTCATAAGGTAAAATAATTTAAAATAATTTAAAGAAAATTCAAATGAAATAGATCTAACCAGGGTTGCATAAAATTTTGAACCGTATTTGACGGGTAAATTGGCCCGTGACGGGCAATTTGCCCATCAAATTCCAACCCTGGATTTAACAAACATGATAGTGTGTGAGATTAGAGAAATATGAACATTTTTAAATAAAAAAGTGTTTAGCTCAAAATTTGATGTTTAGAATTAATGATTTACTTTGAATCTCTTAACAAAATTGATATGTTGAAGATGGATACAAATTAAATTAGTCTCTTTATTTTATTAATATATTTTAAAATTGGTCAATAATCTAAATTAAGTAATTTAATAAGTGTGCATGCTAAAGTTTAATATATAAGCACCTCCTACGTGAGAAGAGGTGATCTATTGATCTCCATCTTGATCGAAATACATGAGTCTTCAATTTATAGGATTGAGAAGGCTCAACAAACACCTAAGGTTAGTTGGGCAGTTGAAAGAATCTAGTGAGCTTAAGTCACACAAGTTGTCATGTGTTTAGAAATAAATGCATTTTAAACAAACACACTAAGACCCCTCCATAAGCGAAACATAGAGAGGAACAAAGAAGAACAAAGATGGGTCCTGACAACAATGCTCAATAAGGTATTCATGTACAAACTCTCATAATTGGAGAAAATGAGAAAAACCCATCGGAAAAAAACTCCTTCCCAAAAGAGAGAATACATCATAAAAAGTGAGGGTAGGAGGACTTAAGATGACCCCACAAGGACAACCTCCTTCACCCAGACATCGATCGTAACTGGAGAAAATGAGGGGATGCCAAAGGTTTAGTGAAGATGTCAATAACCTGCTCTTCAGTAAGCAAGTACTCCAAGTGAAGAACACCATCCTAGATGAGCAACTGAATGAAGTGCATGTGAATCTCATTGTGCGTTGTCCTTTGATGATCAAAGGGGTTGCGATAAGATGTAAATGACACTTTGATTATCACACCAAAGAGTAGTGGGATGATCCTGTGAAATGCTAAACTCTCTTAATAGTTGTCGAAGTCAAAGGACTTCTTGACTAGCAAGAACAACAACACGATACTCAGCCTTGGTAGATGATAATGCAATTGTTGACTTTTTTTACAAGACCAAGCAATAGGAGCATACCCAAGGCGATAAGCAAAGCCAAAAGTGGACTTCCGATCATCAACTAAATCGGCCTAATGAGAATCAGTGAAGCCCTCCAGCGGAGAAGCACCTGAGGTGAACTGAATGCCAAACTTGGTAGAGCCTCGAATATACTTGAGAATGTGCTTAGCTGCCTTCCAATGACTCTCATGAGGATATTGAGAGAATTGAGATATAAGCCCAACTGCAAAGGAGATGCCAGGACGTGTATGCGTCAAATATAGTAGACTCCCAACTAGTTGTTGATACAACGATGGATTGACTCGCGATGAAGAGCAACTGGTAGAAGGAGTGACACCTAACTTGAATGGAGTAGGTGTTGAATTACAATCAACCATGCCAAAGTATTGAAGTAAGTCAAGGGCATACTTTTGCTAAAAAATAAAGATTCCTTCTGAAGACTGAAGAGCCTGTAGACCAAGAAAATAATGCAGAAGACCAAGATCTGTCATATCAAACTATTCCATCGATGCTTGTTGAACATTCTGAATCAAGGATGAATGACTCCTTGTGATAATTAAGTCATCCACATACAAAACCAGAATCAGGAGATCACTGCCTTGTCTTCTAGTGTAAATAGTAGGATCAGAATGACAATGTTGGAACTCTAAAATGATCAGAAAATTGCCCATCTTCTCATACCAAACTCAGGGAGCTTGTTTGAGACCATACAATGAACATCGAAGCTTGCATACAAGAGAGGCCTGTACAAAACCGGGAGCCTGCTCCATGTAGATTTTCTCTTGTAAATCCCCA
>JASDQU010102810.1:9205-19879 GCA_032191745.1 Picea mariana
GAGGGATCTATACCCTCATCTTCAAATAGACTGAAAATAGTCTTTTGGAGGTCCAAAAGCTTTCCAATGGGGAGGTGTGATCCAGGGGATCAAATTTTGCTCAAAATTCAAAGTGCTCGGAATCGCTTCAAATCGAACGGGAGCGTAGGCCTCGTCGTTACAAACCCAACACAAATCGTTTGGGTTCAAACGGACATTGGGAGCGTGAGATATCACGTTCTGTTCAAAATGACAAACAGGCAAAAAAAAGGATGATGACTGTACAGTCTGTACAGTTTGTACGGATGATGACGTGGCATGTCCATACGATACATGGTAGAACTGGATTGGCAGGACTATACGACACGTGGCATTCATTGGTTGACAGATATGGATGAATGATATTGCGACATGTGGCAGATTTTTGTTGGTTGTACAGTGCCACGTGGCCCAGTCGTGGGCTGCCACGTGGCACCTTGTTCTTGGTTGGTTGTATAAAATTTATTTGGATTCCACCGGATTTGACCCCATGACCTCCACCCACATGCATAGCCTTTGCAAAGTCCGCGCCACCAATGCGCCACCATAGTAGTTCTTACTATGTAATAGTTTTAAAACTATTTGAATTTGTTTATGTGGATAGTTGGGGCGCGTCTGGGCTAGGGCTTAGCCCCAGCCCCCGGTCGTATATACCATATCATATGACCCTCTATCACACCAGTTGGCACACGCGTGATTTGGTTTTGTATGTGGATTAAACGGTTATAACGCCCACCAAATGTCCATTGTTTATTCGCCTTTAGAATGGAGCCCCGTTTTGCATTTGCGCGTGGTCACATGGGCCACATGATCTCGGCCTTGGCAGTTAGGGGATAGGTGCACCCATAACCTTCCTACAGTTTGCACCGTTTGTGCGGTTGCGCCCGGTGCTGAGTTTTAATGCTTAAATGTGCATGGGGGCTAGGTTGATCTAGGAAGGGTGCATTTTGGCGATCCAGAGATAGCAAGCTTGAAGGGGAACTTCTAGGAAGCCTATCTTCTTCAATTTTTGGCCAAACGAGGTGCCGAAAAAGCCCATCTAGGGGTTTTTGGATGTTCTGAAGCCATTGGAGCTGTCTATTTGGAATTTTGAGCATTGTAAAGCACATATTTGATCACTTTGAGAAAATAATACAAATGATCCATTGGAAGCTGGACCAGGAGATGTAGCCCAAGAGAGGGGTGAACTCCTTTATCATTTTTTGTGTTATGTGTTTTCTGTTCACTGTTTATTGCTGCTATTATATGCATCTTGAATGAGTAATTTATGTAAAATTTGTGTTGCAAAATTGATCCATTTTCATTTTAACACATAAAATAAATCTTGCAAATATTTTCAAGAATACAAGTCTTCTTCCTTTTTAGATCAACCAAGTTTGGAGAGAACGGTGAGAACCATTTGTTTCTCCTCCTTATATCTCTCAACCCTACAAGCTTTGAGTTGTGATAGTAAAGCCTTCAATTTTGTAAAGAAATCTTGGATATTGACGAAGCCTTTTGGATGCAATGTGAGAAATTCCACCTCCAGCATGTGTCCCCTCATCTCATCATGTTTTCCAAAGATCCCTTCCAAGGTGGTTCAGGCTTCATTGGGAGTCTTACAGGAAGATATGTGAAAAAGGAGATCTGGAGAAATAATACTGCAAATTGTTCTGAATGTTTCATCCATTCAATTTAAGTACTTGGATTTCTCTATGGCTGATGTCGGTTCTCTGTCTGTATTCAAGTTTAACCTGTACAATCCTATGGTTCGGAGATTTATGACTATTTTTTCCTTCCATGCAAAGTAGTTGTAAGGTGTAAGAATGAATTCTTTTTGTAAATCCATCTTCTCGTTGTCTTCAATATTTTGTACCTGCAAAAAATTTTGGTGTAGATTTTTCTTAGTAGTCCATCAGCTCTAATACCATGTAAATTTGTTGAACCTGCATAGAATATATCTAGCTAGAAAATAATACACACATTTACAGAGATAAATTAAGAAATAAGAAGAAGGAGATAAATAATAGAAGCATTCCCATTAACCGTAATGAATAATGAATAATTTACACATGATATACTCTGTATAACTCAATGAATGCGCACTAGAGGAGAAACAATGCACCATAGTGGTGGTCTAGAGTGATATGGACACACACCAACAATTACGGAAGTGAACTGCCAACTAGTCTAGTCTCTTAGGCAGTTACGAGAGTGAACTGCCACCTAGTTGAGTCAACTAGTCAACCAATCTTCAATTAACTGACTGAACAGAGTGTAGTGAGGAGTAGATCAAGGAATCAAGGGTAATTATCTAGTCTGGTGATGATACCAAGGCAAGTGTGCATTAGCATGGTGATGATCCCAATGTTGCATGGTGATAAAACTAATGCAACATCTAGAATCAACTCAACTAGTCAAACTGAAGTGTCCACTGACGAGAATATTCTCCAGGTGGAATATTATCTCCTAAAAAATAGGAGACTGGATAAATGACTAATAATGACTAATAAACAAGGAAAAACCTTAGGAAAAAGAAATCCTAGGTGTGTGTGAAGTAACTCCAACAACATGAAACACTACATGTTAGGTTTATCTCTTATATTAAGTGTCTTTTTTATATGCATGTGTGTGTGAGACATTAGGTGTATGTATAGGCACATAGGTACATAGGTTAGGTACATCATTATGTTAGTTGTGTCATTTATGTATTGTTTCTTTTATGTACATGGGTTACGAATGCATAAGTTAACTATTTGGGTCATGTGCATGGGTTAGATGTTTGGGTAAGTGCATAGGTTGAAAGCGTTGCTCATGTTAATTATGTGTGTTTCCCCAAGTGTGTTGGTAGGTGTGTGAGTGGGTAATTTAAGATACTAGTAAAACATTAAATTATACTTTTATCCCTAAATTCTACACCAGACTACTATGGAACAAGAGCTAGGGAACCTCGGTTATTGCAATGGTTTGTTTGGGTTGGTTGATAGGTGGAGTAGGGAAGGAAGGCCAAAAGGCTAATGTCTAGTAAGGAGAATCAAACTTAATTCAACTAGGTGAATAACACTTCATAGGTCAAAGGAAAGTAGACAAACAATTAGAAAATTGGATGGACAAAATGAAATAGAGGAAAGGAACATATACATGAACATATAAGATTCACAATATGCTCATCCTTATACATTAATCAAGAAGATATTTGGATTTGAAATAATATTTCGAATCAGAGCCATGATATCTGAAAAAATTACAAATTACAGACAATAGACAGTATAATCTTTGCTGCCATTAGATCTGAAACAATGTAATGACTAATGCATTTCAAGAAGAATTTTGACATCAGATAAGAAGAAATGGGATAGGAGAAAACAAACAAAATAACAATTCATTAGCTTTATTCTCTGAGCATGAGAATGCAACATAAATAAAATTACATAGTACATTTGCAGATTTACCAAAACTTTGACATCTCCTCCCTCAATTCTAGAAATCCCCCTTCTCGAACCCCCTTTTCTTCCCAAAAGGAAGCTCCTTGATTACAAATAAAAATAAAATTTTTATAAGAGCTCATGCTTGCAATCAATTTCAATTCATTTATTACAATAAAAGGAATATTCGAGTTTGTTACAAAAGATATGGAATGTTTATCCTAGAATAAAATATGGATAAGCTTTGTCTCCAAACCTGGGAATTGACATGTTATTCCATCTGTTGATTTTAGGCCTGAAGCTTATGGAAATGGCCCTTTGAACAATGCTAATTATATGCCTGGAAATCCGGGATTTAAGATTGACTACTGATATTATGCCATTGATATGCTTTGCTTTGATGCACTGGAGTGCTAAATTTATTTGGAGAAGTCGACATATGAATTTGCTAATTGTACCATTTTATCTCAAAAGAAGATGATCTAAATCTCTTTGTTTACAGATACTCTGCCACCTATTCCTGATTTTTGGGAATTTTGATCAATTGAAATTCTTCGATACCAGATTTTACCTCCTGCCAATATATTCTAACAACAAAATAACAAATCTATATTTAACCGAATTGTCAATTCCTGCCAAGTTGCCAATGCATTGCAATTCAGTTGTTGTAGAATTACAATCTTTGAAAGAGCTAGAGGTACCATCTCTTAAACAAGCTCTACATTTGGTATATCCCAAAATATCCTCTACAAATTTACTCATCATAATTGGACATGGGAAGAGCCTTGTTTCAGAGAAACCTTGCCTTCAAGAGAAATCTAGTTGAGAAAAGTTCATGTATTATCATAATAGTGCATACCTCGCCATCAAAATACCATGTCCAAGTGTATGTGTGATTCTCCCATTCGGTCTTTGAATTTTTCCAAGGAGACACACGACAACCTCAAAAAAAACCTTTTCCAAATGAAAACTACCGAAGAAGCGTTTCATTTGACATTTGTACGCTCATATGTTCTCCCTCGATAGATAGGATCTTGCCATGATACTTGGCATTCAACTCTACTACAAATTTGTGGCACTTGGCATCCTCCCCGTTGTCTCTAAATTTCAGGCACATGACTTTTGGGTTCTACATGTATATCCCACATGCAACAAATAGTATAATACACAACATTTATAATTGAAAACATGTCCATGCATATTCAGCGCATTATTTGATCAATAATGTTATTTTTTGTGCTACCAAAACCATGACCTTTCTGCAACGAATAAAAATCTTGACTTAGCAACTTAGGTGCTAACATATCCCTTGTAGCACACTAACTACTAAGTTATCAAACCAAGTTGTACAACTTAATACACTAACCCCCTAACACATTGAATAGCACCCCCTAACATGATATGACCCCAATTACATTAACGAATACCCCCTAATACACTAAACTCTTAATACAATAAACCATATACCCTTAATGTACTAACGCATACCCTTGACACACTAACTCATATCCCCTAACACATATAATCACTAAGCTATACCCCTAACACATTATCCTTCTAACACTTAACACATACCCCATAATACATGGGTTAGGAATGCATAGGTTAACTATTTGGGTTATTTGTACGAGTAGATGTTTGGGTAGGTGCATAGGTTTTGTGCATTTCTTATGTTTATTAGGTGCATTTCCCCAAGTGTGTGGGTAGGTGCGTGAGTGTGTCAATAAGTGTGCCTCTTATGTACATGGGTTAACTATGAGGGTTACATGTGTGTGTTTTTAAATGTATGGGTTAGATGTGTATTTAGGTGCATATGAAAAGTCCATTGCTTATGTTAGTTGTGTTTCTTATGTGGGTGGGTGAGTGTGTTATTTCATAATCCCCAAACACTTTGATTTTTTTAATTTTTAAATCTACAACAATTTTTAGGCCCTATACAAGTTCTTCATATTTGGTTTGTTGTTAGTACAATTGAATTCTAACCTAAATTAAATGAACCTACGCTCACCCCAAGCATCTATAAAAGGACAACGTGCTCCAACTCCGCTCTTGGGATTTAGAGCCGTAAAAAAAAGTCCAAATATAAGACATATTTCTAAAATTTGATTTATTTACATTATCTATAGTATGGATGGATGTTACATTATCTACAGTACTAATGTTACAATCTATTTCACACAACTTGTCTTCCTGCAATGAAATTTTTGATTGTTGGCTTTCACGTATAACAAAAGTTTCGACAATAAAAATGCCAAAATATAAATCTAAAACATAATTTCCTAGAATTGGAAATTTAGAGGATGAACACTCATTTGCAGCTTCAAGATTAGTCATGGTATGTTTCATGTACTTCTCTTGGTTAATTCTTATCTTGTTTGGCTATCCATTCCATTGAAGCCATAAGTGTGACCGATCTGAGGTGAAATACCCTTGTAACTTATGTGACCAATCCCTACTAAGAAAAAGACCATTTTTTTAAGGGATGTCCACTATGATAATGTCTACTACTTGATCAAATTTTGGGTTATATTCTACTTGTATTAATATGTATTTAAGTTCACCAATCACTTTTACTTCTGATCTATCGAGTTGAATAATATGTGCTGAGCACTTTTTATGCCGACGCCTCAACCCGTAGGTCGAAAGGTCCACGTCAGCACAGGATCTTTCCCTTTTTCCTCAGCCCGAAGAACTCTAAATGGATCTTCTATTTCCCTATCGGGAAATCTGTACCCACAACAACTCTCATGAGATCCCCTCTTTACACTTGGGAGATCGGACTTCGCAACTTCGCGAATCCTGTGGTCAAGCGTTGGTCTCTCGAATCCCCAAAACCCGACAACAGTCAATGCTGACATTTTTCTTTTCCTTTTCGGGATTTTCCCTATCACGATTTCGGCGATCGCGATGTCGAGGTCCTTGTTTCCCCGATTCTCGAATCCCGATATGCCAAAACTTCGATACACGCGCGAGTTTGACTTTTCAACGCTATCTCAACCCTGTCGAGACTTCGGACTTCACGGTATCGCGAATCCTGATGCAATGAGTTCGGGACTTCACCCCACAAAACTATGAAATCCATTCCACCTGTCCACTCGCTGACTTCTCCATGGCCCTGCACAAATCCTCTTGGCTTTCAGGATATTGCGTTTCGTGATTTCACGATTCCTATTGCACCATTTACGGGACTTCCACCCATGAAACCCCGATATGGCCAACCACGTGTAAATCCAATGGCCCTTGTGGCTTGGATCTACGGTTCTGCCCCTCCTGAGCTTAGAACCTTTAGGGAATACTTGTTGTATCTCACCCTGCTCCTCTGTGAGATCTAATGACTCACGTGATGTCGCGAATCCTCCTTGGAGAATACCGACCGTCTGTTCCTCCTTGGCAATTTCTGCTAATGACCAAGTGTTCCTCTACAAACTTGTCCACCTACGACGCGAAATTGTGACGCCTTCTTACAAGCTTTCAAGGTACAAATCCTGTGCAACCCTTTCAGCGATTATAAGGCTTTATCCCTCCTGAGCTTCCTTATAAATATGAGTCTTATAGAAGACTCTTGTGCGCACTCCTTGCGGCAACCTTCAGACACTTCCAAGTGCTGAATTTCCTTCGACCTTGCGCACACCTGCAGCAGCAGTCTCTAAACACTTCACTCAGGTTCGCACCCCTGAGACTTCACTTGGCCTGCGCACTCCTTGCATGACTCCTGTGCCCAACTGCACTTCTACGGAAATGAGAACAAAAGCTACCCTATCTGAACCCTTTGTCAACGCACTCCTTGCAGACACTTCAACTGCACTCCTTGTAGGAACTCTTGCTCAGATAGAGAAACAATTGAAACTCATTCCTTCTTCCTTTCAGACTTCAAACTCAAAACATGAAATCATATACACAGCACATAAAGAAAATGTATAACAGGAAGCAAACATTCATGAGCATATCATTCAACATCAATACACAGAGAACAAACACGAAACCATGAATTTGAATCAACCTCTTTCTATTAATCCAAATATCTGTACATGGGTTCTCTTACAAAGCTCTCTGCATGCTCCTCTTCCTCTTCTTCAATCTATGCTCCTCAATCATAATGTTACAATACACAATGAGGGTGTCTATATCCTATTTCCCTCTTGCGCTCTAAAACTATCTCTAGAATTAAATTCTATCTACCTGCATTAACTTAGATTTAACTACTTTAAATGCCTTCTACCTACTAAGGACGAGAGCAATCGCTCAAGGTCCTCTTACATTATACAAGTGCGCTCCTTCTTAATGGCTTCATTTAAGATCACGCAATAACTTCAAGGTAATTTCAAAATTTGCGTTGGCGCTTGTCCAGTTGTCTTTTGATTCCGCGCTAGCTCGCTTGATGTTGGTGATGCTCCTGCATCATACTCCCTCACTTGAAAATTTTTCATGGGCTCCTGTCCATGAGTTCACGCGCGGTCTGTCCATGCTTCCGTATCTCTGCTTCGGTCTCCCAGCTGGCATCTTCAACTGGATGGTTCTTCCACTTGACCAGATACTCAAAATATTGCTTCCGCCTGGTCCTCTTGCTCACTCTCTTATCCAGTATGCGCTCCATCTGCGGCTTATCTACAACTGGCATTTTCTTTGTCCATTGGATTACTAGCTGCTCATTTCGAGTCCCTATTTCCTCAGCTCTATATGGGTACAAATCTGAGATATTGAATATCAGAGAAATTTCGATCCCATCGGGTAATTTAATCTCGTAAGCATTCGTCCCAAATTTCTTCAAGACCCTACATGGCCCAATTTTCTTCATCTTCAATTTATTATATGTTCCTCTCGGGAACCTTTCCTTCCTCAAATGTGCTAGAATCAAGTCACCAACCTCAAACTGAAGTTGTCTTCTATATTGATCGGCTCTACGCTTGTATTCCTGGCTTGAATTCTGTAACCGCTCCTTCACCTGACTGTGAAGTTCTTTCATCGCCTCTGCGAATTCTTCTGCACTAGCGCTCCTAGTCACAGTCTGTTCTGAATCCCTCAGTTCAGAAATTCCTCTCGGCTGCATGCCATAGACAACCTGAAATGGAATCTCTCCGGTGCTCCTGTTGACTGAGTCATTATAAGTGAATTCTGCCTGTGGTAATATGTGGTCCCACTGGCTATGGTGTTATGTCACCAAGCTTCTCAGCAAGTCTCCCAGACTTTTGTTCACCACTTCTGTCTGTCCATCCATCTGAGGATGATAAGATGAACTAAATGACAAGTTAGTCCCCAGCTTCTTCCATAAGGTCCTCCAAAAATGCCCTATGAACTTAGTATCTCGATCCGAAACTATACTCCTTGGAAAACCATGAAGTCGAATGACCTCTTTGAAAAACAGGTTCGCAATGTGAGTTGTGTCACTAGTTTTCTGACATGGAATGAAGTGTGCCATCTTGGAAAATATATCCACCACCACAAACATTGAATCACAACCTCTTTGTGTTCTTGGCAACCCCAATACAAAATCCATGCTAATTGCATCCCACGACCTTTCTGGTATGGGCAATGGTTGATAAAACCCTGCATTATGCTTCCTTCCCTTTGAATGCTGGCAAATTCTTCATCTGTCTACGAATCTCTTGACATCTGCTTGCATTCCCGGCCAAAAATATGACTCATTTAGCTTTGTGAACGTCTTGTCATGACCAAAGTGCCTTGCCAATCCTCCACTGTGTTTCTCCTTCAGCAGATTCTCCCTCATGGAGCATTTCAGAATACATAGATGATTACCTCTAAACAATAATCCTTCCTAGATCATGTATTCTACCCATTGGCTTCTATCCATGAGAGTTGGATTCTCAGTTGCTTCATACACCTCCTTAAAATCTGGATCATCTACGTACATGTTCCTGAGATCATCAAAACCCAATGTTTTGACCTTGAACTCCTGCAACAACAAACACTTCCTGCTCAAAGCATCAACAACTTTGTTAGCAGTACCAGAAATGTGTTTAATCACAAAAGTGAAATTTTGCATATATTCCACCCATTTGACATGTCTCTGATTCAACTTTTCCTGTTGAGTCACAAACTGCAATGCATGATTGTCACTGTACAAGACAAACTCCTTTGGAACCAAATAGTGTCTCCACTTCTTCAATGCCTGAATGATAGCATAAAACTCCCTATCATAAGTGGAGTACCTCACTTTCGCTTCATTCATCTTCTCGCTGAAGTATGCTATCGGCCTGTCTTCCTGACTCAAGACTGCCAGTAGAAACTAGCCAGTCCGTGAAAACTTCTCACCTCAAAGATATTTTTCAGTGATGGCCAATTCTTAATCACTTCCACCTTATCTGGATCCATCCTTAATTCGTCTGCAGAAATAACAAATCCAAAGTAAATGAGCTCTGTCTTCATGAACTAGGATTTCTTCATGTTTATCAACAGCTTCTCATGCTGCAATTTCTGCATCACTATAGTCAAATGCTTCAGATGCTCTGCCACTGTTTTATTGTAAACCAGTATGTCATCCAAATACACAATGACAAATTTTTCGATGAACTCCCTCAGAACTCCATTCATCAACCTCATGAAGGTACTCAGTGCATTTGTTAAGCCAAATGGCATAACAAGCCATTCATACAACCCCTCGTTTGTTTTGAATGTTGTCTTCCACTCATCACCTTCTCTCATGCGGATTTGGTGATAAACACTTTTCAAATCAATCTTTGAAAAATAATTTTCTCCACTCAAGCAATCCATCAGATCATCCATCCTTGGAAATGGAAATCTGTACCCGATGGTTATCTTGTTGATCGCCCTAAATTCAGTACACATCCTCCAGCGTCCGTCTTTCTTCGGACTGAGTACTGTTGGAACAACACATGGACTCAAGCTTTCCCTGACCAACCCTTTGTCCAACAAATCCTGGACTTGCCTCTTAACCTCTTCATTCTCTTGCAGCGTCAATCTGTACGTGGCTTTGTTTGGAAAACTGGCTCCTGGTATGAGATCAATGTGATGACTCACACTTCTGATCAGTGGCAACGAACGAGGTAATTCATCCACTATTATGTTAGAAAACTCTTCTAACAGTTCCTGAACTTCCTCTGGTAAATCATCTACCCTTGTGCTGGTCAAAACAATTCTAGGTTTTCTGACCACAATAAACTATGGATCCTCTTTCTTCTTAACTTTTGTAAGAAGTTCCTTCCCACTCATGAGAAGTATTGTGTTGCTTACTTCCGGCTTCACCTCCTTATCCTTAATTGGAAGCAACATGTGT
>JASDQU010102810.1:25337-39158 GCA_032191745.1 Picea mariana
AAGAATCCTAATTTATGTGTTGATATTAATCTTAATTGATGTCAAAAACTTGGATGTAATTATGATTCCAGAATCAAACCTTCCACTACAGAGTCTTTATTGCCAAATAACTTCTTGGAGAATAAAAAGAAGGATTCAGATCCTTCAAACTAAGGGCGTCAATTCCTTTAAAACCATTAGATTACACTATGAGTCATGAATCAAATACTTTATCCTAAAAAAAATGGACTGGGTTCTACTAGAAAAGGGAGTGGGTTCTACTAAACTAAGAAAAATAATTGGTTCTTTAAACTTATTAGTCCCTGTCGTAGGCATAGAGGGAGTATAGTGATCGATAAGTCGTTGACTACATATTAGTTTGTCCTTTGACCAGAAATATTTGCATAATACCTATTGTTGGAGCTAGGGAATTAAAAGCATATATTTTTATATAATAAAAGTACCATATATATACTAATATGATTGAATAAGAGATTGGAGGTGTTATTTCCGGCTTCGCTATTCCTAATGTTATATGGCAACATATCCAAACTTTTTCTCATATACAACCTTTTTGAATCATATATTTTTCCTCTATATTGCGTGTAGTTGGATTAATGTTAGCATTAGTTCGAATGTTTGTATTAGCATTTTCTGCTAGCTGAATATATTTCAAAGTTTTGCTATGTACTAAGCNATATCCAAGCTTTATAGTGATTGAGAATTTGAAAGTTTATAACATCCTTGCCGGATGTATTTTTGTTGAAATGTATTGACACTTTTTTCAAGATGCCTCAATAGGCCTGACAGCTTAAATGTTTACATGAGGCAACGTCCTCCAACAGGCATGACAACTTAAATGTTTGCATATCGCAAGGTCCTTATATATCCTGACAGCCTTAAATATATGTAAATATGCTTCTCGGAGTACATTTTTCCTCAAAATTTTCCATATAGTTACAGGGAATTTGCACAGTCTTGTTTGTCCACCGCCAGTTCAACAACCATTCTATGTTTCATCCTTCTTCTACCTTTGCAATGCAATTTCTTTATCGTTGAAGCTGCATACATTGTTTACTGGTTCGATGAGTGCTTCTTCTTCGCTGGTTTCTCGGTTGATGCTTATTGTTGTTTTGTTTGCGAGTTGACCTGCGCTTCTGTATTTCAGCGTTTCGGAGTAAGTTTCGATGCCATAGTTTCATTTTCTATTTCTTGTTTGTTGTTCAGTGTTTGCAGTCTGCAAGTAAGAATGTTTGTTTATTTGTAGTGGCATGGTCTTCGTATGTTTTTTGTTCCTTATGTGCTTGGGATGCAGTTTCGTAATCGTTGGAGACACATATGTTGTTTGTTGTCTCAGTGGTTCTTGTTGTTTCATTGGTTCGTGGGTTGTTGGTTCTGTTTGTTTGGCTCAAATTTACGCTTTGGGGCCCTGGGGGTGCAGTTCATCTTGTTCGTGATTTCTCGCTGTCTGGTGCTTGTTGTTTGCTTTTGGTTAATTCGGCCTTACAGGGTTGGGGTCCAATGACAGTGGTTGGAGCTTTTCTTTTTTCTTTTTTTTTGGATTATTATTGTTTTTTGGGGCTCTTTACAGTGTTTGGCCCCTGCATCCAGGAGTCCACATGCAGTTCTATTATTTTCCCTATCTGTCGGAGTCGATATCTTTTAGTCTATGAGATTTTGTTGGTGCTTCAGTGCTGCCATGAAAGAAAATAGTTGCATGCAAAATTGTTGGAGGATTACATGTGAAATTGCAATATCCGTTGTTTTTTTGTTAGAATAAAGCATATGCAGGCTACATTTATAGACCATGTATTGTCAGATGTGTCAATATGACATTACATGTTCTTTCTCCTCTACACAGACTGGTGTGCGCACGATACAATTTGTATTGTGCTTGAGGTACGATATGTACAACAAAGATTCTGCAAGATTATATTTGGATGTCTAGAAGCATGTCTGGGTAGTTTTCCACAGAAAACCAAAAACTTGTATTGTGGGCACAATAGTCTGTGTAGAGGATAAAGAACATGTATTTCCATTGGTGGAAGCATATTTGAATCATTTTCCACAGAAAACCAGAAATAGTTTAGCTACACCCATGGAATTGCCTGATATTTTGTGGCTTGTAATATCTTTTGGAGAGGGAAAAAAAAATTACACGTTTACAACCATGGATGGAGAAGCACAAAGGTTCATGTTTTTGCCTATCTTCTAGACTGTTCGTTGAGTCTATTTTACTCTATGTACATATTTACCAGCTTCTATTCATGTTCATTGTATTTTGTGCGTTCCCACATTCAAACAAACAGAATAGCTGGAGAAAATGAGGGAGTCTTGACTGCATCAATTGAAGATGATATATAAAGGTGCATGCTTGTACTGTTATTTCATATTGCATTGTTTTGTATTTCATTTATGGTCTGTATATGTGTTCACCTATTTTATTATATGTACATGTTGCGTGCCTTCCTACATGGTAAGTTATCTTCATTACATGCCTTCCTGCATACTAACCTGCTTCACATCTGTTGTATTTTCGCTGCATTGGTACATTTAAACAAACAAAATAGTTGGAGATGGTGATGGGATATTTGGCGAGTAAATAGACATGTTTCTCTTTATTTTAGATGTATGTCTTCATACTAAATTGCCTTCGTGTCCATTGCATATTCGACGTTGTTTCCTTGGAAAGAAAAGGTTGCTTGGACAGGGAGATGAATTGTTCTGTGCAGCGGTAGAGCGTTTTGTGGTACAATCTTCTAAAATGTATACCAAGTGTTCTGGTAAATTAAATATACAAACCGGGTGGGGGCATATAATATTAGACTTGAAAATGATGGCTTGGAAGCAATGGGCCTTTCTGCCCTCCCTATTTCTACTTTTTCCATTTTATATTATCCCTTTTGTTTTCTAATTCATCTACTTAGTGTGCTTTCTGAAAATGCCTTGGTGCGCGTGTTGGCGGACTAATAGTTTCACATTTGTGGTCGCTCTTCTAGTTGATTCCATAATTACCTACTTTCTTGATTTCGGGTGTCAGGCTAGCAGGTTGAAGATTTCTCCTCTGGATTTCGAGGGTCCGTGATATACATATTGGCCATAGTGCCCCGCCCTCACACCCTGTTTACTGTCAAACATTTGTCCAGTTAAAAAAATCAGATGCATACAATTTTATGGCTATTTGGTTCTTACGATGGACAATAAACAATGCAATGTTTTTTTAGTCCTGATGTTCATATGCACATGCTTGCATCAGAAAAAGTTGGACTAGTGACATGGGCATGAGTAGTCAGTCATCCCAGACATCAGCAGATCGACAAGGCCAAAGGTAAATATGCATACGCTCTTCTCTTACTATGTTTACTAAACAAATATCCTCGGGTATATATTCATCTATGGCATGGTGGATATGATGATGTCATCTGCAATACATGGTTTGCTGCTCGCAAGAAGTATCAACAAGTACAAGCAAGGCGTCGAACGTGTTGCATGTTTTGTAGACTAAGAAGTGTGGTTGCAAAACTCTGGCTCCATAGTTCATCAAATCTATGCATCTACTTGTAGATTTATGCCAGTGAAAGAAGAATACAGAAAAAAAAAATAAAAAAAAATAAATAATGCACACTACCATTCACTTTAGTTTTTTCTGTTCAAAAATTGTCACCAGGTCTAAAGTTGTAACATCCAAAGTACTATCAATAGAGGGCTTGAACAACTGCCGAACTGGACAAGTGTTCATCGGGGACATAATGGTCGTCTATAGAACCTACTTGGACAAGGAAAACAAAAGTAGATCCATTATGCATCCTGCCATGAAAGACAAGGAGACCATGATGAATGTGATACTGACTATTCCTCCACAACTTGTCTAGAAACATGTAGAAAATATATTGTCAAGTAATGGGATATCCATTACAAATTTTAATATATTGTCGGAAACAGTATATGACTATGGTTATTGCGATCGAATTATTTCTCTCAACAAAACAAGCATTGTGGAAAAAAATTCCGTTGTTTGTTCAGAATATTGTTTCGTCACAGACTCAACTATCAACCAGTTTGCATAGAGCACTGATGTTTACCCAATCGAAATGATTGGCGCAGTTGTCACATTGGCGAGAAAACTTGGCTCACAACACATTCCCCATATAAAGGATGGAGAGTCAGACAACGACAAGGCAATGGTACCGCTTTTCATATTCAGTTTTTTCCTTTACTTTTGCATGTGCATGTATCTCGGGTAAGTTACACAAATATTGCATTGTTCCATGTTGCAGCTACAATTGTTCGATACGTATTCAAATTTGTTTTTTTCAATCGAACAACAATTTCATAAAGGGAAGATTCCACTTATGTTGTTCAAAAATATAACAAAGAAAAGGGATGTTAGAGAAAGGATCATTCAGACAACCTAGGCAACATTTGTACAGAGTTGCGAGCAGATATAGTAGAGGATCTAAAGAAACTAGCTACCTCTACAACTATTGTGCGTATACATCCACAAAATCATCCTCACTTTTCTTATAGAAATAGCCTTCAACGAATTTATGCGGCCTGTTTAATTTTTATTTTATTTTTTTAAGGGGAGGGGGGTGCAGTTGTGTATTATATTGTTCAATGTATTAATTCCTATGCTCGCATTCCCAGGTTGAAGGTTTTTTAGCTGCAGCCAATGTGTACTCGACCCCCTTTGAACCTGTATGTGCAAAATGAAACTCTCCTGCTTCTGCCTCTATTTTGATAAGTGATGATACAATTGATTGTCTGCAATGCAGTGAAAAATTTCCATATATATATGGACATTGCATCAATGGTTTCATTCGAACCGTGGGTAACACAACCGTGCATTGTACGATTAGGGAGCCTCTATTACAAAATGTTCTTCCTAAGTTGTCAAAGTTGTCATATGAAACGTATCTATAGAAAAAGGCAAGCAGTGTCTACATGTTGTGGGAGCTTCAGATACACAACAAATTCACCTTAAATGAGGACAATGCAATTTTTCATATCGGCTGAAGGGAAAAAAATATGTATATCAAACTTTGGCAGGAAACGAAAATACCTCATGTGTCTTTGCAATATTTCTTGAACATCCAAATGAATGTTCGTCGGACTTGGCTAGTTGGGATTGCACGCGCATAAGATTGTTTGGTCCAAAAAATGGGAAGCATGGAAACAAACCCCATATATCCAATGGCCCCAATTATTTTCTATTGGGAACATATACCAGATGCAAGAGAAAACGAATGTGGCGACGTCTTTTCTTTGTATATCAAATTGTTTAGTGCAAAGGTCGATGGATCCTACTCTATGGAACCTTCTGGGAACTTGCTTGCGGCCTGTTTGAAGTTTGGTTGGTTCTTGGTTGTGTGCTTCGTCTCTCAATTTGTACACCGTGGAACTCCAACTATTTTTTGGAGGACACAGAACAATATAATTGAATTTTTTAGCCAGCTAGCCCGCAGATCCGCCTGAAAATTTCTATGGCGTTGTCATGCAAATGTAGTATGTGGATTTTTTTAGCAGATTACGTTGATCGATGAACTTGGTAAAATTGTTGTCCTGGAATTATTTGAAATCAATGAATATATACTGTGCGAAGTGCAATTGTGCTATCATATCAAGAAGAGGCCCTTAAAATTCAAATTGGTCGTTGTTTTCGCATTTTTGCTTAATCGATGAACTCGGTAAAATTAATGTCCTGGAATAATTTGAAATGAACGAATATAAACTGTGCAGAGTGCAATTGTGCTATCATATGAACAAGAGGCCCTTAAAATTCAAATTGGTCCTTGTTATGCTTGCGGTGATAGAATTTTAAAAAAACTTTCTTTTCTTTCCTTCATTTTTTTAAAAATAAGCGATTTAACATCCTTTAATAATTTAATGTAATTCAATTGTACAATATCAATATTTAATATTAATAATTTGGTATTTGAAAATAATGTTTTTAGATAAAGCTAGATAGGATGACCATCTGTAAACAATTGCAATCTTGAATACGCCAGTCATGGGGTCCTGTCGATTTATATGTCCCGGAACTCCGAGTGTTGTTTGGAGGAAACATGAAAATAGAAGTGCAATGTTGAGCCAACCAACCCACAAATCCACTTGTCAATTTGTATATCACGGAAGTATGGGTGCTATTTGTAGGACACAGAACAATAGAAGCTCAATTTTTAGCCCGCCAGGTCGAGAACCTGCGATCCAAAAAGTGCCTAAGTATGGAATGAGGGATCCACATATGTTGTATAAAATCTCATGTCCATAATTTATAAAAGTACATGTTTACTATGTATTTTTCGTTTGTCGGAAAACTTTTATATCACTCGCTCGATCAAATTGTACAAACTTTCTTGTCTAATTAAATTCTGCAATATCAATATTTAATATTAATAATTTAGTATTGAAAATAATGTTTAGATATGTTATATAGTTGATAAGGATTACCATCCATAAACAATGGAAAACTTGAACCCGCCAGTCCTCGAGTCCATCTGTCAATTTGTATATCGCAGAACTTTGAGTGTTATTTGGAGGACACGAAACAATGGAAGTGAAATGTTCAGCCAAACAGCCCATAGGTCCGCTTGTCAATTTGGATATCGTGGAATTGTGGGTGCTTTTTGTAGAGCGCGAAACAATAGAAGCCCAATTTTCAGTCCGCCAACCCGAGAACCTGCAAGCCAAAAAGTGGCTAAGTATGGAATGGTGGATCCGTACATGCTCTATAAAAATTTCATGTCCATAGTTTATAAGAGTACATACTTAGTATGTATTACTCGTTTTTTGGAAAACTTCTAGGTGCTGAAGTTGGCAGATTCACGACTTCAGATTTCACTTACTTTTATATCACCAGCCTGATCGACCGCTTCTCTGTTTGATATTGTAATAAACGAATATACACTGGCCCAGGTCCAATTGTGATATGACTTGAACATGAGGACCTTAAAATTCAAATAGCTGGAAAGTCCGCTTGTGAATTTGTATATCGCAAAAATGTGGATGCTATTTGTAGGGCACGGAACAACAGAGGCCCAAATTTAAACCCACCATCCCGAGAATCCACCATCCAAATAGTGGCTAAGTATGGAATTAGGGATCTGTGCATGCTCTATAAAATATCATGTCCATAGTTTTTAGAAGTACATCTTTACTATGTATTACTTGTTTCCTTCGAATGTTGTTTAGAAGACACGAAACAATATAACTGCAATGTTGAAGGACCCAGTCCGCAGCTTCGGCTGTCAATTTGTATATCGCGAGACTTTGGATTCTATTTGTACGATACAGAGAAATAGACGCCCAACTTTGAGATCGACAGACCGAGAACCCTCAATTTGTATATCACATAACTCTGGGTGCTATTTGTAGGGAATGGAACAACAAAGGCCCAATTTTGAGCCCGCTAACCCGAGAACCTGTGATCCAGCCTGAGAACCCACGATCCAAAAAGTGACAAAGAATGGAATGAGGGTTGCATACATGCTCTATAAAATCTCATGCCCATACTTTATAAAAGTACATACTTGGTATGTATAACTCGTTTCTTGTGAAATTTTGTAGGTGCGGAACTTGACGGATACACGTGTTCAGCTTTCCACCCATTTTTATATCAGCATCCCGACCGACCTCTTTCCCATTTCATATTATACAAAAATTTTGTAAAGCAAGTTTCTGAATACGCGGGTTTTTCTTTGAAATAAGATATTTCACATCCTTTTTTATTTTTTTTAATTAAATTGTACAATATCAATATTTAATATTAATACTTTAGTTTTGAAAATAATATATTTTGGTAGTGTTACATAGTTCATAGGGATCAAAATCCATAAACAATCGCAAGATTGGGCCCGCCAGCCCTGTAGTCCGTCTATGAATTTGTATATGGCGGAAGTCCGAGTGTTGTTTGAATGACACGGAACAATAGAAATGCATTGTTGAGCGAGCAAACCCGCAAGTCCGCCTGTCAATTTGTATATTCTGGAACTCTTGGGTGCTATTTGTAGCTAACGGAACAATAGAGACCCAATTTTGAGCCCGCCAGCCCAAGTACTCACGATCCAAAGATTGGCTTAAGTATGGAATGCGAGAACAGTACATGCTCTATAAAATCTCATATGTGTTCTTTCTAAAAATAGATTTTATATATTGCTCCTTTTTTCGGAAAATTTATTGGTAAGGAAGTTAGCGGATTCACGTATTCAGATTTCAATTACTTTTATATCACTAGCCTAACCGACTGACTGATTCCTTGTTTCATATTGTACAAACCTCCTTGTCTAATTAAATTGTACAATATCAATATTAAATATTAATAATTTAGTATTCAAAAGAATCTTTAGATAATGTCCAATATTTAATAGGGATTAGCATCCGTAGACAATCGCATGCTTGAGGCCTCCAGCCCTAGAGTCCGTCTGTCAATTTGTATATTTCGGAACTCTGAGTACTGTTTGTATGAAACGAAACAAAAGGAGTGCAACTTAGAGCGACCCACCCTGCAGGTCCACTGGACAATTTGTATATTGCAGAATTCTGAATGCTATTTGTAGGCCACAAAACAATGGATGCCCAATTTAGATCCCACCAGTCCGAGAACCCACGATCCAAAAAGTGGCTGAGTATGGAATGTGGAATCTGTACATGCCCTATAATATCTCACGTTCATACTTTATAGTACATATTTAGTGTGTATTACTCGTTTTTCCGAAAATTTCTAGTTTATCTTTTCTCTCTACTTTCCCTTTTTGAAACACGTGTTCCTGCATAGGTGGGTTTAACATTGTGTTTCCATTGTTCCACCCCCTGCAACTAGCACCTGGACTTCCACGATTTACAAATTTGCAAAAAAACCCCCCTTCATCTCATATGCTTTCGCTTTCTGTTTACTTGGTCCTTTTTTCAAATGTCTCATGCTTTTATATACAAAACCCCAGGTTCAGCAAGATACAAATTTCCCTCTCACCATTGCGCTTTCGTTCTTCCCCTACGCACAAACAACAGCTGAAATTTCGCGACATACAAATTGATGACCGAAATTTGTCACTGATATGAAATATGACCATCGACCCTTCACGTCTCCTGGGTATATCTTCTGCCCTTCTTCTTTTGTAACCCGCCCGACCGCTTTCCATACTTAGATATTTCTTGGAATCAGTTTCGCGGGTTGGTTGGTGCCTCGCCGAAATTCGCCATCACCGTTGCCTTCGTACTTTTTTCCAGATATGAAATAATTAATCTTTAATGCTAGTAGTTCATCCTGCAGGAACCGTTAAGATTGTCATTAATGTCTGGAAGTCCGGAGAAGATTTTTCATTACTACGAATTAAACTAATATTTGCGCACTAGTATGTTATCCTTTCCAACTATCCATTTCAAATACGATGCAATTTATTTTTTATGCGTCGGCGAGTTGGCACTTTTAAGAAATTTCTAATTCTTAATCTCTCTTCGTCGTCACTGCCACCTTCGCACTTTTTTCTAATTATGAAATTAGTGATATGTGATGGTGACAGCTCATTCTGCACGAAACCTGAAGATTGTCATTGATCAACGAAAGGCTCGAGGAGATATTCCATTGATATGCATTAAACCATAATTTGTGGAGGGCTATATTATCCCACCCCGATTTTCATTTCAAACACCATCTCGAGCAAACGAAAATTCTTGTTAAGTTGTGGTGGCAGTTCTGTTCAGATACAGTAAACACATTGGGGCATAATGGCTAGAGGTTCCACTATTCCAGGGCATATTCTTACTACTCATCTCCCTCTGCCCAAGAGCAAAAAAGGAGATGGTCCTTTGGTACACCAAGAGATATATTTCAAGCCAAAGAATTCCAAGGCAACTATGCTTGCTCAGAGAACCTGCCCAGTTGCATTCATGGCTGGCGCATAGGTTGATGTCATGAATTCCAAGCTGAAAGAAGATGATCTGATGGGCAATGATATGACAATGGATGATGGCAATGCAAAGACTCTTCTGACTCCCATGCCCAAGATGAAATCAACCATAATGGATAGAACTTCCCGACTCAATGATGGAATTCCTAACAACACCAAAAGGAGTTTCAGAAAAGAAACCAACGGTAAACACAATAGCCTCTTTGTAGCACGAAAATAGGAATTCCAGAGTTCCAAATTAGTCCGTTATGGGGGGAAGAGTTTCATTGTAAAGTAATGATCTGTTTATGCTCCCAGAGATATATTTCAAGCCAAAAAATGATTCGCTTGCGGGACTAGTGTCCTGTTCTCTGGATATACAATTAACATCTTCGGGAATCAGGTCCAAAACTCTCATTGTTGCAAGGCATTTTTCTACTAGTCATCTCCTTCCACCCAGAATGGACTAATTTGGGCCTCTGAAATTGCACGTGCAACCTGTGCTCTTGATTTTTTTTTTACTATGCAGAGGCGGTTTCAGCTAAGGGCTATTCCATTTTCCCTGCAACATTTTTCATCTTCTTCCTCACAGGAAGCTTCTGAAAACTATCAATTTCAACACATGATGATTCATCGAGGAGAAAACTATGAGGATCTTGCATACTGTGGATCTCATGCCTGTATTTGTCACACATACGTTCAATGTTTTGGCTTGAAGAACTGGGTCCAATTTCTAAGGATAGATGTATAATACTTGGAGATTTTCTTTTTTCTTTTTTTTTGGATTATTATTGTTTTTTGGGGCGCTTTACGGTGTTCAGCCCCTGTACCCAAGATTCAACATGCAGTTATGTTATTTTCCCTGTCTGTCGAGGTCGATATCTATTATTCTTTGAGATTTTGTTGGTGCTTCAGTGCTTCCATGAAAGAAAATAGTTGCATGCAAAATTGTTGGAGGATTACATGTGAAATTGCAATATCTGATGTTTCTTTGTTAGAATAAAGCACATGTAGGCTACATTTATAGACCATGTATGGTCAAATGTGTCAATATGACATTACATGTTATTTTTCCTCTACACAGAGTGGTGTGCACACGATTCAATTTGTGTTGTGCTTGAGGTATGATATGTACAACAAAGATTCTGTAAGATTATATTTGAATGTCTGGAAGCATGTCTAGGTAGTTTGCCACGGAAAACAGAAAACTTGTATCATGGGCACAACAGTCTATGTAGAGGATAAATAACATGTATTTCCATCGGTGGAATCATATCTGAATAATTTTCTGTGGAAAACTAGAAATCATTTAGCTACGGCCATGCAATTGCGTGATATTTTGTGGCTTGTAATATCTTTTGGGCAGGGAAAAAAAAATTACATGTTTACAGCCATGGATGGAGAAGCGCCAAGGTTCATGTTTTTGCATATATTCTAGACTGTTTGTAGAGTTTGTTTTACTCTATGTACATATTTACCATCCTCTATTCATGTTCATTGTATTTTGTGCGTTCCCACATTCAAACAAACAGAATAGCTGGAGAAAATGAGGGAGTCTTGACTGCATCGATTGAAGAGGATATAGAAAGGTGAATGCTTGTACTGTTATTTCATATTATGTTGTTTTGTATTTCATTTATCATCTGTATATGTGTTCACCTAGTTTATTATATGTACATGTTGCGTGCCTTCCTACATGGTAAGTTATCTTCATTACATGCCTTCTTTCATACTAACTTGCTTCATGTCCGTTGTCTTTTCGCTACATTGGTACATTTAAACAAACAGAATAGCTCAAGATGGCGATTGTTATCGGATCAATCGGTAGGTGTGGACAATAACTGATCTCCCTAGATCCACCTAGATCTAGAACAAAACACACCAGAACATGACGTTTTCCTTAAGTTTTAAATATTGGATTTACTAACTAAAGAGGGATAGGTGACATATCGTTTAAACATTGCTTCCTCTCACTATCGCCATCCTAGCTTCGTTCCAATGCTCATACAATGATGAACATGTAAAAGAACGCAACCAACCAAAGTGATAGTAATAGCATGAACTCAATATAAACCTATGTATGTGATCAAGGAATCATACAATAAAACACAACAAGCTTTATAGGAAAGAATCATATTATTGTATCATATTAAATGTGAAAGAGAGATTACAACCATAGACTTGATGTCGTAAGATCCCTTCCAAATGTCCTTCATTCCCCACACACTTCCACTCCAAGAATTCTAAAAGCATAGATCTGATAATATTCATAATCCATCTTGACAAAGGAAAAACTCAAAGACACTCCAACCAAGCTAATAATTCCAAGCCAAATCCAACTTATCCCTTCTCCATGAGAGCTCCTCTCCTTTTATAAGATGAAGAGGATAAGGTGAGGAGGTTAGGATGATCCCACTAAATCATGAAAACGAGTAAGATCCAAACCATTCAGATGCCACCTCACCATGGAAGTTTCTCCTTCTAGAAGACTCGAGAAAATGCTCGTTTTCCCACGTGTAAGCATTCTTGCACCCTACTTATATTGAAACCTGCGAACCTCTCACAACCCAGCTATGGTGCAGCCTGCGAGAATCATGCATTCTTGCACCCTAGCTATAATGCAGCCCACAAACTTCTTTTTTTATAGGGTTTTTACAAAGGAAAATGCAACTTCTTTTCTCAGAAAAAGTTCTTCTCCCTTCTTTCTTCAGGAACTTGGGCCACTAACCCCTCTGAAGACTACAGATAGGTTTACATCATTAACGGTCATAGGGATGATGAAAATAATGTGTAACAGAGAGCCCCCCAAAGTATGAAATTAGAACATAGTGATAACTGAAATACTTTGTCGAGTGTGTGTAGGGAACAAGGAACAGTCGGTCGGAAACCTACCAACAAACAAGGAAATATAGTACAATAATACATAATCACTGAGGTAGGCATTCCCATACTCAGAATACAAATGACTCATAGCATAAATGTCGACATGCAAAGATCCATGTCAAGTAAGACAAGGGCATGGCCACCAAACATACACTGTGGATCCATGCCGATGTGACTAAAATCTGAACATAGCCACCAAAAATACACTGTGGATCTATGTGTTAAAGACTCAAATTTGAACATAGCCATGAGACATACAAAGTGGATCTATGCAATAGTACAAACTGAATATACTCCAATGCAACTTGAATCCGTCAGAAAAGATTCAGGGTCTTCATCTCCACCACTCTATAGTACGAATCTAACCATGTGATTACATGTGTCTAAGTCGAACATGGTAGAAACCACTTGATTATCGGTCATTAGTGTATATCGTTAACAAGTGTGAGGGAAATCACCATTAATGTCAATGAATCCTAAGGTACACTAGTACAATCCAACGAATGTGAATAAATGAGATGAAGTCGAACACATGGTGGAATCTCCCGATCAGGGGTCAATAATGAAAACCCACTGTCGAAAGAGAGGAAAATTTCCATTGAGGCATGCAAGTTCCAAGGTACCAATTAGTTTCTAAGTCTAATTCTTGGATAATGAGTTGAAGTCGACAGGAGAAGACTCGTCACAGGAGGGCCTTAATGTATCCCACATCAATGACTCAAAACAAGTAACAAGATTTGATGTAGGTCAGAGTAACAAGTGATTCAAGACTGACTCAGGGATGGCCAACGCAATAGAAGGCTTAAAGATTGCAAAAATGGCTGATGCAACAGAAGGATTTTCGGGTTGAACTTCATTTTGAACATATTGATGACACAACAATTGTCTTGGAAACACTAACTCAACAACAGGGATAACAAACCAATTTGTAATCTTATAAAGGAGTATGATCAAGAGACAAGTGGATTTTCCAACCTAGACACAATGAGAGTGAAAGGGTGTCATGTTCAAAAGTGACTCTTCCATGGAATAGAGGTTTAGACACATTTCTTTCCCAATCCCCCCCCCCCCCCCC
>JASDQU010102810.1:39208-49533 GCA_032191745.1 Picea mariana
CTCTGTCGAAACGAGATTATCCGTGCTACCACTGTCTACAATGACCTTGCATACCCTGTCCTTGGTCTTGCATGCAGTTTGGCAAAGTCTGGTCCTTTGGACTGAACTCTCCACCTCTTTCTCTGGTGTCAAAAGAGATTTTCGCATCATCAACAATCTTTCGCCTTCAGCGTCTTCTGCCTCAACATCCCGCCTCTGTGCTTCGGCGATGTGACCTTCTCCAATTTCCTTCTTTTTATCTGGACACTCGTAAGACTTGTGCCCATTCTTTCCACATGTGAAGAATGTTATTACTCCACCTCTTCCTCTTCCTCTGCCTCTAGTATGAGGAAAAGTATTGTTATCAGCATAATCTCCTCTCTTCTTAGTATGTTGTCCTCTCTGTTCAGCAGATTTCCCTCGTTGTGAGGTTCCACCTCTCTCAGTTCGAGTCTAAGGTTTCTTCCAGTCCTCTTTGGGCTTCTGATATTTGTTCTGGGCAACTGATTTACCTCTGGGATGATCTCTGCCTCGACCTCTCTGACCCTGCTTTCGGCTCAACTTCTCCTCAGCTTTCAGAGCCATCTGATAAGCATCTTCCACCGTTCAGATGGTTACCATGCTCATCTCATCCTGGATATCATATCTCAGGCCATTCATGTATCTGGCAACCTTTTCATCATCGCTCTCCCGATGACCTACCCTGATGTTCAGCTTGTATAATTCCTCAGTCTATCTTTCACTGTCATCATCTTCTGTCTCAGGTTCTGCATCCTCCTGAATAGAGTAATTTGATAATCTCTGGGGATGAATTTTGCCTTCATCTTCGCGATCATTCTGTCCCAGCTCTTGATCTTCTGCTTGCCCTTGCAGCATTTGTCAGCTTGTAGTTCATCCCACCACAATGTTGCATGTCCCTTCAATCTTGTGACAGCATGCTTGACTTTCTTATCCTCTTCAACATCTTCATAGTCAAAGTATGTGTCTAGAGCTCTAATCCAGTCTAGAAGCTCCTCTGCATCCAAGTTTCCATCATAAACTGGAATGTCCATCTTTTCTCTGGCACCCATTCTTGCAATAGCTCTAATCAAACGTTCGTTTGATGCATATTCAGCCGCAACTTCTTCTTCACATTCAACCTCAACCTCACTCTCGGAATCACTAAGATCCCCAACACTAACTGTAAGCCTTTGCAATGTCTCCATGTCTTTGAGTCTAGCTCGTAGATCACACATTTCTCTCTCCATGGCTGGATCTGTCATCTGCCTGCCTCTTCTTCTCGGCATTTCCCTCTCCTCTGGTGGATCGGGTGTTTGCCTGTCCCTTCGCCTTGGCGGCATGGTGAATTCTTCTTTCTCTGCTACATAAAGCAAAGAACCTTTCTGTGCTCTGATACCAGATGATGCTAACGCCTCAACCCGCAGGTCGAAAGGTCCACATCAGCACAGGATCTTTCCCTTTTTCCTTGGCCCGAAGAACTCTAAATGGCTCTTCTATTTCCCTATCGAGAAATCTGCACCCACAACAACTCTCACGGGATCCCCTCTTTACACTTGGGAGATCAGAGTTTGCAACTTCGTGAATCCTTTTGTCAAGCGTTGGTCTCTCGAATCCCCAAAACCCGACAACAGTCAACACTGGCCTTTTCCTTTTCCTTTTCGGGATTTTCCCTATTGCAATTTTGGCGAACGCGATGTCGAGGTCCTTCTTTCCCCAATTCCCGAATCTCGATATGCCGAAACTCCGATACACGTGCGAGTTTGACTTTTCAACGCTATCTCAACCCTGTCGGGACTTCAGACTTCGCAGTATCACGAATCCTGATGCAATGAGTTCGGGACTTCACCCCACGAAACTCTGAAATCCGTGCCACCTGTCCAATCGTTGACTTCTTTGTGGCCCCACACAAATCCTCTTGGCTTTCGGGATATCGCGTTTCGTGATTTCGCGATTCCTGTTGCACCGTTTATGGGACTTCCACCCACGAAACCTCGATATGGCCAACCACTTGTAAATCCATCGGCCCCTGTGGCTTGGATCTACGGTTCTGCCCCTCCTGAGCTTAGAACCTTTAGGGAATACTTGCCTTATCTCACCCTGCTCCTCTGTGAGATCTAACGACTCACGGGATGTCGCAAATCCTCCTTGGAGAATACCGACCGTCCGTTCCTCCTTGGCAATTTCTGTTAATGACCAAGTGTTCCTCTACAAACTTGTCCACCTGCGGCGCGAACTTGCGACACCTTCTTACAAGCTTTCAAGGTACAACTCTTGTGCAACCCTTTCAGCGATTATAAGGCTTTATCCCTCCTGAGCTTCCTTATAACTCTGAGTCTTAGAGAAGACTTTTGCGCGCACTCCTTGCGGAAACCTTCAAACACTTCCAAGTGCTGAATTTCCTTCGACCCTGTGCACACCTGCAACAGCAGTCTCTAAACACTTCACTCAGGTTCCCACCCCTGAGACTTCACTTGGCCGGCGCACTCCTTGCACGAATCCTGTGCCCAACTGCACTTCTGCGGAAATGAGAACAAAAGCTACCCTATCTGAACCCTTTGTCAACGCACTCCTTGCGGACACTTCAACTGCACTCCTTGCAGGAACTCTTGCTCAAATAGAGAAACAATTGAAACTCATTCCTTCTTCCTTTCAGACTTCAAACTCAAAACATGAAATCATATACACAACACATAAAGAAAATGTATAACAGGAAGCAAACATTCATGAGCATATCATTCAACATCAATACACAGAGAACAAACACAAAACCATGAATTTGAATCAACCTCTTTATATTAATCCAAATATATGTACATGGGTGCTCTTACACAGCTCTCTGCATGCTCCTCTTCCTCTTCTTCAATTTATGCTCCTTAATCATAATGTTACAATACACAATGAGGGTGTCTATATCATGTTTCCCTCTTGCGCTCTAAAACTGTCTAATCTAGAATTAAATTCTATCTACCTGCATTAACTTAGATTTAACTACTTTAAATGCCTTCTACCTACTAAGGACGAGAGCAATCTCTCAAGGTCCGTTTATATTATACAAGTGCGCTCCTTCTTAATGGCTTCATTTAAGATCGTGCAATAACTTCAAGGTAATTTCAAAATTTGCGTTGGCGCTTGTCCAGCTGTCTTTTGCTTCCGTGCTGGCTCGCTTGATGTTGGTGATGCTCCTGCATCAACTTTGTCGGTGTTGCATTCAACTTTATAGAAATAGAATAAGGTATATCATTTGAATATGCTCTTGAATCTACTAAAAAATTATGGACATTCTATTTGAAGATTTAAAAGGTCAATAAAAATGGAGAAGTTTGGGATTTTGACCTTTTATCCTAAAGAGCGACATTAATAATTTTGTTTTGAAAGTTGTTTCTTGTTGTTTTATTAACACTTTTAGTAGCAACTACTAGCCACACATCTATGTCCTTTAAAGTGTTGAGAAGTAACTTACATTGTTGTGTTATCTTGCATACATTAAGGATTAATGTGTTTTTTTTTCTTTTTTCTTTAAGTCTTTGATGACATTATACTCCATGGATTCTTGACTATGAGTAGAAGGTTTACTAGTACTAGGAATGTTTGAGGAAGTCCTGCAAGTACGTGACACAATCCAACTCTTCTTAGTGTTAGGATTTTGAGAGTTTTTTTTTTTTTGTTGTTGCATATGTCCTTAAATACTAAGGTTATAATCACTTTGAATGGGTAATCCTTCCTTAATTATTTCCTTGTCTTTGGCCATATTAAAACCGGGGAACATATTCCAAAGAACCATGGCTGATTCACTTGGTTGTTCCTCAAATTCTTCCTCTACTTCTCTTTTTAAAGGACCACTGGGTTATTCTACGTGTATGCAACCATCTAGAAACCTGCTTGCTACCATATTCATAGCATTTATCTATTGAGGACAAGTTTTCTCTGATTTACTTGATGATAGTCACATAAATTCTCCATGGTCATCCCCTATAAATCAAGTTTTAATTTTGTAGGTGGGGGTTCAATAGTTTTAGGACGAATATGCCTTCTAAAGAAAGGTTTGTATGGTCTTTGATTCAAGGAACCTCCCCCAATATTTCTTTTAATATCAATTGTTTCGTTTGTTAATATTTTTATCATCCTTTGTATACTGTCCATGTCCATGGTTGTTATCGGATTAATCGGTAAATGCAGACACAAATAGATCTCCCTAGATTCCACAGGAAACTAGAACAAAATGCACACTTCGCCTTAAACTTCATCATCATATGAACAAGTTTAATGGGTTACAAGTGACATACCTTTTAAACGACGCTTGTCCCTACTAGTGTCATATTTGTAGCTCCTTCCTTGAATTTGCAGAATAGTAAGCTTGTCTAAGAATCACAAACCAATAAAGAAGGGAAACAAAGATATATATATTAAAATGAAGTCTATGTATATGATCAAGGAATTATACAATAGAAGACGAGATGCTTATATAGGGAAGAAATGCATCACTATATTAAGTGAATAGAAAGTGGATAATACAACCTATGCCTTGATGTTGCAAGGCCCCCTTTCGATGGCTCTTTGCTTCAACACACGCACCTTTTCTCCAATGCCTTGAATGAAGAAGATCCACAATCTGACTTGAAGAACTAAAGAAAATCTCTCAAGCATAATCTGAAGTAGAACTATCCATACAAATCTCATCCTATTCAACCTCATCCTTTTCCATGAGAGATCCCTCTTTATATGGTGTGAAAGAGAGATGGATGAGGAGATTAGGATGATCCCACCAAATCAGAGAAGTGAGTAAGATCCAAACCGATCGGTGGCCACCTCATCTTCTAGAAGATTCCCTTCTAGAACATTCGTGAAATTTGACCTTTCTCATGCTTTCAGCATCGTCACACCCTATGCACAAGAAGCATGCAATGACATTAGAGTCCAGGTTTAGGGCAGAGTGCGATGATCAGGCATCGTCGCACCCCATGCATATGGCAGGGTGCGACGACCTTCCTTGACCTGGTTTTTGAAGGAGGAAAGCAAATCACTTTTCCCAAGGAGAAAGTCTCTTTTTAATATTTCCAGGGAAGATGAACAAATCTTGTTAGGTGATCACCGAGGTGACCAAAATAATGTGTAACAAAATTCCCCCCAAAGTATGAAGTTGAAACTCATGACAGCTGAAATACTTTGTAGAATGTGTGAGTCAAAAACAAGAAGCGCATCGATCAAGAACTTGAAAAAAAACAAGCATTTGCATAATATCATACCATTTCTGAGGTAGGCATTCCCATGCTCAGACTACAAGTGACTCTAATCATAAGTGTCAAGTGAGTCATGGCCACTAAACATACACTGTGGATCCATGTCATCATAATTCATCATAACCACCAGGAATACACTGTGGATCTATGCTCTAAAAGAATTCATATTCCGACATAGAAACGAGACATACATAGTGGATCTATGTGTCAGTTCTAATTCATGAATACTCCATTGCAACCTGGATCAAAATGATAAGATCCAGGGTCTTCATTTCCATCGTCCCTAAGTACGAATCTAGCCATGCGATTAAAGGTGTTGAATTCGAACATGGTAGAAACCACTTGATTACCGGTCATTAATTAAAACCGTTAACAAGTGTGAGGAAAATCACCATTGATGTCGATGACTCCCAAGGTACCCCAGTACAATCCATCAAATGCGAATAAATGATTTGAAGTTGAAATTTCGATGGAATCTTCCAATCAGGGGTCAATGATGTGAAGCCACTGTTGAAAGCAAAGAAACCTACCATTGAGGCATGTAAGCTCTAAGGTACTAAATGATTTCTAAGTATTGTTCCCGGATAATGAGTTGAAGTCAACAGGAAAAGAATTGTCATAAGAGGGCCTTGATGTATCCCCCATCAATGACACAAAATATGTAATAGATTTGAGGTAGATCAGAGTATGAAGTGATGCAGAACTAATTCATGGAAGGCCGATATCGTAGAAAATTTATAAATGCAGATGGTCGACTCGATAGAAGGCTTGTTTAGGTTGGACTTCTCTTGAACATATGAACAACACGACAATGGTCTTGGCAAAATTGACTCAAGGAGGACCCAACATATGACCTTGCGGATGGTCAAACGAGAGACAGATGGATTTCCCAACCCATATACAATGATGAAGGGGGGTGTCATGTTCAAGAGCGACTATTACTTCCACTAACACAAATACATAGACACATTTCTTTCCCAATTTCTCCCCTCCATTTCTGGTGAGTACCTGTTTATTTTTATGCAAGCTTGAGGAGGATAACATATGTTTGTAGATGTAAGATCATCCTTTTGACAAGTCCCTCAGAGTATGTTTAATGAACCCTAAGAAGGAGTGGTTCGATCCCATATGGGTCTTTCCATGCTTGTTTAATGAGTCCAAGTAAAGAAAACTCAGGGCTTTTTCAATTTTAGAGAGTCTTAAAAACACTTTAAGAGAACTCCATCAGGTCCTTTTTCGTAAATTAATCTGATGATGTTTTCTTCAAATACTTTTACAAGCGTGAAAAGAACAAGGTCGCTCGGCCATATTTTCATGTTTAGGGAGCTTGAAAAGAGCTTAAAGGATACTCCATAGGTTTCGTTTTTCGTGTCACCATTACGAGTTCGAAAAAATGACAAAAGACTACTCGATCACATTCTCATGGTTTCACAAGCGTGAGAAAGAATTAAGACTCTGCTTAGAGTTTTTCTTGAAAAGCCCTAAAAGGATCTCTACATGCAACAAATATAAAAATTGACCCAAAAACACATTTCTAACCAATGAAAATCAATTTTAAAACCATGAAAAGATGAAGGAGAAGGAGATTACCTCTTTGGCAAAGACGATATGTGAAATGGTCTGTTGCGTGCTCTGCAATCAACAGTTGAAAATCAGGGTGAAAAGGGGCTTTGGAGCAATATTTGGGTAAAGTTACAAATGAAATGGTAAAATGTGGGTTTTTACCTATTTTATTGACTTTTATCACTTTCCATTTGCATATTATATTACTTTTATGCTTTATCCAAGCCTTAAAGTCTTAACAACTTTACAAGTGATTGATTTTTGCATATTGAAAAAGTCTAGAGGTGAGACATTGGAACAAGGGTCCATTTTTTTGCCAATTTTGTTATCAGACAAATCAGTAAGTGCAGACACAAACAGATCTCCCTAATTTCACCCTGAAACTAGAACAAAACAAGACATGATATAAAACTTTCCCTAAGTTTTAATTATCAAGCATACTAACTAACAAGAGAGAAATGAAATACCTTTTAAACGTCGTTTGTCCTTGCTAGTGTCATCCTCGCTCTGTTCCAAGGCTTATGGGATGTTGAACCTATAAAAAGACACAAGCCAACAAAGTGAAAGCAACAACATATACTCAACAAAACCTATGTATGTGATCAAGGAGTCATACAATAAAATAAGACCAATTTTAAGGGAAAGAAATATATCACTGTATTAAAGATATGAAAAGAAGAATACAACCAATGCCTTGATGTTGTAAGGTCCCTTCCAATAGTTCCTTTCTTCCCACACACTTCTTGCTCCACAGATTCTGAGACCAACAATCTATCTTGACAAAGCAAATCCCAAAGCTACAAAAATTACTCAAGCTCGCACCAAAAGCTAGCCAACTAACTTTCCCCATAAGAACTCCTCTCCTTTTATAGGCTAAAAAGGATAGAGTGAGGAGGTTAGGATGATCCCATGAGATCAGGGATGCGACTCAGATCCAAACCGATCGGAGGCCACCTCACCCTCAAAGCTTCTATTCTAGAACTTTCAAGAAATTCCTCTTTTTCCTTTGTATGAAAATCTTCACACCCTTAACATTGAGAAAATTGCGATGATGTCACAGGACACTGTGGTGCAACCTGCGATAATCTTAGATCGTCACACCCTTAACACTAAGCAAGGTGCGATGATCCCTTTTTATAAGTTTTTTGACAAAGGAAAAGTATAATTTCATCTCTCTAGGAAAAAGTATCTTCATTCTTCTTCAAGAATTAAGGCCATTGATCCTTCTAAAGACAAAGGATAGGTTTACATCATTAACAGTCATAGGGGTGATGAAAATAATTTGTAACAACGGTGTCCATTTTTTTACCCTTTTTAGGTTTTTTTGGTTGAGGTCTATGTAGAATTTGGTTGTAACCTACATAGAGAATCTATCTAGAAACAATTCACACAAAGGTTGAAAAGTTGAGAGAGAGAGAGAGAAAGTTGAGAGAGAGAGAGAGAGAGAGAGAGAATCAATAATTGTACTAACCAAAATGAGATAATGGAAAAATACATGTGATATAATCTACATGGATGAACTAATGCACCATATTAGTGATCTAGAGAGATGTGAATGCACACTGACAGACTCTGGAGTGAACTGCCACCTAGTCCTAGTTAATTTTCCATGCAAGCATCATTTAATTGGCTAATCACAAGTGGACAGAGGAGAATCTCATGCATGCACATTTGTGGCACCTTCCTAGTGGTGATCCCAAGGTAACTGCACCCTCATGGTGATGATCCCAAGGTGAGCTTGCAACACTTGGTGATAATATTGAGGTTTTCATGAAAGACTCTACTCTACTAATCTAACTAAAGTGCAACTTAGTAATGACTAAAGAGGATGTGTCACCCTCATCTAGGGGAGAATATTCTCATATCAAGGAGAATATCTCTGACCAGGGGTTCCCTCAACATAGACTAATCAACGTAGGAAAATAAATACTAGGTTGATGTGTAATATCTCCAACACCCCCTAACACTACTAGGGAGTAAGTGAAGAATGGGTCCCAATGATAAGACGTTTTAGGTACCCATTTTACAATGCATCTAATGAATGTAGATTGAAAAAGAGGAAAGAGGGAAAACCTCATGGGAATCCCCCCCCTCAAAGTATAATGTTGAAAAAGAAAGAAAATTGTTAGGTAGTTGTGTCCCTCAGTCCAATACAGTCACACAAAAAGTGGAATTTCTACTCATGTGAAAGTCTTGGTGAAGATGTTGGCAGTCTATTTAGAGGAAGGGAAATATTGAAAGTCGATGATCTCATCATGAACAACTCTCTAATTTAATGCATGTGGATCTTGATGTGTTTTGTTCTTTACCTCTACACCAGGTCTTTGCAAAATTTCAGTGTGCTTTGATTATCGCACTAGTTGAAAGTCGGACGGTAGAGATGGATACCGAGTCAGTGATTAAGTTTTGTAGCCAGAGTTCCTGAATGGTAATGTTGACTGCTCCTCTCTACTTAGCCCTTGTTGATAATAAAACAATCACTAATTTTTTTTACTCGACCAACAGATGGGACCAGATCCTAAACTAAGAACGTACCCAAAGGTGGACTTGCAATCTATGCCATTTCCAGCCCAATATAAATATGTATATCCCATGAGATCCAATGTACAACCTGCTACATAATGAATCTATGACTGGTGGTACCCTGAACATATCTGAGGATGAGATTGGTGGCTTTCTAGTGAAGCTCATGTGACTCCTGCATGTACCTGAAAATTTCTCCCACTGCATACGAGCGATCTAGATGGTAGTGAGTGAGGTAAAGAAGGATCCCCACTAGTTGTATGTAATTGGTGCATTCCAACAATGGTGTATGCCCTCCATCATTAAGCTTGACCCCAAATAAGAAGGGTGTGGTTGCAAGCTTGCAGTCGGTCATGCTGAATGTAACCAAGAGATCCTTGGAATACTTTTCCTGAGCCAACCTGATGCTTGAAGCATCCTGGATGATCTCAAGACCAAGGAAAAATTGAAGTGGACTCATGTCTATCATAGAAAGTCTGCCGTGAAAAATATCTTTGACCACAAAAATTGTTGAGGTTGAACTACCCATGGTAAATAAATCATCTACATATAGTACTAGGATCAACAAAGAGTCAGAGGTTCTCATCATATAAACATTTGGATCTAGTTCACATATAATGAAAGAGTGGGAAAGTAAGTAAGAATCCATTTTAGCGTATCATTCTCTAGGAACCTGCTTGAGGCCATATAGTGACTTTTTTAGTCGAAAAACTAGAGATAATTTATGTGTGTACCGTTGAGGTTTCTCCATGTATATATCGTCCAAGATATCACCATGAAGAAAGACATTCTTTACATCCATCTACTGAAATTCCCACCCCGTGGTTGTTGCAATGGTGAGAGACAAATGGATGGATTCCATCTTTGCTACTGGAGAAAATGTCTCATCATAATCAATCCCATGGACTTGTTGAAATAATTTGGCAACCAATATTTCCTTGTACTTTCTCACATGTCCATTTCTTTCTTTCTTGGTCCTATAGACCCATTTGCATCTGAAAATTTTCCGATTTGATGGAAGAA
>JASDQU010102810.1:52097-68709 GCA_032191745.1 Picea mariana
ATTTGGTTGAAACCTATATAGATAATCTAGCTAGAAACAATTCACACAAAGCTTGCAAAGTTGAGAGATAGAGAGAGAATAATTGTATTAACCAAAATGAGAGAATGAAAAAATACATGTGATATAATCTACATGTGAACTAATGATCCATGTGAACACACATTGATAGACTCTATAATGAACTTCCACCTCCTAGTTAATTGGCCATGCAATCATCAATTAACTGGCTAATCGCAAGTAGAGTGAGGAGAATCTCATGCATGCACATGTGTGGTGGCTTCTTGGTGATGATCCCAAGGTACGTTCACCCTCATGGTGATGATCTTGAGGTAAGCATGCAACACTTGGTGATAATACTGAGGTTTCCATGCAAGACTCTACTCCAATAGTCTAATTGAAGTGCCACTGAGTAATGACTAAAGAGGATGTGGTTCCCTCATATAGGGGAGAATATTCTCATATAGGGGAGAATATCTCTAACTAGGAGTGCCCTTAACATAGACTAATCAATCTAGGAAAATAAATACTATATGGGTGTGCAATATCTCCAATAGTCTAGGTAAGATAACATTCCTTTTGGGATGAACAACCTCCCTTTTTGTGAATGTAGCCTGGCTTTCTTTGCAACCCATCATTTCAATTTTTTTTTTGCTTCTTCAAAGTTTAACACTAAGGTGTTCTTTCCCGCTTGTTTAATGAACATGGAAATTGGTGTTAGTAATGCATTTATGTAAACTTCAATTTGAAGCTCTTAGGTAAGAGTTGTTTCAGGTCTAAACTTATTTATGATTGTTGTAAATCTATGATTAAATTCCTTCACTCTTTATTTAGGACCCATAACTAGTGAGAAAATCTATGTCATTAATGTTCCTATGGTAGTCTCTTCCCCAAACTTATTTAAGAATGGCTCTTAGAAATCACCCCAATTGCTGATTGAACCAACGGGTAGATTTTAGTACTAGGTGGAGGACTAGTTCTCAAAAGTGTAGGGATCTTTGTGTTGAACATTCATTAACTTAATGACCAATATGAACTTTTTAATATGATTTTCTAGTGGACTAGAAATATTAGGGTCAAATTTTGGTAACAAACAGATGTTTTGGAATGTTTTGCATTTTTCTAGGCAATGCCAAAGCATCCTGGGCTAACCAAGGTTGATTTTGGACTTGGTTATTCTCCATATTCAATAAATTTGAATTAGCATTTAATTTATCTAATTCAAAGTTAGATTCTAAATGACTTTCATATTTTTTAGTATCTAATGAAGTTGTAGCACGATTAGGGGTTGGAGGAATTAGATTAGAGGTTATGACATTTCTTGAAGTGCTAATTCAATCAAATCTTTTACAATGTGAAACAAGGTATGTTCCTTAGATCTAGTCATTGATTTTCTGGTGTTTTTGTTAGGTTAAAATTGATTCGGTAAAAGAGTTAAAATTGTTAGGTTAACATTGGTGGTTTCAGGAACATGGTTTACGTAGTCAGTGGTTTCGCAATCCATGGATTGCATGTAATAAAGCTTTTAAAAGGCTGGTGATACTCCATTGTAATGTGCTGAGTTTAGTAGTGAGAGATCACATGGGAGCTAGGATGTTGGCTGGCTTGGCCAAGTTTTGGCCAAGGGACTAATAGATCTGTTAGCTAGTTTTTCCCAATTTGAGTTTTCTAAATTACATCTGGTGCATATGTTATGTGTAGTATTTGTTGTTGGTTGAATATTTTCACTCTCTCGCATGTTTATTTCTCTTATTTGGTATCAGAGCCAAGTTTGGGCTGGTAGATCTTGGAGAAGCCCTAATTAAGTTGCATGGATTTGCATGGTAAAATGCAGATCAAGCATGGTTGGAATGCTGGCAAGGTAGATGGGGCTCAAAAGTTCCTATATCAGATCGATTTTGTTGCAACGTGTCTAGATATGGTAGATCAGGCTGAGAAGTGATAGACATGATAAGGTTATGGTCAAGAAACATGAAAAGTATGAAAGATGAACGTGGATCTGCTGTCTATGTGCAGATATGGAACTCAAAGGTTCAAGATAGTGTTAAGGTTTCTTGGTTTTGCTTGGAAATTGGTTTCAGAGGAGCAAGGATCAGATCTGGAGATAAAATGGGGATTCTTTGCAGAGTTCATCTGTATCTTTTCAACCATGAGGATCATGGAAAAGGCGGCTGGAACGATGAGTGTGTGCAGAAGATCGATGGTATAGTCAATGTGCATATGGGAAGATGGCCAAGAAGCAGACCCTTTTTCATCTATGGAGATCGATATCTTCTTGTCGGAGTCCGACCAAGTCGAAATGGGCGGAGTCGGTCGTAGACAACGCTGCGAGTTTCTATGGAAGGGCGTCGAAATGGAGGAGTTGTGTTCATAGGAAATAATAATGCCAGGGGTGCTCTCATGTCGACGAAATCGACTCGGTTTCAGTACGATCCACTTATCTATTTCCTCAATTTTGTCGATGGGTTTCGATAGGAAGATGAATATGGTTATAAAGGCTTCTCTTCCTGTTTCTCAACCCTAATCACAAAGCCGAGAAAGATGAATAATGGTATATGATCCCACTGAAACCCTAATGGAATTTCAGGGTAAAGGTATCCGATCTTTGGTTTAACTCCGTGCTTGAGGCAGCTCTGCATCATTTCAAGGGAGAAACTCAGGTTGTCCTGCTGGGAGAAGGAATGGACACAAGAGTATATGGAGTACACTTGAGATGATTTCAACAAAAGCTTCTCGTTCCATGTGTATTCAACTGGCACATGAAGTTGTGCAACACAAGATGTGTTCTTTACAGGATCTCCACGACAGATTGGAGGAAGATGGATTTGCAAGAGGATGTAACCAAAGTGTTTGACAAAATGTCTAAACGAGATATCATGTTATGTAGCAACATGATTGTAGGGTATTCACATAATGGGAGCCATGAGGATTGGTCACATGGACGAAGGTCGAGAAGGAGGATGTGGAATTGAACCTCGCATAGTGCGAGACAAAGTGAAGTGGACTTGATGGACTGCCAAGGAAAAGGGTAATTATTGGGGTTTGTAAAAATCATATTACTCCTAGTCAACTATGAGCACAAATTTTGGAGGTCAAAGCAATGGAAAGAGGCCAGAAGATTACAACATAAATGGCAGAATAACAACAATTAAAAAAAAAAATTAATGGAGTTGAAAAGGTTGCATGTAAGATTGTAAGATATAGTTAGGTATACATATTTTTGGTTAATTTCCGGTAAAGTTTATACGTAGATTTAGGTGATAGGGGGAGAACATGTCAAATTCTCAGAATAAATCTTAAGGGCGGTAAGGTCTAGAGGTGAGTAATGCAGATTTACTTGGTGGCTTAGTCGGATTTGGTCATGGTAAACTTTAAGCCAATTTTAAAGGGGTGAATGTTAGGTTAAACTTGACTTTGTAAAAGAGTCAAAGTTGTTAGATCAATAGTAGTAGTTTCGGGCACATGGTTTAGGTGGCTTATGGTTTCGCAACTCATGGATTGCATATAATAAATCCTTTAAAAAAATGGTGATACAGTTGAGTAGTGAAGGATCACTTGAGTCGCAACTCCTCAAGGTCATCCTCTTCCCCATCACCCTTTCCTATCTTTATGCAGCAGAGTGATTCATTAAACTATCTTTCTAGATTCTTAAAAGAAACCATTTTACTTTGTTGGGGAAAAATATTAGTAGAACATTGATTCTGCAACGGATAGCATGTAATAAATCCTTTAAAAAGATGGTGATACAGTTGAGTAGTGAGGGATCACTTGATGGGGGCTAGGATGTTGGCCTACTTGACCGAGTTTTGGCCAAGGGACTATTAGATCTATTAGCTAGTTTTTTGAGGTTTGGGTTTTCCAGGCGCATATGTTATGTGTGTCGAGTAATGCCTCTAAAAAAGTTTACTTATTTATTATATCATACATAGCGTATTTTTATTTCAGTATCTAGTTTAAGGTTTTCCAAATCTTAAGGTGTAGGATTTTCAAAAAAAATTTCCAGATTTGAAAAATCTCTTTTTAAATGTGAGTTATTAGTATAACTTTCCATACAATATTTCTCTCATTCTAGCATCAATTTCGTTGAGAAGATTGGATTACCAAAAATCAATATATGAGATTAAACCCAAGGGAAAAGCACAATTAAACTCTTCCCTATTTAAATGGGGTAATCTTCCAAATTAATGGCCTCACCAAATTTCAATGAGATTTAAGATACATTTAATTTTCTTTTATATTTATTGTTTTATGAATTTTGTTATAAAGTAGTAATTAAAAGAAGTGAAGTTAATATTAAGTGTCGAGACAAAAAAAAATGTTTTTGTGAGTTAACTCCTAAAAAGTGTAAACCAAAAGTTGACTATAATTCATTTTCGTCTAGTTCCTAACAATTTTAACTTTTCATAAAAAGAAAATTATAACTAATACTAAAAAAATGATTCTACAAAAAAGAACAATGAAAAATAACCATTTAATTCTTATTAATCTAGATAATTAGTTCTACAAAATATATTATGAATTAAGCAACAAAATGTTCAAATTAATAAAAAGAAAGAAGATTTAGATTTATACCCAAACATAAAAAATATATTAAAGATTTCTAAAAATATTTAATCAAAAATTTTGAATCAAGATAACTTAAGTGCATAATAATAAATTCTTCACCACAACACTCCTTTTGTAAAAAATACCTCTGGCCACAAGATGGCTTCTAAATTAACAAGTGTTGCAGGGCAATTTAGTCCTTGTCAGGCACGTTTGGTTTGGAAATACTGCCAGGCATGTTTGGTTTGGAAATGCATGTTTGGTTTGGAAATACTGTTGTAAACTTAAAACAATTATCTTTGGAAATATTATTGTAAACTTAAAATGGTTTGGAAATATTGTTGTAAACTTAAAACAATTATCCTTAGTTGTACACAAACTATCAATAATTGAAACCTCATGGACCGAACTCCAGCCAAGACAACATTGAGCAAGAATGCGAAAGAATATGTTAGATATTTCCACATCGAAAGACTTCTTCCAGAAAATTCTCTGTGAATATCTCTAAGAAGAAACGCACCGCCCACTCCCCACTTCAACCAAACTAGTATTTGTAAATAACCATATATCCACTTTCCAAAAGCCTTTATACCAACAGTTCCTGCCACTATACTACCAGATAAAATGCACATTATCTCCAAATATATCATTGCTAAAGATAGGAGTGCATAGCCAACCTACATATTGCAGTGCCAAACATAGACTAAAGAACACGGCATCGTCCATGGATACAAGATGATTATCACTGCACCTAAACATTCTTCCCTCCTGGGAGACATCATAGCGAAGGACATGGCGAAATCCATGCCCAAAGAAATACCAATGGATGCCATTATCACTGCAACTCTAGCCATAGACGGTGGCGCAGAACTATTGGCCCCGCCATCAAATGCAATAAACATAACCCAAGAAATAGAGCAAACCATGTTGACACAACCCACTATAAAAGATATGGTTTTGAAGCCCAGAAGATTACCTCTAAAGGTGAGAAATTGGGACTCAAATAATGCTAAAAATACCAAATAAATCGACAACCTAAAAAACTCTAGAGAAATATGAAAGATTAGGGGAAATCAGACAATATTGCAACACTGAAAAGACAATATGGGGTGATAAAAAATATCACTCTGAAAAATTCAATTGGTAACTACTCATGTCATAACGGGAACACAAAACTTTAAGGGATCTTAGTTGTTAAATTACAAGTTTACCTCAACCAAATTCATACACAACTTCATTCATGCAAAATGTTGTCTATCAACCCTCTTATTAGCTATCATGTCTTCGAAAATGATTGTAGATCAAACATCCTAACATATTCTCAATTCTAGAGTCTCAAAAAATATATTGGAAGTAACATGACAAACCTATCTACCCAAGGGGGTCAATTTCAAATACCCCAACCAGTTACTATACCTATGCAGCCATAATATACACACCTACAGCCAGATTTTGGAAAAGTTTTACAAGTTGAATGTATTGTAAGTGGATTCAGAGACTCACCATGGGTACACCAACATCGTTTTCAGCATGAAGAAAACTATTTTCCAGTAATTCAAAAGCCCCAATAAGGGGTGGAAACCCTAAAACAACTAAATGTTGGCCCTTTTAAACCTTGAAACCCTATATTATGCTCATTTTTTTTATTTTCAGTTTTGTTGTGAGAGCCAAGGAACCAGCGGAGACAAGATATAAGTTCAGTTTATTGATATCCAACAAATGATAAAAAAATAGTCCCATTCTTGCCCCTTTTTCCACTATTCCATTCTTGCCCTTTTTCCACTAAGCGTGTTCGTAGATGGGATATGTACATTTGTACGTATTGCCACTGTTCCTGTTCCGAGTCGGGGAGGGAGACATACATAGACGAAGGACTGTCTGGACTCCACACTACCAGAAACCACCAATACAGGGACCTTGAGCTCTACAAGTATTGGGAGTGAGTTGAAGTGGGATGAGAAAATCCAAGCAGGGGATTTTTTTTTTGTTTTGAATGGCAGATTCCTCGAGAGGATCCGAACAATGGCCCAGGGCTGGCAGCGGATATGTGGGAGTCTGGTCAGTGTCCATGAGTATTTTGGTTCAAGAGATGGAGGAAATTGGGTCATGGGTAACAGTAGTGCGTAGGGTTTGGGTAAGTCGATAATGAAGGAGAGTAGCAGATATATCAACAGTCTTCCCTTATTGTTATGTCGGTACAGGGAATGCAACAACGATTTGGTGGTCTGTGAGGCCAACAGTATGGTCTCTGACTAATATTTATCCTGGGGAGCAATTAGGTGAACGTTTGAGGAAAGGCCCAATATGTACAATGGGCTCGATATTCTAGACAGAATCTCAACTCTGAGGATGATTTCTTCACTAATCCCACTGTTCACCCAATCTTCCTGTACAACCATCCATATGCAAAATGAATAAGTCTAATATACCACCGGCCATGGTCGACTTCTTATTCATGTGACCGTAGGCTAATAGCAGTAACCGCAGATTGAGTCACAAGGGTAAAGGCTGAAGCGAAGATAGGAAAGGCAACAGAGCAAGCTTACTCATTATATGCGTACATTTCTTTCGTTGTATATATACACATACATAGACCAATTTATATATAATAGATATACACACAAAAACTAATGAAATCTGCATTCAACAATGCATTTTCCTGTAGACTGTATTAACTAGAGTGAATAACATTACTGTAGTAGCCTACAAAGATAACCCTACAATCTTTGCTTGGAAGCTCATGAACGAACCTCGTTGTGAAAGTGAAGTGACCCTCCGGGGAGGACCATCTAGGTCAGATAGCAGCTTTTCTCTGAGTCAAAATTGGAAAATGGAAAACAAATGTAATCAACAAAGGATGCTTTGTTTTAAGGTCTCGTTTTAATGATTGAACATCACAGTTAGTAGCTCTTCTAGGTTCCTAATTTGGTGGGTTTCTGTTAATAATGTCCTTTTCTAGTAATTAATTATTTTGATAATGTTTGTGCGCAATTGTTATGAGTAAAACTAGTAGTTCTTTAGCTGTGATGAGAAAACATGAATGGATAGAGGAGATGGATAGCCATGCCAAATCCATTGATGGAAACCATCTTCCTGAGGCTGGGTTGGAAGGATTTTATGGGGAGTCCAAAAGAGAGAACAATCCAAGCTTCTTTGTGGGGAAAAATTTCATCACAAATAACCAAGTTGCAGGACTTGACTTTGCAATTGTTCATCCCTATCCTAACATTTGGTAAATCTCTATCTTACCCCAACACAAACATATATATATATATATATATATATATATTGGAAATTTTTGCCATCAGTATGATGGCCAAATTGATATTATTGAAAATCTAATTTATTCTTTGGTTGTTTGCTAGAGGAGGTGGGTATAATCGCCAAATTGATATCATTGAAAACTTATCTGATGGTTGTTTGCCACTGTTCTACCCACACTACATTTTGCAGTGTTGTACCTTGGATAGAACTATAAGAAACAACTCCTCTAGCAACCAACTCATTCAGCAGCTCCATAGCCTGATTCTCCTTGCCTTCATAGGTTATACCCTTAAGCAGTGTGATGTAAGTAGTTTCATTAGGTTTACAACCTTTTGCCACCATATTACCCAAGACGTCGATAGCCAGATGTGTCGTGTGTGCCTTACATGAGCCAAGAATCAAGGCATTGTAAGTTGCCACATTAGGCTTATATGATTTATTTTCCATAAAACCTAGCAGCTCCAGTGCATCGTCCACCATTCCTTCTCTGCATACACCCTCTACCATTAATGCATCATCAAGAGTAAGGCCTTTCCTAATCAATGCATATAGAACCTCAAATGCCTTCTTTAAATGGCCATTCTTTGAGATCCATTCAAGCACTGTATTGTAAGCTAAGATTAAAGGTGGAGGACCCTCATCTCCTAGGCAGTTAAGGATATCTATAGCTTGGTCCACCTTCCCATCCTTGCATAGAGCTATTTTCAAAGTACTATAGGTGACCATGTCAGGGAAACAACCTTTGGAAACCATCTCATATACACACTCAATTGCATCATCTATCTTTCCCTCTTTACAAAACCTATTGATTATTGGATGGTAGGACAATGAATCAGGTTTACACCCCTTTACCACCATCTTCTGCAAAACACTGATTGCCTCAATCAAGTACCCTTCTTGGCAAAGGAAATTGATGAGGATGTTGCAAGTGACAATGTTAGTAGAACATCCTCTCTGGCCCATGTCAAATAAGAGTTGTTCTGCATCCTCCCATATCCTGGGATTGCATAGACCCTGCAAAAGAGTGTTGTGACTAATCACATTGGGATGGCACCTCTTTGATGGCATATCATTAAGAAATGATATTGCTTCGTCCAATATACTTTATTTAGAGAACCCATTGATCAGAATGTTGTATGTCACCACATTAGGAACATAGCCCATATTTTCCATCTCATCCAAGAGTCTCATTGCCTCATCCACTCCACCATCCTTACAGGTTGCTTCCACCAATATATTATAAGTAATAACATTAGGCAGGCAACCATTCTGTAACTGCTGATTGAGAACCTCCAAAGCAAGGACCAATTTACCTTAATGGCAGAGACCTCTCAACACTGTATTATATGTAACTACGTCAGGAAGACACCCATTCGCCTGCATCTCATTGAAATACTGCATTGCACGTTCCATCTGGCCCTTTTTGCTTAACCCATTAATCAAGACATTATATGCTATAAGATCAGGAACAAGCCCAGATATAACCAACATATCCAATACCTTACTAGATTTATTTGTTCTTCCCACTCTGTGTAGGGAAACAATAAGTTTTCTGAAAGTTATAGCATTGGGAATGTGATGCTTTTCCACCATTTGATCAAGAAGATTAAAAGCTTCTGCCAGTCTACCCGATTTACATAGTTTGTGTAGCAGTTTATTGTTTGACGCTTCTTCCAATTCCAAATCCCCTAACAGATTATTTGTGGGGATAGAATCCTCTAGTGAAGAGACTTGGGGGAGGATCATTCCGATTGTCTGGTCTTTAGCAGAGTCCAAACTGCTATTTTTACCAATCAGTTAGTAGCCTCATCGTTGCAGTGATATGATTCGCTGTAAACCATCTTTCATAGTAGGCTAGATAGTTTTAGGGGTTTTTTGTGGCTTATGCAGGCAACCTCGGTACTGTTAAAATCTCTGCATATTGATAGATGAGAAGTCAAGTACATACGGTACCCTCAAACGAGGTTAAAATTAGACTTTCTAGCTTTGTAAATTTTTCAACGAGATAATAGAAAATTTTGGGTTTTATTTACACAACTTGCTCAGTCATATTGGTAGACCCTTGTTCAAGAATTAGGGACTACTACTACTATTACTATTTATTCCTTTATAACACACATCCATTTCAACCCCACGATTGTATGTTAATATACATTTAATGAAAAGAGGCTAAGAATTTTCCCTGTGCATGGCCATTTTGATCTATACATTTGACCACCTTAATTCATAAAGACAAGAGTGGAATACCCATCTGGCCCTTTTTGTTTAACCCATTAATCAAGACATTATATGCTATAAGATCAGGGACAAGCCCAGATATAACCAACATATCCAATACCTTGTTGGCTTTATTTGTTCTGCCCACTTTGCATAGGGCAACAATAAGTTTTCTGCAAGTTATAGCATTGGGAATGTGATGCTTTTCCACCATTTGATCAAGAAGATTAAAAGCTTTTTCCACTCTACTTGATTTACACAGTTTGTGTAGTAGTTTATTGTTAGATGCTTCTTCCAATTCCAAATCCCCTAACAGATTATTTGTGGGGACATAATCCTCTAGTGAAGAGACTTGGGGGAGGAGCATTCCAATTGTTTGGTCTTTAGCAGAGTCCAGACTACTATTTTTACCAATCAATTAGTAGCCTCATCATTGTAGTGATATGATTCGTTGTAAACCATCTTTCATACTAGGCTTGATAGTTTTAGGGGTTTTCTCTGGCTTATGCAGGCAACCTCAGTACTGTTATAATCTCTGCATACTGACAATTGAGAAGTCAAGTACATACGGTACCCTCAAACGAGGTTAAAAATTAGACTTTCTAGCTTTAGTATTTGTAAATTTTTCAACGAGATAATATAAAATTTTGGGTTTTATTTACACAACTTACTCAGTCATATTGGCAGACCCTTGTTCAGGAATTAGGGACTACTACTACTATTACTATTTATTCCTTTATAACACACATCCATTTCAATCCCACGATCGTATGCTAATATACATTTAATGAAAAGAGGCTAAGAATTTGCCCTGTGCATAGCCATTTTGATCTATACATTTGACCAACTTAATTCATAAAGACAAGAGTGGAGTACCCATCTGGCCATATTTGCTTAACCCATTAATCAAGACATTATATGCTATAAGATCAGGAACAAGCCCAGATATAACTGGCATATCCAATACCTTGTTGGATTTATTTGTTCTTCCCACTCTGCATAGGGCAACAATAAGTTTTCTACAAGTTATAGCATTGGGAATGTGATGCTTTTCCACCATTTGATCAAGAAGATTAAAATCTTATGCTAGTCTATCCGATTTACACAGTTTGTGTAGCAGTTTATTGTTAGACGCTTCTTCCAATTCCAAATCCCCTAACAGATTATTTGTGGGGACATAATCCTCTAGTGAAGAGACTTGGGGGAGGATCATTCCGATTGTCTAGTCTTTAGCAAAGTCCAGAGTGCTATTTTTACCAATCAGTTAGTAGCCTCATCGTTGCAGTGATATGATTCGTTGTAAACCATCTTTCATACCAGGATAGATAGTTTTAGGGGTTTTTTGTGGCTTATGCAGGAAACCTCAGTACTGTTAAAATCTCTGCATACTGCCAATTGAGAAGTCAAGTACATATGGTACCCTCAAACGAGGTTAAAAATTAGACTTTCTAGTTTTAGTATTTGTAAATTTTTCAACGAGATAATAGAAAATTTTGGGTTTTATTTACACAACTTGCTCAGTCATATTGGCAGACTCTTGTTCAGGAATTAGGGACTACTACTACTATTGCTATTTATTCATTTATAACACACATCCATTTCAATCCCACGATCGTATGCTAATATACATTTAATGAAAAGAGGCTAAGAATTTTCCCTGTGCATGGCCATTTTGATCTATACATTTGACCAACTTAATTCATAAAGACAAGAGTGGAGTAACTAGGTCACCATCCTTACTACATCAACTTTATAAGTAGACATTGTCATTGTGCTTGGGAACCAACTCAAGCACTCCACATCAGATTTGTATGCCTCAGTCTCCAATTCCTTAGGATGTTCTTTCAAATAATTCAACTAATTATGGGCCTTTGGAAGTTCTATGTTGTCTGCAACAATGCATGTTCCTTTGCCAAGCATGCTTCTCTCCTTAAGTAACAGAAAATCTGGCAAATAACAATGCTTGAAGCGATCCATGAAAATAAAATCAATTGATGAGCCTGCCATTTCATTAAGGAACTCATCTAATTCATCAAGCACTTCAATCAACGTTCCTTTCAACACTGTCACCTTTGAGGACAATCCTGATGAAGACAAATCAACATAAAATTATATTAGAATTCAATTCATGGAGACATGCCCACTGCTAGGTTCTAGTATAAGACTAGATTCAACAAAACATTTGAAGTATGATATTGATTACAGGTGTTCTAAAATTCTCGAGGACAAATTAATACAAGAGTTTATTAGCAATAAAATTTCGAACATGCCCATTACTAGCATTAAGTCATAAGGCTACAACACAACAAAATATTTGAAGTAGGTTCAGCATTAGAGGCACTCTAAATTGAATATTGTGTGTTTATGATTTGCAATGAGAATATGCATTAGAAAGTAGTTTGGATAATTTTTTTGTTCATTCTCATTCTGATGAAAATATGAGAATAATATATTGATATGTTGTGGGGCTCAGAAGCGATTACAACTGCATTTGAATGAAAGAACTTTCATTAAAGAAAAATACGCATAGAAATGCTTTCGATAACCAAAACAAGTGAAAAAATGCTATGCTTTCGAGAACCAAAACAAGTGAAAAAAAATTAACAATAGTTCAATATACACGTAGCTAAGGAAGTTTCATTGGAAAAATAATGGACTTGTGTTATAAGGAAAGAGTGCTTTCAACATAAAAAAATGCACCGGTAACATCTGGAAGAAGCCTTGGAAAACTGGATGAAGGATAAAATAATGTATGTTTGTCAAAATGTAGATGTTAAGTACCTGAATAGATATACAAATATAATCACCACAAATACTGAATACACAATAGATCAACAAAGCAATATAAAAGAAACACATTTTATTATAAAAACCCTTGAGGTAGAGAAACACTATACAATGGATCATATTATGGAAAAGATCATCCCCTATTCACTTGCCTCTTCGAGGGGGCATCCTCCTATTGAACTACTGCTCCAAATACAATAGTTCTCTTCATATCCCATTACATTGCTTGAACCCATTTATATAGTGCTACCATCACTTAAGAACATTCTAGAGGAGAAATGTTCTAGAAGTAGAACCTTCTAAGAAGTTCTCTTACATTATTATATCTAACTACCATAGTGTGCCTTATTTCATAATATAGTGGACCTAGTCCACCTTACATTGAATGGTCTCCACTATTATCACTATGGGCCCTCTGGGCCCCTCCACTACCTCTCTATCTACCTTACAGTCCATCCCCCTTATGAAAGCGTTGTCCTCAATGATTGATGTACAACCATATACTAGGGTCCCATGGATAAGTGTGGACCATAGTGCTGAAGTAGACTAGAGAACCAGGGTCCCATTGATAAATGGTAGCCACTATGCTGAAGTAGTCCAACCTCCATTGTAAACCAGGGTCCCATGTCCAATTTCTCATGTGAACCCTAGATGGAAGATATTAACACCTAATAACCAATTAAAAATGATGCTCCCAATACTAACACCTATCATGTGGATCCAAATAAGAATATTCATCCACATAGGGAGATGATCAAAGATGAATCTGGAAGGAACTATATCATTGTAGAATATGTAGGTTGGACGCTAGTAACTAGCTTATGATGTGAGAGATTGATATTCTCTACAGAAGGTGGAGTAGAGTCATCAAATAAAATATGGAAGTGTTTGTCATCCCAAAACCGACAACCATCCATATACCAATCATCGCAATCGGCCTCAAAATCATACCAAGCATATATTTCTTGATTATATTCATCCTTGATGTCCACCATAAGAAACCTCTCTGACGTTTTATCCAAAGAATCTTGAATACTATGAAAACTATCATTGAGGCCATCTACAAAGACATCCAATCTATCATTCAATGTGTCAAACAATTGGGTTTTGAATGATTCAGTAATCTATAGAATTTCTTTGAGGGTTTGAGAAGAAATAGCCATTTGAGCACCCTATGAAAATTTATGAACTCTACAATCTCACCGCCATCACGAAAAAAACCCAAAACATAGAACAATAAATTACTGCAGAAAATTGTGGCGTTTTCCAGAAAAACCCTGAAAAACTACTGAATTTAAAATGCTCATAACTTCACTTCCCAGACTCTATTTCGACTGATTTTTTTTTTTAAATTGGGTGAAATTGTGAGAGTAACTCAGATCTGTAATTTGTTTGGGCAAATTCGACCTCCAAATGCTATAGAAAAAAAAAATCGCGCCGTTGTCCGCGGAGAAAAAAAAAACACTGAAAAATTGTTGATTTTAAAACTTCAATATCTTGACTTCCCAGACTCCATTTCAGACGATTTTTTTGTTTTCAAATTGAATGTTTTTCTGAGAGGAACTCAGATCTACAACCTATTTCTGCAAATTTTGCACAAAAATATACCAAAAATTTATGGAATTTCGCGGCCCTTTTTTTTTCTTCTTCGAAACAAAATATGCAAAAATAAAAAATATTTGCCCACAATGTCTGCCAAGGAAAGTGCTTTGATACCACTTGTTATGTACCTAAATAGATCTACAAATATAATCACCACAAATACTGAATACACAATAGATCAATAGAGCAATATATAAGAAACACACTTTATTATAGAAACCTTTGAGGTAGGGAAACACCATACAATGGATCCTATTATGGAAGAGATCCTCTCCTATTCACTTGCCTCTTCAAGGGGACATCCTCCTATTGAAATGCTGCTCCAAATGCAATAATTCTTTTCATATCCCATTACATTGCTTGAACCCCTTTATATAGTGCTACCATCACCTAAGAACATTCTAGAGGAGGAATCTTCTAGAAGTAGAACCTTCTAAGAAGTTCTCTTACATTATTATATCTAACTACCATAGTGGGCCTTATTTAATAATATAATGGACCTAGTCCACCTTACATTGAATGACCTCCACTATTATCACTATGGGCCCTCTAGGCCCCCCCACTACCTCTCTAGCTACCTTACAGTCCATCCCCCTTATGAAAGCATTGTCCTCAACGCTTGATGTACAACTGTATACCAAGGTCCCATGGATAAGTGTGGACCATAGTGCTGAAGTAGACTAAAGAACCAGGGTCCCATTGAGAAATGGTAGCCACCATGTTGAAGTAGTCCAACCTCCATTGTAAACCAGGGTCCCATGTCCAATTGCTCGTGTGAACCCACATGGAAGATATCAACACCTAATAACCAACTGAAAATGATGCTCCCAATACTGACACCTATCATGTAGATCCAAATAAGAATATCCATCCACATAGGGAGATGATCAAAGATGAATCTGGAAGGAACAATATCATTGTAAAATATGCAGACTGGATGCTGGTAACTAGCTCTTGATGTGGGACATTGATGTTCTCTACAGAAGGTGGAATAGAGTCATCAAATAAAATATGGAAGTGGTTGTCATCCAAAAAATGACAACTATCCATATACCAATCACCCCAATCGGCCTCAAAATCATACCAAGCATATATTTCTTGATTATATTCATCCTTGATGTCTGCCATAAGAAACCTCTCCTGCATTTTATCCAAAGAATCTTGAATACTACGAAAACTATCATTGAAACCATCTACAAAGCCATCCAATTTGTGATTCAATGTGTCAAACAATTGGGCTTTGAATGATTCAGTAATATGTAGAATTTATTTGAGGGTTTGAGAAGAAATAACCATCTGAGCACCCTATGAAAATTCATGAACTCTACAGTCTCGCCGCTATCACGAAAAAAACCCAAAAAATAGAACAATAAATTACTGCAGAAAATCGCGGTGTTTTCCGAAAAAACCTTGAAAAACTATTGAATTTAAAATGCTCATAAATTCACTTCTTGGACTCCATTTCGGCTGATTTGTTTGTGAAGTTGGGTTAAATTGTGAGAGGAACTCAGATATGTAATTTGTTTGAGAAAATTCAGCCTCAAAATTCTATATAAATAAATAAATAATTGCGTCGTCGTCCGTGGAAAAAAAAACCCTGAAAAAATTGTAGATTTTAAAACTTCAATATCTTGACTTCTCGGACTCTGTTTCAAACGATTTGTTTTTTCAACTTGGGTGTTTTTCTGAGAGGAAATCAGATATACAACCTATTTTTGCAAATTTTGCAGAAAAATATACCAAAAATTTCTAGAATGTCACGGCCATTTTTTTTTCTTCTTCGAAACAAAATCTGCAAACATAAAAAATATTTCCCTACAATGTCTGCTAAGGAAAGTGCTCTGATACCACTTGTTAAGTACCTGAATAGATATACAAATATAATCACCGCAAATACGGAATACACAATAGATCAACAGAGAAATATATAAGAAACACACTTTATTATATAAACCCTTGAGGTAGGGAAACACCATACAATGGATCCTATTATGGAAGAGATCCTCTCTTGTTCACTTGACTCTTCGAGGGGGCATCGTCCTATTGAGCTACTATTCCAAATACAATAATTCTTTTCATATCCCATTACATTGCTTGAACCCCTTTATATAGTGCTACCATCACCTAAGAACATTATATAGGAGGAATCTTTTAGAAGTAGAACCTTCTAAGAAGTTCTCTTACATTATTATATCTAACT
>JASDQU010102810.1:121569-141554 GCA_032191745.1 Picea mariana
CTTTGGTGGTAACGACAGTGGCACTGGGTTCGACATCAATGATCCACTTCCCACTTTTTGGATTTGATTCAGATTCAAAATCTTCCTTTGACTCAGAATCTTTCAACTCAACCACTAGTGACTTCTTGGAGCAACATTATCCAGTGTTGTGTCAAGGGATTTTATGTGTCCTTCTTCAACTTCTCATTACCCTTCTTGGGTTGTGGCTTGGACTAGTTGTTCTGAGAGTGACCATATTTTCTTTGTCCCTTGTTTGGTAGGTTGAAATCACCTTTTCCCTGCTTCGGCTGTGAGGAATTTGAAGATCCAAACTCTCGCCTCTTCTACTTAAATTTTTTCTCGATCTTGACAACATATCTATAAGCCAAACCTAATGATGCAATGTCCGGAAACTCCATTTCTTTTTGGATGTATCTTTGCATAAAACTGCAGTATTTGAGCACTAGATGTCATTCAGAGTCTTTGATGCCCAATTTTGTGCGAAGAGTATGGAAAATATTGGTGAAATCTGGTACTGTCTGGTCCCTTTCTTGCTGCAGCGTGGTCCATCTTTTATACTGGTCCTCATAACTTCCAATAGGGTAGTACTATTATTTAATGACATCCCTGAAGGAATCCTAGGTGGGGGTGACCGCAAATATTGCATATTCCTCTGTGGCCCTTTGCTCAGAGTACGTATCCCACCAGTCCTTAACATGGGGGACGACCTTGAGGAGTGAAAATGTAATCTTTTCCCGATCGAAAAAATTGTGGACCAAAAAATACCCTTCGAACAGATTCATCCATTTATCTACAACATCTGCATCTATCATTCCTTCAAATAATGGAATATCAAAATTTACTTGTACCTTAAAGGGGGTTGTGTGGCTGCTTGATGAATATGTGTCTCCTGTGGGCAGCAGCCAAAGGATCTGTGCAAAGTTGTCCATCATATTGTTCATTTGTCGTGCAAGGGCTTCCTCAAGCAACATTTTAAAAGGATATCCTACTCTATCATCTTTATTTTCGTCTCCCATGAGTTGTGGTCAGGTTTGGTGCGACCGATCTTGCAAAGGCTCGACTAGTTCGAGTCCCAGCTTCTTGTACCAAAATCTTGTCGGTGACATGCACAAAGAAAAAAAAATGAAGAGCATACCACTTTGATACCACTGATCCGGATTTATGAGCGAAATGAAATGAATAACAGATTGAATACCATAACACAGAGATACAGAGAACAAAAACAAATATCCAATGAACAATAACTTCTATTGAATAAATAAAATAGGCGGAAACTGTAAAACTGTAGAACTGAAACAACTTGCTTGAATGGTGGGAGCTATCTCCGAGAAGAGATGTGGCTGTTATGCGCATCCGTCTGAGCATAATCATTACAATGAGGCTCCAGAGGCCTTTTTAACATTACTCATGAATTCCAAAACCCTAAAAATCCAAAAACCTAACCCTAGGAAATGAAACACTAAAAGTTATGTGGGCCCCGATGGGTAAGTTGGTACCTCAACTTTCCGGGGTCGTAACTTTTGCATACAACCTCCATTTTAGGCATGTGATAACCCATTGGAAAGGTCTTTTCGATAACTACACATTGTGCCATCAACCTCTGACTTCATCTATAGTTTTACTATGGCAAGCCAAAAAACATTGTTTAGGGCCCCAAAACAACCCTGGAAGTTCAGAAATATGTGTTGACATGAAAAATTTCAAAATAAGTGAGTTAGATTAGGTGGGCGACCACCAATATCCACTTGCAAGATGTGTAGGGCTTCAAACAACCTCGGAAGTGTAGAACCCACAATTACAAAGAAATACAAAAGAACGTGCTGAACTAAAAAATGTCAAGAGGAACCACTTGGAATAGATGGGTGGCCACCAATATCCACTTGGATTAATCATAAAAAAGAATTTCACATGAAAATGAACAATATTGAAAAATGCATTAACTCACAAAAATGTTGACTTATGCATCCATTTTTGTCCAAGTATAAAATCGATCAAAAGACACAGGTCTTCAATACTATATTCAAATATGATAATAGTATACACGCTTGATTACAAAGTTTCCAACCCTTGACAAGAATTCCTTCCAGCCTTATATAAATGTACAAGCCGAGTATCATCCCTCCTCACTCCTAGACTATGAACTCTTGATCTTATAAAACAATGATCGGTCTTTGTCCACAAACGATTCTGATCTGGTTGAGCCCTCATGGAAGAATAATCTCGCAGCCTCAAATGATTCTAATCTGTTTATATCTGGTCCATTTTCCACGTGATCGGTCAAACCGCTATTGCCTTCGCGTGGGATATCTCCTTTAACAAATTTCGTGACTACTAACTATGGAATTGTGCCACCAGATCACTGTGAATAGAATCCATTATATCTCCACCATGAAAACATGGAATTTTACGATTCTAGAGAGATATAATGGATTCTATTCACAGTGATCTGGTGGCACAATTCCATAGTTTCCATGAATCTACTCCACAATTTCATGATATTCAATAGCAATCTAGTGTCATCTTCACAATATTCACAATCAAGTCAAACCTTCCTCAGCAGTTTCTCCACAACAAACGCATGGTAAACTAGGGTTCCTCTTATCCTCAACGACCTCTGTAATTCTGTTTCACACCTTGTGGGATCTCTCCTTTAATTCATAATCTTATTCTCAGTAATCTGGTGGAATATCTCTACTTTAAATTATGTTTTTAAATTATTACAAGTTGTTTCCTCATATTTCATGAGCTCTCTGCCACCTCTTTCCTTGCAGATTGACATGAATTGATTCCTTGAGATGGATATGACCTTTCTCATAGCATGCTCATGGCACTTCTTTATGGTACGTTCACACCATTTCACAACAATATTGCGGGAACGTGGCATTGCCATGCCATTCACCCACAATCTGTGATCTTGGTTGCTTCTCCATAGTGATATTGTGGCGTTGCCATGCCATGCCATTCACCCACAATCTGTGATCTTAGTTTCTTCTCCATAGTGATACTGTGGCGTTCTCTTTGAAACCTGTGTAGTAAAAAAACAAAATAATTAATTCATCCATAATAATAGATCACTCCCAAAATAAAGGAGAGAAAAAAATAATATATTTATATAGAACCTTACTTTGTAAGTGATGTATATAGTCCAATAATGTAGTAAAACCTCTAAAATGTGTAGAGGAAACATTCACTTTTAAATATGAATCAATTATTAATGTAAGCTTGCATAAATTTACTAAATATTCAACAATCTACTCCAACAAAGACTCTCCCTCCATTACCTATTGATTACATAATCCAATTACTAATGAGATAAAGGATAATACTATGAAAGTAATTTAACGAAGTTTCAAGTGTATGAAAGAAGATATAAACAATAATTCTCCAATCAGGCAAACCAACATCTCAACCATGCCCATAAGAAGATCAAGAATATTAACAAGTGTTTTCAACACCACATGTAACAAGATGGTCTTCCCATCATAAAATGTATATATACTGAATAAAACACCAAAGTAAAGGTTCTCAAAAATGTATTAGTGGAGCTTAGCATTATGGTCAATCATTTAAGTAGAGCAATGAAGTTTGTACAATTGTATAAGTGATGAAATGTATCAATATGGAGTTTTCAAATAACTACTCAAATTCTACCATGATAAATCATTACTCCAAACATGGAATATCCTAGTAGTTGATACTATTCCAACATTCTTCCTTTCATGCATTTGATACAAATATCTCTAACCTTAATGATAACAAGTGTTTTCAACACCACATGTAACAAGATGGTCTTCCCATCATAAAATGTATATATACTGAATAAAACAAAAAGTAAAGGTTCTCAAAAATGTATTAGTGGAGCTTAGCATTATGGTCAATCATTTAAGTAGAGCAATGAAGTGTGTACAATTGTATAAGTGATGAAATGTATCAATATGGAGTTTTCAAATAACTACTCAAATTCTACCATGATAAATCATTACTCCAAACATGGAATATCCTAGTAGTTGATACTATTCCAACATTCTTCCTTTCATGCATTTGATACAAATATCTCTAACCTTAATGACCAACTAGTTCACATGAACCAAAGCATATATTTTAGTGGTGATTCTCAGTCATAAAAATGATAGTGATGGTCTTCAACCTATCATGTGTAAAATTTTGTCCATATAATGTTTTTGTTAGTTGCAATGAGTTCAAGAAATCAATAAGCATCACGATTAGGGAGAAGAATAATCAAATTTGTCAAAGAGAAAAATAGTGCAAAAATCAACTTTTAAGTAAGAGCTTCGTAAAAAATGTTGCTTAGCTCAAATAAAAAATTGTCACCTCATTTCTAATATTATATATATATTATTCTAAGATGTAGATTGAATTGCATATGAATAAGCCTTAATTGAATTATTCCTACTCGGCAAAGAGTACAAAATTGTGAAAAAGGCATTATTTTTTAACAAAAATTTAAGGCTGGTAAGAAATGATGCATTGTTGAAACTGAAATCTATCTTCTCATATTCACTCTTTAATGTGTATTCTTTCAAGCCGTAGATTAACTTCCTTGAGATTAAATTTCAATTGAATTATTTTAATTCACCAAAATGCCCAGTTGACTCAATTACGCACTGAAACTAGATCATGACAAAAATGTCAAAACATTATCATAACCCAAATTTAAGGTTTGTGAAGGTGTGAGATGATCTTAAAAAGTTTAGGTGAGTCTAAAAATATTATTAATTGAGACGAAGCAAGCATATTCATGCAGAACAATGACTATGCACGGAAACAATAAAATGACAACTCATAATGCGAGAGTTTTCACATGGAACAAAATTTATCTTGAAAATTACTTCATGAAACTCTATTTATCAACATCTTATCACAGAACCTGATCAAATCATAAAATGAATAACTATATTCTCATAAAACCCCATGTCTTTCAGAAGCAAAAACTCGAAGCAAGAAGCAACAGTAAAAACAATGCAGTCATGAATCAAACTAATGATAAGGAGAGAATATCAAACAAAAATCAAATAAAATCAATCATCAAAGCATTCAAACATCAAAGAAAATGAATATACCAAAAATAACCAAAAAGATAGAACCTCAAACCAAGACTTAGAAACCAAAAGTAGTGAAATAGGGAGAAATTATGAAGTTTAATGGGGGGGCTTCATTTTTGAGCAAAAATGAAAGGGAGTTGTTGAGGTGTCAACGATTGGTGACACATTTGATAAATCAATTATCTCTGCTAGTATTTCCCCTCAAAAGACTTATTCACACTTAATGTTAAAGATAATCCTCCATGACCATAAGAACATATTATTGAGTTGTGAGTACCACCATGTGTCCTTGGATTAAAAATATATTCCTACTAAGCACGCAACATCAGAAAACTGACATGGCATCTCTTTGAGCCATTTTATAGGGTTAATTATTCCTTAGCTTTCAAACCATAGAAAATTTCATTTAGGAATAACCTAGGACTTTCACTTTGGGTGAGTAAAACGATTTCCTAAGTGTGTTCCTCATCTCTCTTTTACTCGACATTCCTTCACTTCCCACAAGTGTCCATAGCCCCGACAAAGTTTTCTTAGTAACATAAAAGCATAGACCCTCTTACAACAAGCATTCATATCCTCGACGAGTTTACTTGTACTTCCCACACTTTTCTAGTGCTTTCAACTTCCTATTTATATTTCACATTTTAATCACCCTTTTGATTTGTATATTAATATTGCATATGCAATGGGTGTATAGGAACTGGGGTGATATGATAGTTGTTTTTATTTTCTTATCAAATTACTCACTCCCAAAGTTCATCCTAAGGTTCTTCTCATTGTCAATCATCCTAGGTATTAGCTATTTTAATGTGAGGTGAATGAATCTCAAACAAAAATTCTTGTAAGAAACCTAAGATTTGATGTGCAAGTATTATAGATATGAATCCTTGGAAACACATATGTTCCACCACAGTCACAAAAAGAAAGTCTATTAATCGATAAATCTGTTAAGATTATCTAGTGTGATGCTTTTGTCCTGGGATGTTGACAATCATTAAAGAACAACCCAAACGTTACCAATGTCATTTTCCTGGGATTAATACCTCCCTACAAAACTTTTCATGGTTAAATCAAGCAAGCAAACTTGGAAAAAGAAAGGAAATCCTAACTGTACAAGCCTAGAATAATAAACCAAGAACTAAGACTGAAACCCTAAAATCAACTCTAGAATGCATAGAAAATAAAATCCACAATCATTATTTATAGACAAAGGTGAAAACTCATTAATAAATAAAACTAACCAAAGGATAGTTGAGTGAATAAATTTTCTTTCTTATTAACAAACCTAAACTAAGAATTTAATTAGAACCTAAAAAATTAAACTAACTAACCATAGAACTCATCAGCAATGAATCAAGAAAGGTGAAATGGATCATAAAAAAAGGGATGTATTTAAGGAAAAATGTATTATATTTCAAAATTTTGGAATAATAAATCCCATAAAAGACTCATAATCTTTCTTCCAAACTTATCCATTCAAGACAACCATATGTTTTATTGAAACAAACTTACATGATTCTTTATAAGATCTGACAATCTAATATCTTTTCAAATAGTAAAAAAATTCAAGGAATTGATCACCTAAAGATTTAAGATTGTCGATTGTTCATGAAAAAGTGTGTTTGAGATATAAAAACAATATGACAACATCAATACAAGTTTAATCATTTCTCTCAAACTAGATGAGATAACATATATGCACTTTCTTATATTAAGCTGAGTTTATTGGAAGGAGACTACTCTATTTAAATCTAAGAAAATAATTTAAAAGAGATCTAAACCTAAACCAAGCATTAACAAAAAGTAATAGTGAGCTAACTAAATTACTCGCACTCTACATTACATTGGATAAAACATATTAAGTATAATCAAAATACTAATGTAGCCACCAAAGTAATTCCAATCCTACAAAAAAATAAAAGTTAAACATTAGTATTTGAGAATGGAACACTTCATATTCAATTGAAAAATTTATATTTAACTGTTTATTTACAAAAAGACAATCTCATTACCATTTCGTGGAAACCTTTTCAAATAAGATTCTTCCAACCAATCTGCAATTCCATCCTAAAATTAATGATGTATAATAATGCAGAGCGAACTAGGTTGCAACACACACACACACAATTACAACACACACCCTGCTATAGAATACACGACGAAAAAAACATATATATTTTTGTTAAATAATAAGGAATTTCAAATGGGAACTTAAGCACCAGAAAAACATGAAATGCAACACCACTCTTTTATTGATTCAAAGTAAATAACATAGTTTACATTACATTGAGCCTGGGTTAAAAGGAAAATCGAGAATGGTTACTTGTGGAACTAAAACCCATTATAAAATCACCCAGGGATTAATGGTCTACATGTGAGGGTCGAAATGTTGTTTCATCCTTCAAAGTGCTCTCCCCAACCTGAAATTCTTAACTCCAATCCCTTCCACGATTCGGTTTTCCCACCCTTTCCTATCGCAGCCCTGGTTCCTTTTAAATTCTTCATTTTTCCTCTGAATCGATTTGCCTTCTATTTCCTCAACCAGCTAGTTACCAAACCGTCCCTCTGTCTTTCGGACTGCTTCAACTTCCTTTCAACCTCGAGTCACATTTTCTCCTTTAGCCACGATTTCGTTTACCTAGCAGTAGCTACGACTCATCATGAATGCATGTCAACGTGGTAAAATCAAATGTGTGTGGTCACAGTGTTGCAAATGAAGAAAAATTGTGACACTTGTAAAATTTCACTATACATGGGAGTTTCAGCATGAGTTTCAACATGAGTTTCAACATGAAACTTGTAACATTTCACTATACGTGGGAGATTCAACGTGAGTTTCAGCATGAGTTTCAATATGAATTTCAGCATGACACTTGTAAAATTTCACTATACGTGGCAGTTTCAGCACGAGTTTCAGCATACACAAGAGTAGTTGCATGAGTAACAACAGTTCAAATTCATAGCAATCTGACTAAATAAAATAGACCACTAACACAATCCTTATTCGAATTATTGTTTAATTTGTGGAATAGAAATATTTTTGGGTGATGCGGATTGCCCGACCCCAAGGATGCTCCTGCATCAGACACCCCTAGTAAGAAAAACATGAGCTCCAACTCATGTGCAAATCACTATTGAGGTGAAGATTTTTTCACATGTGCTAACTGATCTTCAGTCACCCATGATGCATCCTCTACCCCTCGATTCTTCCACTTGATCAAATATTCCATGTACTCCTTTCGGCGAGTCTTCTTACCAACTCTTGTAGCAAGAATTTCTTCAATCTGCTCCTCTGACTTAATTGGTAGATGTTGTTCCCATTAATTGAGGGTACCTTCATATGCTTTTTTGTCCCCTTCATAAAACTCATAGAGGTCAACAAAATTGAATGTAGGAGATATGTCAAACTTCTCCGGAAGTTCCAACCGATAAGCATTATCAGATATCTTTTTCAGAATTCGGCATGGACCTATCTTCTTGTACTTGATTTTTTTGTATGTGCCTCGAGGAAATCACTCCTTCCTCAAGTGATCCATGACCATCTCACCCTCTTGGAATACCTTATGCATTCTATGTTGATCTTCTCTTTGTTTATAACTATCATTGCTAGTTTCCAATTTCTTCTCTACCTGTTCTTGTAATTCATGCATACTATCCACAAAATCATTGGCATCAACACTCTTCTAGTCTTCCAAATCTGACAATGCAACCAAATATACCACATCTTTCAGTGACCGTCCATAAACAATTTGAAATTGACTCTTTCTCATAGATCTTTTCACTAAATCATTATATGCGAATTCAACTTGGGCTAATGCCAAATCCCATTGACTAGGATTCTCTCCACTTAAACTTCTCAACAAATTTCCTATACTCTTGTTCACTACTTCAGTTTGACCATCCGTTTGAGGATGATATGTCAAACTGTGTAACAAATTTGAGCCTAACTTTTTCCAGAGTGCCCTTCAAAAATGCCCAAGAAATCTGGTGTCACGATCTGAAGTAATACTCTGTGGAGATCCATGCAATCTAACCAACTCTTAGAAAAACAATGATGCTACCTCACTAGCATAATTAGTCTTTTTACATGTTGTGAAGTGTGCCATTTTTGAAAACCTATCAACAAATACCATTACTAGATCATGCTTTCTTTGAGTCATAGGAAATCCTAAGACAAAATCCATACTGATATCCTCCCAAGGTCCTTTTGGTATTGGCAATGGAGTATAGAGTCTCGTGTTCCGATTTTTTGCTTTGGCTAGTTGACAGATCATGCAACCTTCTACAAACTTTCGAACATCCTTGTTAAAGGTGGTCCAAAAGTACCTCTCCTTCACCAGGGTTGCGGTTTTATCAACACCAAAATGTCCTCCTAGAACACCACTATGCAATTCTTTAATGAGATTCAGCCGTATGGAAATTCCGGGAATACACAATTGTTGATTTAAAGAAAACCTCCTCGATATGGTAGTCCATATATGGTGTTCTGTCTAAAATCCAAGGCTCCTTACATGCCTTCCAAGATTTTGAGAAATATGCATCTTGTTCATACAATGTCTTTAGACAATTCAATATAGGAATGTATCTCTTCATTATAAGTACGTGCCTTTTCAATATAAGATATTAATCATACTATTTTAATTAAAACAATGTCAATTGTAACATTCCCAGCCACCAACAGGTCGGGCAATGCCACTACTCAGACACCTTACTTAGCTTAGATACATATTGTAACATCCCTATCCCTCCAAACACCAGGTAATGATACCACACATAATATACAATTATATGATATGTATGCATTTTAATGAATTAAAAAACACATAACACAATAAACACAAAATTATTGCTACCATGTGTAATCAATGGGACTAACAGTAATTCATATACGCAACAGAATACAGGATAACATTCAAGCATCACAAAACATGCATAAAATAGATAATAAGCATAGAAATGATACTTATCTTTTAACCGGAGTAAATCCACCAACTGCATCCATACCTTCCACGAACCTCCTTTCCTTAAACCATGATGCTCATCACTCTTAGTAGTAGGTCACTTCTGAGCTGGGACTAAACTCCATCGGGCAAGGGAATTCTAGGCTTGGTGAGGACAACAAGGAAGTTGCACAAAGCAACAGGAAGGATCTTTTATCCCAGGATCCATTTACACCCACAACCCACAGACCCTCATTCCCCACACGCCTGCTACACCCTAGGAGGATACACCTTCACTAATACAAGTCCATCGGCCAATACCCCTCCCTTACCTTGGGCTTCAACAACAAGATGGACCAGAAGTATCAGAGTATTGTAGCTTCTACGGGACTCCCTTCCAGGAGAACTCATTTTCCAACAAACTCTCTCACCTGGGAGATTTTCTCATAGGCTTGACAACCTGCCTCTTCAACCAATCTTGGACTCAGCTACAGCCAAGTACAGGTGACAGCAATATCAACAACAACAGGGAAAAATGGGTACGGACACCCAAAAATGCAACAACCTAACGCTAAGTCACAACACGACTCAAGCGACTACAATTAGATCGGGCTTCACAGGAAGAAACAAAGGATGGCTTCATGGTTTATGGTTTCAGAGATGCGTGATGGTATGCAGAGGTCAGATGATGAAAGACTCAAGTTCTCATGGAGGATGGGAGAATGGACAAGACGAACTCAAGCGGAGGATGGAAGAATGACCAACGAACCCCCCCAACATAGCTGACGCTTCAGATTTTAAATGCATGAGCCCAGGTCGACACTTGTCTTCCTGGATATGCATGCGCTCCATTTATCCCACATCCCCTTTCCAAGAAATTAGGATAACTAAAACATATCATGTCCACCTTAGTCTTCAGGAATTAATATTAAAATATTATTCCTCTATAGGTAAGCTCCCTAGCTTAGCCCCTAGGCCCACATACTTAGGCCCCCCTTCCTTACCCTACCTAGTGGAGCTTAGTCCCCCATAATTCTTTCTTTAAGGAGGTCTATACGCAGTGATATATATATATTTTATTAATAATGCGAGTACTTACATATACACAATAAATCAGGCTCATTGGCCTTGGCATCTGGCTTACCAGCCTAATAAATACAAAAGTCTCTCAGATTATAACCACTCAGCTCACTAGCCTTGTTATCATTGAAATTCCATCTGCAAATGGTTACAGGAATCCATCATCTCCAAAACACCTATTAGTTCACCCACAACTTCAAAAAATCATTTCCCAAAGGCAAAAACTATACAATTGGGTCAAAAACAAATTGAAGTGCCCAAATTCACCAAAGGAAGCACGCACACATACCCAAAATGTGTTACTTTATATAGTCAAACCCGCGCACATGCCCAACATGCGTTACTTTATACAGTCAAACTTTCTCACATGCTCGAAATGTCTGACTATTTACAAGCAAATCCGTGCACTTCCATGAACAACGCATTTATGGTTCTTATCGGCCCCTCACCCACTTTTGGTTCATCTCCCAAGTCGATTTTACCCTTAAATTCGAGATGAATCCAAGTGGGGGGGCTGGTGAATGAACTAAGGGTTCCCTAAAGGGCCCCTTGTTCACACTAAAGACTGGTGGGATAATGCCTCAAAGATTTGCTATAAAAAGAGGCCATGGGTGCACTATATTTCCAAGAATTCATTTGCATTTTTATGCTGCCTATATTCTCTTGGAGGAATCTCTTTCCTCATTAGAGAATACAAGCACCATTTCATTGATCTATTCACATCACCTATTGAGTGAATGAGCTTTGGATTTCTTCACCATTTCCTTCTAGTTTTCTATTTGTAAGAAGAGCTCAATCTTTGGGGGTTCAAGAGCCCTCCCTTGGAGGAAGAGGGTACCCATAAGTCTCCCTTTATCTTTGGAGTTTTTCCACTAATACGATCCTTCCATTGGTGGCATGAATGTTTTTTATTTTTTGATTCTAATATCCTTATGCACTCTAGTTTAGTTTCTCTTATTGTTTTTAGTTTAGTTGTTGGTCTATTTCTTATGCTTGATGTTTATAACTCTTGCATTCATTTATGTCCCGTCTAGCTAACCCAACTGGACTTGTAAGTGTCCTTCTTTTTCTCACTTAGTTGATGAAAAAGATACAATAGATTGGCGACTCTAGTGGGGATAGGTATCAATTTCCTCCCCATTTGGGTTTTTTGAGTAGTTCTCTTTGGTTTGTTTAACTTGCAAGAACCATAACTGGTCCAAGTCTACCTGCAAAAAGCTAAATTTGGAGCTGAGCTGAGAGAATTTCATCCAAAATTTTCTTCTCGACCATGTAACAGAAAGTGCATGGGTTTTTCAACCCACAGGTGCGCCTTTCAAGCACGTGCGCCAAACTCACTATGTTGCTCAGCGCATTCTACACACCTACGCCAACAGGCCGTTTTGGATTTGCGCATTGGCGCCAAATGCGCCTTTGTCTACTCTAGGACCCGCGCATTTGTCCATAAATTCACATAGTGTAAGGGTTTTTGTGATCTGTTGAAGGCCCATAGCCTTCTTAAGCTTGATTCTATGAAAATTGTAATATGCACCACACTTAGATTCCCTCTCCACATGAAGGGTTAGTCAAAACATAGGCACTTAGGAGGTTAAAATCCATATTTATCCTCTTTTTTCTTTCATTTTTCCACATGGATAACTTGCTTTGATTAAAGTTAAGTTGGAATCATTCTATATCACATATATAAACACTTGCATTGGGACTAGAAATTGAACGTCAATCGTGGAGTATGCTCTTCTCTCGCACCATAGAGCGATCTTGAGAATAAAAAAAAAAATGATTGAGGGGAAATTTAATCTCCCTTAAAAGACAAAATCTTTAGGAGAGGACAACAACCCACTCGAGACTCCTCTTAGTTTCTTTTTCAAACACATCTTAAAATTTGTAAGGGCCCATACATGCCCACATGATACAAAGATAGGATAGTTTTGAAATATACTTTCTTAGATTACATCACTAGGGAAGTTTAAAGGTTTTGTAACGGGCCCATACATGCCCACATGTCCACAATCTAGGATATTTTTTTAATCTTTCTTAGATTAAATCACACTAGGAAGTTAAAGGATTAGTAAGGAACCACATGTCCACATACTAGTTCTCTAGGGACTTTAAAATTCCACAAGGTTGTACCAATGGAATTTAGTAAATTGGGTAATCAAGACTTGTAAGGACCACACGAAGTCCACATGCAGCAAGGTGACACCTGACTTATTAAAAATTTGGCACACTTTCACTTATTCACACATAAAGTCACTAGTCAAATAGTTTCATCTAGAATCATGGAGGTTGAAGTAAGTTTCCTCCAAAGGGATTCTGAAACGCCCCAACCTTTTCTTGACGAAACTATCCACTCCCACTTAATTTCAACGAGATTGATTCACACCCCCAATCTCACAAACAACCAAATCCAAATTTTTTCTAAAAAATCACTAAGTTTTCCTCCACATGAGGTGCCAAAAGAAATCTTTTTAGTCTAGGTAGGATCTCGGGGATAGGCATCCAAATAACTCCTTGTTATCTGGTTCTCGCATCTTCAAATAGTAGAAATTGACAAATAGGGAACTTTAAAATCCTCCAAGTCAAGTGTTCCTACACCATAAGGCAAGGATATACCCATGAAGGGTCAAAGGTGGAGGTCTGGTTGTTCTGTGCATCCCCCCTTGAGGCACCCACCTCTTGGATAGAATCCAGCCCGTGACCCATTTCTGATGCCAAAAATCTAAATGTCGCACATTGACCGAGGTACCTAGTGACCAAATTTTAGGGCATATTCCCAAGTGGCAATTGTGGGTTGCAATTGCACCTTGATCATATTTTGTGTGGCTATTGGGAAATATTTCCAGCTCTTTCGGGATATGCCCCCTCTACCCCTCATTATAACTGATTGTTTCACCCTTCACTAGTTCCTCTTCTGGTGGCTTCAGACCCCACTATTGAGTGCTATTGGAAGGTCCAATGCAATTTTGAGAGGAAGGACATTACGTTTTTTAGGACACGAGAATTTATTTTCTTTGTTCTCCCACACGGACAAAATCCACCTACCCACATGTATGCTTCTTTAATTTATGTATGATGCTCTTGTGATTACATATGATTACGAGATATATTGTGAAGGTCCAAAGTCTCTTGTTCATTTATTACTCTCATCACCATTTGCACACATTCACTTGGATAGTCAGACATCATAGGGGACCCACAGAATCCCCGTCGTTCCAGACGCTTGTTGAATCTCCCTCCTCTTCTAGGGGAAATTCCTAGTCTCATCAACTCATCAGACCCACCCTCTCACACCCCTGTGAGTGCTACTATTTTGGTATAAACTTTGCTTGGTTCCACTTTACTTGGGTCCACTTCCCAAGGCCAACCATCTACTAGCTCTCCTTCACAAGGAAGCAGGGGGAAAACTTCTTCCCAAGAGGAAAGTACAACCCCACCTTGACACCCTCAAGGGTCAAGTACACAAAACACTCACTCTATGGCTGGAATTAATCCTCCGCCGCCACTCCAGATGCCATACTTAGCTTTCCTCAACATACCAGATCTGAGTAAGCTCACCAATGATCCTATATTGTATGACCCCACATGGCCTGCAATGCCCACCAAACTACCTTCAGACATCCCCAAGTTTGAAGGGAAAGCAGGAGATGACCCTGCCAACCATGTCATGACCTTCCACTTATTGTGTTCTTCAAACAACATCATGGATGATTCTGTCTGATTAAGGTTATCCCAATGCACACTCACTAGCCCCTCAACCAAGTGGTATGTAGATGAAAAATCAGGGTCCCATGTGACTTTTGAATCTTTGGCCAAAGCATTTTTTACCTTCTTTCAACTTCCAATCCACCATGACAATGGTCTCGAACTACTTTCTGAGTTTAAACAAATCTTCGCCACACACATCACTGACCACATCCACAAATGGTGTCGGCGACGTAGTTTATGCAAAGCAGAAACCACCAAACAACAATGCCTTGATTGGTTTCTCAGATCACTCATTTCCCACCTTGCCAAAGATGTGGCCTCCACCTTCCCCCAATCTGAAGAGGAAGCCATCAGCAAGGCTCAACAGTATGACCTCATTTATGCACAATCAGGCTACCTATACACAGTACTACCTGCCATCCCGAGACTCATACCATTCGGCCAGGACAAACTTGTGATGTCTCACTTAGTGGATGGATTGATTGGTACCACAACACACCACAGTCCATACATCCAACAACCACACATGTATGGTACACCCCAATATCCTCTTATATATGGAGGTCCATCTTATTACCCTCCTCCCCTTTACCAACAGTCATATCATGTTGTTCCCCCTCAGTCATTGGGGGCACCCCCACTAGTACCCATGTTGTATTCAGTCTCTTAATCTAGTATGGGTCCACCCCCAACCCCTGGATATAACCCTAGTAGTAGTGGAAGTACCTCTACTACCTATACGCCATATGGATCCTATCCACTGAACAATCCATATTTCCCATTTCCTGGTCCTCCCTAGCCGATTAATCCTCCACTGAGACAACCACATGTTGGCGTCAACTTTGTTCATCCCTTTCCCATTCAACGGGTTCATACATTTGAACAGTTGAATATAGCCAATCCGACTCATAAGCAGAAAGGAAAAACCGAAACAATGACAATCCAGGACCACGAGGTAATGACCCCCACAACCATCCCTTTGGGGAAAACCAATACCGAGACCACCAAAGGGGCACCAATAACAATAAACCACGACAAGGGAATAACAACAATCTTCAAACTAACTTCCCTTGTGCTATATGTGGTGAGTATGGACATTATACTCATCATTGCCAACAAATTACTAATCTCCAACGGATGAGGGCATCCATGAACTCACAAGGCCCTCCGGCACCATCTGCCCCTTAGCAGGCCCCATAACAGTATTTGCAACCACTGCCTCCGGATGTTTTGAAAAACCCCATACCATACCAAGGTGTGATGAACACCCAACAAGTGATCAACCACAAATGGGGAAATATCCAAACCCGGGTGCCACTCAACCCGGGAATTCGGTTGATCATAGTGTCCTCCTCACCAACGAAGAAATTATTCTACAAACCCACAACCGTCAATATGGTATGCCTCCCGACTCTACCCAACCACCTTAGAAACACTGCTAACTACTACAAGACAACCATTGATGATTCCACGTCCTAACGTAGAATCCATTCCCTGCATACCACGTATGCCTTTACAGTGGAATGTGCATAACCCTCATGATAGGGTTGCTCATAATTATATTCTGGTTGATGACTTAGCCCATTCTCCTACAACCATGTTTGTGTTGGAGGTCCTCCAAACCTGTCCATCACAGCGAAAATCCTTGCTTTCTGCCTTGGGGGCAGTCGACCCAACTGATGCGCAACTAATCACATTTGATTCAGATAGCAGAGAACCACATCTTCATGCCCAAGTAGCCTTTCAGATACCAGTTAATATCTAGAACACCATAGTTTATCGGTGTATCATCGATGAAGGTGCATCCACATGCATCATGTCTAAACACATATGGCAAAAAATTGGCTCCCCTGAGCTAGTATCCTCTACCATCACCCTTCGAGGTTATGATGGTCGACCAACATCTTCTACAGAGCTTTGTCAAAATGTCCCCATAGAACGTGGGGAAAAACCATCCTCATTGACATTAAAGTTATCGATGCCTGGCTTGATTACAATATCTTGTTCGAACACAACTACATGTATGCTATGAAGATGGTCGCCTCTTCTGTGTTTCGTACGATGATGTTCCCCCATAATGGGAAGATCGTCACCATCGACCAGGTTACACATTACAAGCCTAACCATTCTGCCAACATCGATAACATCCTCCCCCTTGTCTGTGTTAGCTCGAATGATTTTCCAGTTGTCAACATTGGCCCTGAATTATTCCAAGACCCATCCATGTTGGGAACTTATCAGAGAATGCCATTGTTCCTAAACCCATATTTTTCAGCACAAGTGTGTGTAGTTTCCTCTGAAGGAACATACATCGGAGACATGACTCCTATCACTTAGTCCCCTCCCCATATCCAAGTTCCACCAGTTGAATAAATACTACCTCAGGATTTCCTTCAGAGCGCCACCACACCGTTTATCACGGATCTTCCCCCCCTTCAGGGGAAAATCCCGGTTTGGGAGACAGTCCCCCAGGCCATTCCCCAAATTCCATTTTTCTACCCCCCACCAGGGGTCAATGCATTCAAAGTAGATAGAACGCTTACCCTTATGAACATGGTATTCGCCATCCATGTATGGTATCTACATCCACTCGAGATGGTTCCTCAACCATCCCTCCCTCCTCGGTCAGAGTGAATCCCGATGCAGATCCCAGTACTAACTCCGACCACACCACCCTCACCCCCAATTGCCAACACCACTACTACGGCTGGGGGAAGACGGAAGAAGAAAGAGCCCATCCCTCCACTAGCTCCTTGAGTTCAGCTCCCTTGCGCCTTATTTGAAAGAAAAGGACACCCCACTCAGAAATGTCCTCTTCCCAAGCTACGTAGCTTTATCCAACTTCCTCAAGCACCCTTCTTGCTTTCCACTCCACCAAGTATGTCCCCCACTACTATGGAGTCATCAACCACATGCAAACCAAATATATGAACCAATTTTGCATGTGCCATATGCGCAGAATATGGGCATTACACTCATCATTGCCCATATATCCCATATGTCCATCACACATTAGCCGCGGAACGCCACACATATCTGGGTGAGCTTCCTCTGACACTCCATACCAATTCTCCTGTGAATGTAATTCATTATATTTCTTCATCAGTCCTCGACCAAAGGGGAGGTCCATGTCCTCCCACCAAACTATTTCCCGATCGCCCATAGTGTCAGTGAAACTGGGATGGCATTATGGGCCCACCGTCCATATCTAAGCCCTTTTCCCCACTTTCATTTTTGGTACAGGAGCCCATAACCTCCATTTTCTGAACCATTTTCGGCCACTTACACAGTCATTTTCCTCGAGTTATCAGTTTCAGTTTTCCCCAACAGAGCATCTTTCCATGACACACTTAGGTATGCCTACTAATGTTCAAAATTATCAAATAACTATTATATGTTCTTTATTTTTAGATATTTTTAACGTTGGGTATTTGGTTTTCATGTATGCAAGTACTTGGTCATCACACACCAGCGCGGCCCCTTCAAGTATATGATCGATACTGGCATGTAATTATTCCCTCTAAATCTCAATTGCATCTCTAGTCACACCCTTCGACATTTTCCTGTAGGATCCTCACATCCGGCTCTACAGTACTATCACCTCCGCTACAATTTGGTACTGTCACCCGGTAGCACTCTCCCCCACATGAGTTGTCCCAGTCATAGTCCCCCTCAGCACTTTGACACTCATGTTTCTTTCACCCCCTAGGGATGGGAGTCCCAATAGTCTTACGCATTTTTGAGAATCAGCCACATACTCCTTCTCCTCATTTTGCTAGTTTTCCCAATGGACTCCCAGGATACCTCATCATGGTTCAAGTTTGAATGTGCCTCCACAGTATCATTAACCCTCCATTTCATCCACAATCAGTTTTCCCATCTACAGATTATCCTCCATTCATTCACCTCATACAGAAACCCACCCATGTGGCCCCCACCCTCCACCCATTGTCCATGCAACTTGTGCCCTCACAGGCCAAGCCATATTGCACTGGGGCACCCGTTTCTATATCTGCACACTTTCCCCAATTATTCTTTATTCATTTGGTAATTGTACAAAGCCTTTGTTTCCCGCATTTACATAGCTTTTGTCGTTGACCCCCATAACATTCGACTTCAACACTATCTCATGTTACGGTGGGTCTTACTTTGCGACTATTGCAGTTGTTTTTATACCTGTCGAAGACCTATGAAAATTGTTGGGCTATCAATGCCCGTGAATTATAGACACTTCTTACAAGTGTCATTGCCTCTTTTCAGAGTTTGTTCACCATCAGAATTGTCCTCTGCCATTATCAAACTGCCCCGGAGGGCGCTGCAGTTATCTACGTCAACACATAGCTTCAGTTATTGTCTTACACATTTTGAGTTACATGACACGAGCATGGGGCATGCCCACCTCGTTTGTACACTGTTTTATTTTTCCACACCTAGCGAAAGGTTTGGGTCCCACATATTCCCCTCTCCCTCCAGTGGGTCTCTCTTGCAATTCCTCCCAACATTCTTTCTTACAATGGTACTCTCAATAGAAGAAACATTGATGTATTTCATCTATATGTATTCTCCTAACCTCATACATCAAGGGGCATTTGTTATCACTGAAATTTCATCCACAAATGGTTACAGAAATACAACATCTCCAAAACACCTATTAGTTCACCCACAGCTTCAAAAAAGCATTTCCCAAAGGAAAAAACTATACAATTGGGTCAAAAAAAAATTGAAGTTCCCAAATTCACCAAAGGAAGCACACCCACATGCTTGAAATGTGCTACTTTATACAGTCAAACCCGCGCACATGCCCAACATGTGCTACTTTATACAGTCAAACCCGTGCACATGCTCAAAATGTGTGACTACTTACAAGCAAATCCATGCACTTCCATGAACGACACATTTATGGTTCTTGTCGGCCCCTCACCCACTTTTGGTTAAGCTCCCAAGTCGATTTGACCCTCAAATCCGAGATGAATCCGAGTGGGGGGCTGGTCAAAAACCCAAGGGTGCCCTAAAGGGCCCCTTGTTCACACTAAAGACCGGTTGGATAATGCCTCAAAGATTTGTTATAAAAAGAGACCATGGGTGCACTATATTTCCAAGAATTCATTTGTATTGTTATGCTGCCTATATTCTCTTGGAGGAACCTCTTTCCTCATTAGAACATACAAGAACCATTTCATTGAGCTATTCACATCAC
>JASDQU010102810.1:157495-173174 GCA_032191745.1 Picea mariana
TTCTTTCCTTTCAATTTCTTCTCTTAGCCTATGTTCCTCCTCTCTTATCCTTTTTCCTCCATTTTTTCTTTTTCTTTCCTTTCAATTTCTTCTCTTAGCCTATGTTCCTCCTCTCTTATCCTTTTTCTGATGCTTGATATTGTTGTTTTTGTTCTATCTTTGTTTGGAATTTTTTGCTACTTCATCTACCATTATTGGTTCCTCTTCTTTTCTTCCCTTTTCTTATTATTTAACTTTATTTTTAAGTTATGCTTCCTCCTGTCTTCTTTTGATTTATTCTTGCTCAACTTTTTTGCTAAGGTCTGCCTCCTTTCTCAAGCTGTCCACTTCAAATTTTGTTTTCTCCTCTTCATCATATTTACATTAGAGTAAATTTGGGGTTTAAAATGGGCCTCCTAAGGAAAATATTAAAATAGTATAATGTTATTCCATGTCACACTAATAATATGCCATGTCACACTAAGTTAGATGTGTTATCTAGTGAAGGTTAATCTACATTTTCTCATTAATGATAATTTCTAACTAAGTTGGGTTAATATAGAGTTACAAGATGAGAGTTAAAATTAATAATGAAAGGTTTATATCCTCGTGAACACACAATAAAGGATATAATATTATGTAATATTATTATATTAGTTAGTTGTTATACATAGAAGACATTATTTTATTATTATATATTATATATATTTTGTTGTTATATATAAAAATTTGTTATATAATATTAGTATATTCTTTGTTATATTTAAGTTAGTTATATAATAACATTATATTTATTGTTATCATATTAAATATTATTATATTTATAATATATGTTATATGTAATATCTATTCATTACTTATATGATATATAAGTTAGTTATATTAATTGTTATATAATATATTCTCGTGCACACACAATAAATATATAAGAGTTAGTAATATAATATTACTATATTTGTTGTTACATATAATATATGTTATATATATTGAAAAAGAAAATGGAAGTAGGTCTTACCATATTGGATTCGAAGATGGACAAAACACAGATTCTTTAGGTAGCTAAGGTTTTTGCAGGTACTCAGATGTAGACTTGGTTATGTGATCACACTTGCATCATATGTAATACTATAGTATAAATATACTATAGGTATTAATCGAAATTTGGCCATTGCTACATGGTAAGAGAATCTACATGGATCCAAGAGTGAAGGAGGTTCTTGCAGGTTCAATAACATTGTGAAAGCGTCCTCTTTCCAATAAAAGATAGTTGTAGGAAGTCTACTCCTTCCAAAAAAGGAACACACTCTATCAAGTAACGTGCAAAGAGACTGGTGTTTGTTCTAGTAAGGTCATGAATGTGGTGATTACTGATGAATGTTGAGGGGAAATTTGTAGATATGGAAAAACACACTTAAACCTCATTTGCGTTTCATTTGACAACAATGTATCTCCTGATAGAGATTTAGATCTACATAAGATTGTGTAATGTTCATGACTTGGCTAGTATATGAAACTCTGCTAATGTGTGTGTAGGATTAATTGTTTACAACATATAAATGAGCATTCAAATAATAATGACAAGAAAAGACTGCAAATCTTATATTATGAAATCTTCGTGGAGTATAAATGTTGAATGCGGCTGAATAAAATAAATCACTCGACTAGATCAATGACAAAAGGATCTTAACTAGAATACAATAGCAACTAAAACAATAATACCTGATACCCAAAGAATGTTGTGGAGTGCAATGGATGAGATGAAGAACTGTTGCGGATATGACAACTCGTACAACAACTACTGCAAGTCTGGAAAGTTTTCCCTGGTGGCTATACCTCTCAAAAATGCCTGGAAACTGTCCCAAACAATGTGCCCTGCTCTACCTCACAGTCCTGGTGACTGTCCAAACCTCAACTGGTGTATTTGGTCCCTGGATGGATCCCTCTGGGGGAAATTCACCCCCTCTACTCTGGAAAATTGTTCCATAGTGATACCATCATCAGAATCAGCTGATGTGTGTCTCAAACTGATCGCCCAGGTCTACTGTGAAATGGGTCAGAAGGAATTCCCTGGATCTGAACTGATGATTTCTCAGGAACCCTGAATGTGTCCTCCCCAAGTGTTGCACTCCCAATTTCTGGAAAGTGCACCCTAGATGATTCCTTTGTCGAAATCTGATGAGGAACTAGGGAAAAAATGCACCTTGCCTTCCTCTCAACTGGGTTGGAGGGGAATCTCTAAAATTTCCCTGAAAGGGACAATTCGATCGACTGATCCTCTTTAGAAGTTGTGCCCTCACCGTGAATGAGTGCGCCCTTGCTACTGCAACCTGTGAAACTGCCGCTGAAGATCGATGAAAGATATGTGTGACCTCCCCGGTGACTAGGGTGTGTCTCTCAACACTGAAATCAACCACTAGTGTATTCCTCCTGGAATCCACTAAGCTACCTCTCCTGAGATGTGCCTCTCTCCTCAATGACAAGTCAAAATATACATAATTATGAATTAAGTCATCGAACTTTCTATTATAGCTGCCCAAAACCCTAATTCATTGTTGACTTCTAATTTTAGCTTGTTTGTTCTGTTTTTAGCTGAAATTGGCTTAAAAGCACTTTTAGCTCAATGCCACTTTTTGAATATAACACCTTTGACTGGAGTGACCTCTAGTAACCTTGTTTACCCCTTTCCAACCCTAGCTATAGTCTAACGTGATGGTTTAGACCATTAAGCCTCCTCTCTGGAGCTTCTATTTGGAAAGGGACATGACATTCCTCCCTTCTTGAAATTGATTGTCCTCAATCAATACCAATCCAGGGTGTTGCAACACCTGCTCACTCTCCCAAGTAGCCTCTTCTATTGGAAGCCCTCTCCATCTAATCAAACACTCTCTGATGACCCTGCTCCTTAGTTTCTACTCTCGGAACTCCAGTACCTCCTTTGGAACCAAACTCTAATTGTCTCTCCTCATCCAATGGGGGAAGCTCCTTTGATGTGTTGATGAATTGTCCCACTGCATTTTTGAGGCAAGATACATGGAACACGTTATGAATCTTTCTCCCCTTCAGAAGCTCTATCTCATAAGAAACCTCAACTACTCGACACATGATCCTGTAAGGGCCATAAAATATGGGCTTGAGCTTCCCAGCCCCACTCTTCTTCAGAGATGACTGCATATAAGGTTGGAGTCTCAAGAAAAATAGATCCCCAACCTCAAATTTGTGCTCTATCATGTGCTTGTTTGCACTCATATTCTGTCGGTTATGTGTCATCTACAGGTTCTCTTTCAAAAACTTGAGAATCTCCTAATTCTCTGTGATCCAATCCTTGGACTTGGGAGCTCTTCTCTCCCTGAAAACCAATTCTACCAAAGTGGGAGCATCATATCCGTACAATGCTCGGAAGGGTGTCATACCAATGGACATGTGGAAAGTGGTGTTGTAGCAATTCTCTCCTAAATTTAGCCACTTGACCCATGTTATCTGATGTCCACCTACATAGTTCCTCAAATACCCTTCAACCCACTTGTTGACGATCTCGATCTGCCCATATGTCCGAGGGTGATAGTTGGTGTTGGGTGTTAACTCTATCCCAACCAATCTAAACAAATCCCTCTAGAATGTCCCAATAAACTGACTGACCCTGTCACTGATGATGTTCCTCAGCAACCCATGACGTTTGAAGACCTACCTGAAGAATAACTCAGCTACCTGAACTGCAATGTACTTTGATGGTATGGCATAGAAGTGAGAAAAATTGGTCAATCTGTTGACCACTACATAGATACAGTCCTTACCCTGGACCTTGGGTAGGCCTGTGATGAAGTCCATCGATATACTTTCCCATTTCTGATCTGGAATGGGAAGTGGTTGAAGTATCCCTGCTGGAAGAGTATTCTCTGACTTGTTCTGTTGGAAAGTCACATACTCACTAATGTGTCTCATAACTTCCTGTTTGAGGCACTTCCATGAGAACCTCTCCCTGATCTGTCTATAGGTTTTGAAAAACCCCTAATGGCCTGCTAGTGGTGAATCATGAACTGCTTTGAGGATCTTCTTCTTCAGCCTTGAATCTAGCACTAAGTAGACTCTATCCTTGCAGAATATGACATCGTCAATGACCCTATACTTGTCATCTTGTATCTTCCCATCCATAACCTCTCAAGAAAACTTGTTCTTGGAATATTCCAATAACAAGTGGGATTTCCAATATGCTAAAATCTCGATCAAAGAACATGTCGCAGGTCTCCTCAATAATGCATCAGCCACAATTTTCTTCTTCCCCTTGACATACTCTATGTCGAATTTGAATGCATGTACCTTCATCTCACCCATTTCTACTGGTGCTCACTGAGGTCCTTCTGCTCAAGGAAATTCTTCATGCTGTTGTGATCTGTTTTGAACATGAATTTGTTTCCCACAAAATATTGTCTGAATTTGGTCAAGGCATGCATGATTTCCAACATTTCCTTGTCATAAATTGAGTACAATCTCTCATGATGACTGAGCTTATTGCTCTCAAATACAATGGGGTGTTCTCCCAGCATCAAAACTTCCTTGATACCCTCACCAGATGTGTCACACTCTAGTACAAATGGCAAAGTGAAGTATGGTAATGCCAACATTGGACAAGTGTCCATGAATTCCTTCATGTGATCAAAGGATTTATGTGACTCATCGGTCCAGATGAAATCCCCATCATTGGTAAGATCCGTTAGTGGTGCTCCAAGCTAAGAAAAACCCTAGATAAACTTCCTGTAACAACTGTACAGCCCGAAGAAACTCCTTAACTTCATCATGCTCCTAAGCATTGACCAATCCAGAATGGCTCTGATCTTCTCCTGGTGTACCTATACCCCCTGTGCACTAATGATGCGGCCCATGTAAATTAGCTCTGTTGTACCGAACTCACACTTGGACTCTTTGGAGTATAGTGAATATGCCTCCATGATGCTCAATACCTCATCCAAGTGCCTCATATGCCCCTACCATGTCTTGCTGTAGACCAATATGTCATCGAAGAAAACCAAGACTAAATTCCTCAACTGATCCCGTAAGATGTGGTTCATGCAAGAATCAAATGTAGCTGGTTCATTGGTTAGCCCAAATGGCATAACCAGGAACTCGAAATGTCCAAAGTGACATTGAAATGTCATCTTCTCTATGTCCTTCTCTTGGATGTTGATCTAGTGATACCCAGAGTGTAGATCAATATTCGAGAATAAAACTTCCCAATGCAGTTCATCCATCAACTCGTCAATGTGAGGGATATGATACCAGTTCTTGATGGTTTTCTTGTTCAAATCCTGGTAATCAATGCACATCCTCATGGTACCATCCTTCTTCAGAACTAAGACAACTGAAGAAGTGAATGGACTGCTACTAGGCTTGATGTGCCCCATCGCTAACAATTCCTTAATTTCTTTCTCTATATCATCCTTGAACCTCCTAGGATGACGATAGGTTGGGGTGATCATAGGTTTGGCCCCATCCTCCAACTCAATGGTGTGATCAAACTCCTTGTTAGGTGGTCTCCCTGGTGGAATCGACCCAAAAACCTATTGATATCATCCCAACAAGTTCTTGATCTTTGTATGATACTATTGTCGAGCCTCTGAATCTTTCCACGTAATGATCAATCACTCTGCGCTATATGATACCTCCCCATATCTGAATATCCTCTCCATCCTCTTGGTCAAAATTTTCCTGGGTGCTCCTGTTGACATGCCTCTCAGAACAACCCTCTTCCCGTCATTGTCTCTGAACCCCATCTCCAAGGTTTGGTAATTGGTGGTGATTTTTCCCAAGGGGATCATTCACTGGACTCCCAATACCACATCTATGTCAGATAGGTCAACCACATAAAATGTGTCTCTCATTGTGTAGTTGCCTAACTTTAACTCCAAGTTCGGAACTCTATCTAGACACTCCATTGTATTTCCATCTGCTACTACAACATCAAAACCCTAAAAATCCTATGTATGAGTGCTCGTCTCAATACAACTAAAGCATCAATGAAGTTGTGGGTGGCCCCACCATCTATTAGGGTGATTTCCTATTGTCCCTGAATAGTCCTTCTGATCTGTAGGGTATCATATGTGGGAACACCAGAAAGGATCACTATGATTCCTCCCTTTGCCTGTTTTCATTTGTTAGCCTGCTCAGGAGGTTGTGGAACTATCGGTGGGTGGGACCCTGTAGATTTTGGTGGTCTACGGGGAGGCTTCTCCTTTGCCTATGCCGACTCCTTGTCTGATCTAGTGGATCCACTATCATGCTCCTCCTCCTCATTGTCCACACTATCTGCTACCACCTCAATATAATGAATCTCTCCATTTCCCATGCACCTGTGGCCTGGGACCCAAGGGTCTCTGCAGTTGAAGAAAAGCTTCTTCCTCATAAGCTCTCACCTCATCTCATCATCCAACTTCTCATCACCCTTCCATTCTCTCTGGAATGGCTTCCTGTCTCGTTCCTTCTATGGTACGAAGGGTTTGGAAAAGGTTTTAGTCTTTGGCACTAAGTCTTCCAAATCTCGAGTGCGTAAGGTGGAATAAAAAATGTGTGAGGCATGTATGCCTTCACCCATCCTCTCAATGGATCTGTGAGTCCCTCTGTGAATAACATGACCAGCTTGGGCTCTGATATATCTGTCACTTCCACTTCTACCTGCTGAAAATCCGTGATGAATGCATTTGCTGTGATAATTTGTCTCAACTGGGCTAGATCCCTTAAGTGGATCTAGGGATCCCTCCTGTCAAACCTATCCATGAGTCTCTCTGTGAACTTCCTGTAGGAGGTGATGTGATTGTGTCCCAATGTCACCAATGCATGATGCCATGACTCATGTGCCTCACCCTCCAAGTGTAGGGTAGCGAAACTAATGGCCTATGTCTTGGTCATCTGGTTGAGCTTGTAGTATGTGTATATATTTTTTACCCAAGCTCTAGCAGTGCATTTGGATGATACATCAAAAGAAGGTATGGTGATTTTACCAACTTTCCAGATGAAATCAATTTTATGCCCTTGTTGTTGTTGTTGTCCTCCTTTCTGTGGCTCTCTGGGGCAGTTCCTGAGTCTGACTTTGTTAGCACTAGAAGTCACCTCCTGATTGCAGGGGAGGTAAGCCCAATACCCATCATTTTGTATGTCACAATGAATAAATTTAAGGGGGGTTGAATGGGCATAGACTCAATATGATATTGTTCTAACTAAGAAAATAGACCAACATGCATAAGCAGGTGAGGTCTTGATTCAACTTTAGACAGAAAGTAGTATTAAAGGTGAGTAGGAGGAATAACTAGTGAGGAGAATGTAGAGGTCTGCTATGGACATCCGGTATTCCAACAACCTAAGGAAGAAAAACTCAAAAAACAAGATCCTCTTGGATTCAAAGTTTCAGAAAAGGATGAAGAACGTTACAACAGAACTACAATCAAACCTTCATTACAATATGACCATAACAATCCATGTCAATCTTTCAATCATAGACACTCCAGCATTAGAGGTAAACAAGACAGAAAAGAAAATGACTTAGATTAAACAAGAAGTCTCAAATCCTGTTACATAACCAGAAAACCAGAAGCTTCATCAACAGTTTACAATACGAAAGCCTAGGTCAACCATCAAACTTAAAAAAATATCAAAATGACTCCTATATACTCAAAGAAAAACCACAAATATGTGCTCGAGTCTTTGCATTCAAGGCATTACGTCTGCATGCTCTCTAGCAGACTGTGTGTGCAATCTTCTATCAGAAGCAAGTTCCTGCCAGACAGTGTCATGTTTTAGAAGGGACCCGCAGAAGAGTCGATGTGTTGACAGTCCGACCTATCTTTCCATTTAAGTGGTGGGACAAGGTTTCACCAACCTTCCTCACTTTTATTAACTATTTGCATCGGGATCAGGACGGGCCAAGACAACTCTGCACCTGAAGAACACGATGGTTGCACTTTGACCTTCACCATCTAGATCCTTGTTAGACGCTTGTAGGGAGGGATTGGCAGGAAGACGTGGACACTATCGATAGGGAGCTGATGAGATGAATGGGACTGCATGGGCGCCAAAATGTCATATCATCGCCCGACTTAGGATACAAACATTTGATGGGTTTTTTGAGCCCTCTTCTTTAATTCTTTTTTTTTTTTTTTCCGCTAGAATGCCACTTCCTAGGGAAAACACCCGCCGATCAATAATGTGTGCTATGAGTCCAAAATACTTGACCAGGGTCATGTCCTGATGGAAGTCACATCCCAATGCTACATACTCCCTCATGTACTCTTCAATGTCCTCCGTCTGAGTGGCTGACCTCTGTGCTATCGACTGCTGCTGGGGGTGCCCTATGGAAATTGGGGAACAATGGCTTGGGAATCTTACTTGAAGAGGTGTATGTGCGAGTAGGAGACTTGGGTATACTAATTGCCCCTGAGTTCCCATGTGTTGCATGTGGGGATTGTGTTCCCGGGGTTATCATTATAGCCAATCTATCAGCCATTTGTGCCAAGGACTGCGTCATGGCCTACTAATTGACTACTAGATTTATGAGTACCTACATGAAGTCTTCCTCTAGGTCCATGGGGCTCTTACCACTGCCCTCTGGTCTCTCATATCTGTCTCCTAACATCCTCTCTGCCTCATGATCAACCTCACACTCTACCCTTCTCTCTACTTCCCTCTGTGCCTCTTCCTCTTCCTATGAGATGGGAGGAAAAGGGGGAAAATCAGGTCTAGGTCTTCCCTCCTTGTGTCTGTTGTAAGTGACATATTCGTCATGTACATGCTCACGCCCCCCTTGGTTCCTTTGCTGGACTCATCATATTTAGTCACAGGATGGAAGGAATAAAGATCTAATACCACTATAATGTTCCTAACTCGAATAGTCTAGGAAACTATGCTAATGTGTGTGTAGGATTACTTGTTTACAACATATAAATGAGCATTCAAATAATAATGGCGACAAAAGACTGCAAAACTTATCTTATGAAATCTCTGTGGAGTACAAATGTTGAATGCGGATAAATAAAATAAAGCACTTGGCTAGATCAATGACAAAAGGATCTTAACTGGGATACAATAGAAACTAAAAAAATAATACCTGATACCCAAAGAATGTTGTGGAGGGAAATGGATGATATGAAGAATTGTTGCGCATATGACATCTCGTATGACAACTAACGCAAGTTTGGAAAGTTCTCACTGGTGGCTATACCTCTCAGAAATGCTTGGAAAATATCCCAAACAATTCCCCCTGCTCTGCCTCATAGTCCTGGTGACTGTTCGGACCTCAACTAGTGTATCTGGTCCCCGGATGGATCCCCTTGGGGAAATGTTCCCCCTCTACTATGGAAAAATGTGCCCTAGTGATTCCAACGTCAGAATCGGCTGATTTGTGTATCGAACCGATCGTTTAGCTCTATTGTGAAATGGGTCGGAAGGATTTCCCTGGATCTGAACTGATAATCGCTCGGGAACCCTAAATGTGTCCTCCCCAAGTATCGTACTCCCAATGTCCAGAAAGTGCACCCCAGATGATTCTTCCATCAGAATATGACGAGGAACAATGAATAATATGTCCCTTGCCTTCCTCTCAACTGGGTCAGAGGAAAATCTCTGAACTCTCCCTCAAAGAGACAAGTAGATCCACTGAACCTCCTCAGAAGTTGTTCCCTCACCCTAAATGAGTGTGCCCTTGCTGCTACAACTTGTGAAACTATTTTTGAAGATCGATGGAAGATTTGTGTGACCTCCTCGGTGACTAGGGTGTGTCTCTCAACACCGAAATCATCCACTAGTGTATTCCTCCTAGAATCCACTAAGCTACCTCTCGTGAGATGATCCTCTCTCCTCAATGACAAGTCAAAATATACATAATTATGAATTAGGTCATTGAACCTTCTCTTATAGCTACCCAAAACACTAATTTGTTGTTGACTTCTAATTATAGCTCATTTTTTCTATTTTTATCTCAAATTGGCTTAAAAGCGCTTTTAGCCACTTTTAGCTCAATGTCACTTTCTAAATATAACACCTTTCACTAGAGTGACCTCTATTAACACCATTTACCCCTTTCTGGCCCTAGATATAGTCTAACGGGGTGGTTTAGACCGTTAAGCCTCCTCTCTGGAGCTCCTATTTGGAAAGGTACATTGCATATTGGAATTGTGCATATTTTGTTGCAATGGGTTCCTTGCTAATATTCAAGGATGAATGTTTCCTTTCACATTGAAGCAGGAGCCAACAATTATTATTTCATCGTATCTATTTAATATCATGTGGGAGATGGTTTTCTTGGAACAATTGAGCTAAAGAAAATTTTCATTTGATAATGATATTGGTGGTGGAACTAAGGCTTCTACAATGGATAGGGTTTCAGACTAAGGTATTCTAGGACATGCTCTTTCTTTGCAAACCTTTATGATCAACCAATGGAGGAATACTTAGTGGATTTTTTTGATGACCCGCTGAAGGACCAGTAGATCTAGTTTGACCCAATGGACATCCATGGCATTCTAGACCCCATCTCTTCTTTGGATGCTAAGTCGGGACCTACACCTATTAGAAACATCAATTAGATCTCCCTAGTGAGTTGGCATGGCCTCAACCTAGCCACCAACTGGCTAACTTGGCCACATAGAGCTTTGAAATAATGATATATTTTGCAACAACTCAACCTGACTTTTAAATATTTCATGGGGAGGGATATGGTAAGTATGCTTCAGGAGATGATTCAGGCAAGGGAAATACCTCCTTACATATGGATAGGGTGGGGGAGTTAATCCCACCACAAAGGAATAAACCCCATTCTTTTAATATGAATGAAATAAATCCCCAAGATATTGTAGATTTTGACCTTGTACAATATTTTTCTGCAAACAAATTTTCAATAAAAGAACAATAAAGATACATTGGAAAATACACACATTACACAGAGATTTTTCCCCTGGAAACCCAAACGGGAAAACCAACATATTCTATATTCATTCATAGTGATACATTGTTTACAATACAATATACATATAGGATCCAACAACATCCAAAACCCTAACCAAATGACCTGAATTAGTCAACAACCCTAATTCCTTAACCAAAAATAGAAAACCATCGCCAAAAAACCATGTGCCGAAAAACCGCCCAACAATGGACATGAAAATCTAGGCGACAGGAAAAACAAGGAAAAAATATGACACATTTCCCAAGGTAAAAAATATTCTTGGGGGCACTGCCCACAAACCCTCGCACAGGAGACTATATCCCCCCTGCAAACCCCGAAGGGGGGGCCTAACGTCTCCCCCTCAAACCCCCGTGCGCACTCGACGCAACGTAGCAGACATTAGAACTAGTTGTGCAAAAAATATAACACATACCTAACATTCTCCCACTTGTTGTTTTCTTTGCATACAGGGGTTATGGGGTTACATAGTCAACAATCCAGGGAAGCAATGCCCATGGATCCTCTACACTAAGATAACTTCTCAGTTATCATATATTTTGTTAATGAATCTACAACATTCTTCAAAGTGTCCACCTTCATCAACAACACTTTATTTTCTTCAACCATGTCTCTCACAAAGTGATATTGAATATCAATATGCTTTGTCTTTGAATGATAAGTCGGGTTCTTTGAAAAAAAAAATTCACTCTAACTGTCACAATCTATCCTTACAACTTGTTGTACCAACCCAATACCTGAACACAATCTTTGTAACCATATTGCTTCCTTACTTGCATGAGTGGTTGTCATGTATTCAATTTTTGTAGTTTAAAGTGCCCCTACATCTTGTCTTTTGCTCATCCAATTGATTTCTCCTCCAAATAGGTTAAACACATACCCGCTTGTATATCTTCTACAATGCATATCTCTAGCCTAGTCTGCATCCACAAAGCCATTTATGTCCAACAATCTATCCAATTCTGGTCTTCCTTGATAGCACAATCCATAGCTAACAGTGCCACGCAAATACCTGGAAACCATTTTTACTGTTGTCCATTGCTCCTTCCTTGGTTTTGACATATACCTTCTCAAAACTCCCACTACATGTGAAATGTCTAGTCTAGTACAAACCATTGCATACATCAAACTGCCAACTACACTCGCATATGGAATATGAGACATGTTCTCCTCCTCTTCATGTGTCTTGGGACACTAATCCATAGATAACTTTACACCAACAGGAATAGGGACCTTGACCGGTTTATATTCCTACATATTAAACCTTTGCAATATTGTCTGAACATATTTTCTCTGATTTAACCAAAGTTTCCTCTCTTTCCGATATCTTTTAATTTCCATGCCCAAAATTAAATTTGAAGCACCGACATCCTTCATGTCAAATTTATAGGACAACTGATTTTTCACATCCTGGATAATCTCCTTGTTGTTTCCTATCAACAACATGTCATCCACATACAAAACCAAATAAATCAAATGATCACCAATTAATTTAAAATACACACAATANATAATCCTCTTTTCTTCTTGTGAAGTTAAGTCCCATCATATAATTATCGAATTTTTGATACCATATCCTTGGTGATTGTTTTAAACCATACAAGGATTTTTTCAGCTTGCATATCAGCTCCTTGTTTCCCTTCACAACAAAGTCTTTTGACTACTTCATATATATTTCTTCTTCCAGATCCCCATGTAGGAATGTTTTCTTCACATCCATCTGTTCTACTTCAAAATAAAATGTAGTAGCAACAAATAACATAAATCTTATATAATTTAACTTGGCGACATGAGAAAAAATCTCACCAAAATCAATTCCCTCAATCTGAGAATAACCCTTTTCTACTAACTGAGCTTTGTATTTCTCCACTTTTCCTTCTTCATTCAAATTCTTTTTAAATACCCATTTGTTGCCAATGGGATTTCTTCCAGTCAACAACTCCACTAGATCCCAAGCCTCATTCTTATACAAGGCTACCATTTCTTCATCCATGGCCTTTTTCCAGAGCTTTCCATCCTCTGAATCCACTTCCTCCCTGACAATTCTAGGATCATCATAAGTAATAGAAAAATAAAAATTTAAATGGAAATCAGATGGAGTATACCTTTCTGGTAGCTTTCTTTCTCTAACCGATCTCCTCAATACTAGAGTATGAGGATATTCTTCTTCTGATTCTCTTTCTTTTGTAGAGTCTAATTCATCATCCTTTAAATCAAACTCTATTTTCTCTGGTTCTTCCTTACTTGGTAGGACTTCATGTTTAACAACATCCTTCATTTCTGTAAATACCACATCTCAGCTATACACAACCTTCTTAGTTTATGGGTTCCAAAGCTTATAACCTTTGAGACCATCTTTATACCCAATAAAGATACACTTTTCAACCTTCTTATCTAGCTTACTCATGTTTTCCTTTGGACCATGAACATAGGCCTCATAGCCAAATACCTTGATACGTGTGAGAGAAGGTTTCTTACCATTCCATCCCTCTTATGGAGTCTTGTCATCCAACGCTGATGAAGGTGATCTGTTGACTAGGTAACATGCAATACCCATTGCCTCTGCCCATAATTATTTCCCTAACCCAACACAACTAAGCATGCACTTTGCTTTTTCCATCAACGTCCTGTTCATCCTTTCTACAATTCCATTATGTTGAGGTGTATATGGAGTATTGTTTTGCCTTGCTATACCACACTTATTACATAATTATTCAAATTCATTCCCACATAACTCTCCGCCATTATCTCTCCTCAACACCTTAATTATTTTCTCTGTTTGATTCTCAACAAGAGCCTTAAACTCTTTAAACCTGTCAAAGACTTCAGATTTCTTCTTGAGGAAATGTATCCAAGTATTCCTCGATAATTCATCTATAAATGAGAAATAGTACACATATTTTCCCAATGATGGAATTGACACAGGTCCAAACACATCACTATGAACCTAACTATGCTTCCCATATTCACAATGTTCACAGAAATCGAAATCCAGAGAGTAGTTAGACATACCTTAAACCATACCTTTATAGTGTAGTAGTCGAATACCCTTCTCTCCGATATGCCCTGGTCTTTGATTCCATAGCATAACCTTTTCTCTAGATATTGTAGGAGTTCTTTCTTCTTCAACTCCAATATCATGAACAATGGAACTATTACACCCATCACTAATAGTGCTTCCTTGCATCTTATACAAAGTTCTAAACCAAACTCCCTTCAACAACACCATTGGTCCTCGAACCATCCTACAAGTTTCCTTTTCAAATATTGTTTTTATCCCTGCAACGTCCATTTTGCTTACAAAAATCAATTTTCTATCCATTCCTAGGATGTGTAGAACACCAGGTAGTGTTCTAATCCTTCCATCTATGAGCCTTAACTTTACTTTTTCTTGACCTATGATTCTGGTTGTCGAGTCATCATCTAGGAAAACATTACCTCCATCTTACCTTTCATATTCATAGAACCACTCCATGTGGGGAGTCATATGAAAGGATACACCTAAGTCAACCAACCATGCTTCATGATCTTCATGTGTGCTTGAAGAAGCTAAGTACACATCCCCTCCTTCTTCCTTGGAGGTCTTTTCTTTTGTAGAAGGATATTCTTTAGATCCCTTCTTTTTCTCAACTTTGGATATACATTTCTTCTTGTAGTGCCCTTATTTTACACATCTCCAACATACCTTTACAAACTTTCTAGGAGACTTAGATCTTCCCTTAGAATTATATCTCCCACTTGAGGACTTAGATCTATTTCTTTCCTGGGAGCATCCTCTTGCAAATAATGCATTTGTTCTTAATCCTTCCATGTTCTTCAGTCTCATCTCATCCAAAAACAAGGATGAGACCACTTCATCAAAATTCAAGGAAGTTTTATTGATACCTATGGTCACAACCAGACTATCCCATGATTCTGGTAAAGAGCACAATAAATTGATACACTTATCTTCATCTGAAAGTTTAATCTAAACAGATACTAACTGACTTACCACAGTATTGAACGTGTTCAAATGATCTGCCACTGAGTTTCCATATCTCATCCTGAGGTTTTACAACTTCTTTCTTGGGAAAAAATTATTTACTAGGGACTTAGACTGATATAACTTCCCAAACTTATCCCATAAATATTTGGTTGTATCTTCCTCTGACACATTCAGTAATACTGAATCTAAGAGGCACAGTTGGATTTTTCTCTTCCCCTTCCAATCCAACTTTTTCCAGTCATTTGTTGAAGTTCCTGTAGGTGCAGTACCTGGATCCACCATGATCCACTGATCTCTATCCACCAAAATATCTTCCATCTTGAGCTTACACAACTCGAAAAATTTCCCATTAAAATTCTTGATCTTCATTTTCGAACTACTCTCCATTTCTTTTCACCTGAAAAATCAATACCACATATCTCCCACTGTAATAAGGCTTATCACAGTCATGAGACAAAACCTTGACCAAAAAGGCACCCCCCTGAATCCAACAAAGCTCTGATACCAAATTTAGATTTTAACCGTGTATAATATTTTACTGCAAACAGATTTTCAATAAAATAACAGAAAAGATACAATGGAAAATACACACATTACATAGATATTTTTCCCGTGGAAACCCAAACTAGGAAAAACAACATATTCTATATTCATTCATTGTGATACATGTTGGATTACTGAGAGGGGGGGTGAATCAATAATAACATAATTATAATCCTTTTTCTTCAAATGTTATATCAATATAGAATTATTATCCAATAATGAGCAGTAAT